>JAOPJK010000001.1:5859337-5869500 GCA_027123565.1 Phycis chesteri
TGTTTGAAGATGAACAGAAATGTGCACAGAAGGTTCTTCTCAGAGGAGGCTCCTCCTCCTCCTCCTCCTCCTCCTCCTCTCCCGGGAGCGGGCCAGGGAGGCGGGCTGAATTCCATGCCACGCGAACCTGAAAGCCTATTTATTTCAGCCCCCGCAGAATCAATTAATGCCCGCATTATCCCCTGAATTCCACCATTCAATGCAGCCAAATGACCGGGGCACCGTGGCGTGAAACCAGTTTCTAACTTTCAATCCGAGACACACCCCGGAACCACCTACCGGACTCCTGGCAAAATTGCGCATCTCTCTCTCTCTCTCTCTCTCTCTCTCTTTTTTTTATACTATTCAAACATTCACATTGATGCGAGCGTGCATGTGTGTGTGTGATTTCTTGCCTGTGTGTGTGTGACAGCATGTTTGTGTGCATATGTGCGAGTGTGTGTCTGTGAATGGATACAACATGGCTGGTCAAAACTGTTGTTATGCTACAAGTTTTTATTGCTCATTCACAGAACGATCACAAGCTGTTGATCAAGTCGGAAGAGTGATAAAACGCAACAGTGAACAAATAGTGTGTGTGTGTGTCTGTGACTTTATGTGTGTGTGAGTCTGAATGTGTCTGCGTTCCTTACCCCAGCATGACACACAGTTTGTATTACACACAAACAAGAAGGAGAAAAAAACCCAGAATTCAGCACACACCGAGCAGAGAGACAAGGGGCCGAGCAGGAAGCGTGTTACCGTGTTCCTCTGGATGACTACATGTGATGAAAAGAAGCGATAGCGTACAGTGTCCTTTTTGCGGGCCGAGAGCAATTCGCTCCGCTCCAGAGAGGGAGACAAGCCACGGAGACGCGAAAGACAAGACAGGGCTGCTGGGATTTCACCGAGGAGATGGTCAGCTCTCCACAGCTCCGGCCAATTAGCCGGCAGAAACTCCTCCATTTTCTTTTTTTTTTCCTAAGCACTCGTCAGAATGACCAGATCACCCATTGTCCATCATCTCCTTGCCTTTTATTTCTCTGCTGTTGCCGGATCCTGTACACATACGTACACCCATGTACACCCGTGTACCCGCCACACACACATACACACACACCAATGAGCAAATCACGTGAACTAGTTACAGTGCTTCTGGCTATCGCTTCCGCTCCTGTCATTTCTCTGTATGCCTGTCTGCACACACACATGTACAAAGGAAGTCCACACAGGCGAGGACACGCTGGCTCACATAGGAATTGTTCTTATGTTCAACATGGACCACTCTTAATTCATCTTCTCTCTCTTCCCAATGCCTTCCCTTTCTTTTTTAATTGCAGCACGGGTCTATGTGTGCGGGGTGTGTGTGGGGTGTGTGTCTGTGTGTGTGTGTGTATGCATACAGTATGTTTGTGTGCGCATGTGGTGGTGCATTCAAGTGTGTGTAAGTGCAGGAGTGTGCGTTTGTGTGTATCGGAGTGTGTGTGTGTGTGTGTGTGTGTGTGCGTGTGTGTGTGTGTATGTGTGCGTGTGTGAGAGGCTATTTGTCCAGCGCCTTGGCTGGCCAAGGCTGCCATTTGCGAGCGATCAGACATGCTGTCAGAAGCGTCTCTATCCCTCTATTGCTCCCCCTGCTTCCCTCTGTCTCAGCCTGTCCATCCTGGCCTGCTGCCACTGTGAGTTCATGTTACAATAACTGGAATGTGGGACTGTGAAGGTCGCGGCAGCCTTCAGCCCCAATGAACGTCTGCCTCCACGTTCACCCTTCCCCGATAGCGGGACGCCAGCTAAGTAAGATTTAAATAGTCGTTTAACACTACCATCAATAACCACTAAAAAAATATTAATCACCGGCACGTTCAAGGTCAATCCCATCAAAACGGCGTTACAACGCTGTGGAGTAGCCAGGCAACCGTCTCCTGGCGCCGACTGGTTTTTCATCCTGTCAGCGAGGGCCCGCGAGGAGTGATGCATTGTCCACCGACGGTGTCCACTCGGTGTCTTCCTGACGGGCGCACGCTATCACTTTAACATCTCAGTCCCCGTCCAAAGACTGGGTGTAGCGGAGGACGGGGGCTGCTCTTTGTGGAGGCCCCTTCTTCCCTCCAGACGGCGGTGGATCGATCAGACAGACAGGCCAATGGCGGTGTCTTTTGTGCACCCAGTCTGGCCCCCTGCAACTCTTCTCTGTTTATCTCTTTCACGTTGCTCACTAGCTACACGCTCTTAATTAAACATGCCGCGCGGCTATTAATTGTCAACCAGATTCAATTTGTTCCCTGGGCGCGACGTGAATGGGCCTTTCCATTCAGAACAATGGGGTCCGAGTGGCGGTGTCAAAGTTGAGACAAAGGGGCCCAAAGCAGCCCTTGGATTTCCCATAGGGGGAGCTGGCACATCACGGGGACGGCCATAGAATTTGTCCCACCAGGTAAGCAGACAGGTGCTCCGCCGGTGCTCAAAGACAATCCCATTGTACTCTATATGCAAGCCTTTTCTTTTCCTTGGAAATGAAATCCGGGCAGAAACAAAGCGCTCCATCAAAATTGTACAAGTATACCTTCGCATGTGGTCCCGGCGCTGTCGCCCGCGCAGCCAGTCACGAAAACGCCTCAAATTGGCCTCATTTTTTTTTATCCTGTTGGGGTCCGTGTTTGTTTTTTTTTTCTCTTCTCTTTTTTTTTTTTTCATCTTGCAAAGGAACGCTTTTGACAAATTGTTGAAATAAATAAATAACTCAATGGCTGCTGAGATGAATCTGGGGGTAAGCAGCTGCCAAGGCGTAATATAATTCAAGGCTATGCATCAACGTTACCGGAGACCGTTCCCCCACTCAGCCAGAACCCCCAGTGCCAGGTGCCAGCACATCCATCCCTCTGAAATGCCTCCATCCGTCCCACCTACCGGCGGCACCGGCGCACCAATCAGCCAGCCGCTTCCCCCAAAATAACCCAAAGCCCCGGGTCCCAGCTGCCGCCGGAGAGGCCCGGCGACGCCTATTGTGTCCCGGGCTAAACCTCTGCACGGGACACCTGTGGTAAACCCCCCCCCCCGCGCAGCCCTGTGTGGGGCGCCTGGTATCAGGGGACACCGCGGGCTGAACCAACCGGCGTGGAGAAGCCCCCCCGCCGCCACCGTGCTGGGTGAACAATATCTGCAGCACAATAGCCCGGCCCGGTCTGACGCAGGATGATATACAACACACCCTATATAGTAATTATTATTTAATCCTTACTACAGGCGGAAGCAGAGGCGTATTCCAGAAGGTACTATCACGTATCGAGGCTTTAAAACTATACTGTGGGGTGTGTTGTTTTTTTATTTTTTTTAATGAAAATCAGTTTGAGGGATGCTGTGTTGTAGAACAGGCCTGTTCTTTAGTGGCTTTTCTCCGGCTGCCTTTTCAGCAATCCCAATATTTTGCTTCTTGTGAACCTGCCGAGCAGTTGGAGGAATTACTTATTTAAAAGATAAGGTTTCCTCTGTTGTCAGCAAAAAAAACCCGCCTCTTGTCCATAACGGGAGAAAACCAATGCAGTGTGAAATCAAAGGTCACCGGGAGACAAATAGGACTAACAGGCGAGAGCAAGGGTGACAAACGCTCCTTCTCCGCTCGCTCGCCAAATTAATTAAGAGTGGGGGGGGATTCAACACTGTGGCGTCTGCAAAACAAAGTCCAACAAGCGGGCGGCGGCCGCGATGTCTGTTAGCGTGTTCCTCCGCGGGTCCGAGGCTTTAAAGACAACAAACAGATTCCCCTTTTCTGCCGATGTCATCAAAGCCCGTTTACCTTGCCTACCTCAGACACGTCTTTCATTTGCCGTTTCGTACGGCAGCCTTTGAGAAGCCATTGATCTTAATCTGGTCCGTGTGGACGTCACCGTCCAGACGGGCTGGGGTCTGCCTCCAGAACCCCCCCCCCTGGCTCCTCACAGGCGTTGAAGTAAAGACGCCCAGAAACCCCAGGCCTGCTCGCCGGTTCCACAAGTTCTGCAGGAGTCTCTGTTTGGCCTTGACTGGCGGTTAAGCCTCCGCCCCGAGGAAACGTCGGGGCGCAGTGTGTGTGTGTGTGTGTGTGTGTGTGTGTGTGTGTGTGTGTGTGTGTGTGTGCGTGCGTGCCCACGGGAGCGCCAGCACAACGTTCGGCCCTCTGCAGCCCACCCCACCAAAACAGGGCTTCCTCTCAGGCGGTTTCAGGTGATTTCTCACCTCATTCCCGTCGTTCCCTCCGCGTCGACATTGACACGCACGCACACGCGCACGTCGGGGCGAAATCAACTTCAGATTGAGACTCCAATCTTGGCAGATATAAAAATGTTATTAAACTTTATGCGGGGCCAGTAAGTAATCACCTCACAATGGGCGACAAAAATACTGCGTTCATAAAACGCGACGGCGCCCGGCCCGACGCGACGCGGGCTAACCTCGCCCTCCGCGCCGCCATGTCGACCGCGCGGCATTGGAAGTACGGAGCGCAAAGTTGAAATGTAGCAATCACATGTGAGGTCACGCCGAGCAGCGCCATTTGACTTTTTAATGGGCTGTCCGTTTACCGCAGGACAGAGGTGTACGGTACGGGTACGTGAATGTGTGCGTGTGTGTGTGTGTGTGCGTCCATGTTCTCTCTCAACAGTGTGTGTGTGTGTGGTGGTGGTGGTGGTGGTGGTGGTGGGGGGGGTGGCTTCCACCGACCCATCCATCCCATGTCTTGTCTAATTAAACATCGTTAACATTCATTCCAAGGTCTTATGCAGATGAGCGCCGAGGAATGGTGGTGCAGTGCGCATTAAGAAAACAACTCGATGGGGGTGGCGGAGAGGTGAGGACGGCGATGCCACGGGGCGAGGAGTGGTATTTGAATTGAGACGTGCCGGGGATATATCCGATTTGACCTCATTCATCAATTAATTACCGTCATTAGCGGGAGGTGATGTGGAACCAAAGCTGGAGTCAGTGCAGCGTGCCATCGCTAACCCCTAGTTAGTTGACTGTCTGCGTCAGGGCATGTGAGGATGACAGACAAGCACCCATTAAGCGTTACGTTGGGCCAGTTTGCACATGCTATGTGTGTGTGTGTGTGTGTACATGTTTATAAGTCCTGGCACACAGATATATGGACGACCCCCGCACTCCCCCCATATAAACATACATACCACCATTTCTAAGCTACGCCGGTGTAGATTGTGGTCAAAGGTATATCCAACAATGTCCTGTGTCAGCAATGTAGTGTGGGTCATGCAGAAAGCACGTGAAAGGGGAAACACGTCCAGACATCACCCACGACGTGATATCACCGAAGCTTCAAGAAGTGAGCCGTTGAAAACGCTGTGTGTGACGGCATGCCCATTAAAATTCACCCACAGCCTGGTTTTACAGATTACAAGGGTTTCCAGAGAGCCGTGTAGCTATTCCGATACAACACAAAAGCCCTAACAGCAAGCATTACCCACTTCCCCATCAGACACCCAAAGGGCTGAGCAGAAGCAGAGCACAGCGGAGAGAGAGTGTGCATTTGTCTGTGCATTGGACGGCCAATGAACAGCACTTAGCGGTATTTCATGATGGAGACTAAAGTGGGCTTTAAGAGGCTGTGGGGCTGTGGTGGCTGTAATGGTCAGGGGGAGTGCCTGCCAGGCCAGGGGGGGTGGGTTGGGTGTGTGGGGGCGGGGGGGACGACGACTGTGAGACTGTGAGTTATGTGCATCGCCGACAGACTCATATTTCTGAAGCCAGACTGACGGCCACGCACAGCGGCCCCCAGCACGCCGCATCCCCTAAGATCCTGTTTGTAACCGTCGGCGGAACAAGAACCCCGGGGGAGAGGGGCGGTTAAACTCGCTCACCTTCACCGCCGGCCTCCCAGGTTCATCTCGGCACGCACAGCCTGCACGCATGCATGAACACAAACGCCTTAGACCTATACACGCACACACACGCACGCACACACGTACACACACACACACAGACACACAGACACACACACACGCACACACACGCACGCACACACAGACACACACACACACACACAGACACACACACACACACACACAGACACACGCAAACATACAGTCTCTCTAAAGAGCTATGTGCGAACACGGCACCGGGCGTAGCACGCCACATGTGGGCCTATGCAAAAATAAATAGTTCTCTCCTCAAAGGACACACGGCCACGCATGAAAAGGCACACGGGGCACTTTGCGCCAAAGACACACCTTGCGAAGACGGCCAAGGTCAATCCAAACCTATTCAACTGTGCCACGCAAATCACCTTTAAAACCCCAGCAGGCCTCCCGCCGCGCTGTCTGTTTCCATTCCATAAACATGCTTTTCTACTTGAGCCCCTGCGACTTTAATTGAGTGATGAGCCAACGCTGGACAGGTCCCAGACGCTGCAGTAGCTCAGCCGGGACGCCGGGGGGCGCTGTGTAAACAGTAACACATTAGTGGCCGAGGCGAGCAGGCGGGCCTCGGAAAACGATGATGAAGTGCAGCATTAGTGCAATGATTAACTTCTTTCCCAGCTCTTCCTCCTCTCGTTCAGTCCCATTTCCTCTCGCTGCCTACACGGCGGTGTTAGGGCTCCGATCGGCGCGTGTGTGCTTGCGTGCGCGCGTGTGTGTGTGTGTGTGTGTGTGTGTGTGTGTGTGTGTGTGTGTAATTCTCCTGACATGCCGTCCATCTGTGTGCGAGAGCTGGCGAGCCAGCGTGCAGTCTCCACCAGCATGCTCTCGAGATCCCCTCTTCAGCGTCTCTCTCCATTACAAGGCTCCTCTTCCAGGCCCTCCTAACGCCACTGAAACTTTGATGAGCTACTGGCCCATTTGGCATGACACGCTGTTGACATGCTACGGAAACTAAGTGTATGAAAACAACAAATTGGATCCATGTATCCTACAAATGCACTGAAATTAATATTAGATGGATTTTCAGTTCATTATGGGGTGGGTGGTATGTTTTTTTCATGCCAACTCCCTCAGGGCATGTGTGTGTGTTTTTTTTTTTTTCCCTGTGCGTTTTCTATAATACATAGAGTGGACTGCAGGAATGCTCGGTAAGGTAAAAAGTTTTCTTTTTAAGAACTGAGCTACCTACACTTCATTTTATGATAATTTTATTGTTGTTATTGGTATTAGTGCGATTAAATCTTCCCGGTGTTCTGGGAATATAGGTTGGGAGCCGGTTGGAGAAAATATTTTGACTCTTTATGCTTCCATTATTATTTACGAACCATGCAACATTTCCATCCAATTAGATAAAAGTATGAAGCGAGGTATAAATAAACAGTATTTTCTTTGTTTTATGTCACAACTGGACATTTCCATAGAAGTCGTCAAAAATGCTAAACGATTTTTAAATACAAAACTAAAAATACATTCCTAAAACTTTGAAAAGGCATCCATGTTTGAGGTTGAGGTCTGTGCAGTCAGACTTCAATTAAACTTTATCAGTCCCGCCTTTTTGAAATGTCAGAGCCGAGTAGGGGCCAGAGAGGGCAGTCCTACTGCCACAGTACTTTGTGCCATCCGGCTAGTAATCAGACACTGGGGCAGCTGTGTCACTCTGGTACTGCCAGTGGTGCTGGGGCTCCATAGGCAGTTGATAGGAGATGTCATTAATTCACCTCCTGGATGCTACTGATCATATAACAACAACACCGCCGGCCCTGTGGCAGGTTAGCATTATTCCAGCAAGTGTGGGAGGACTAAGCAGAAGCCAAAAAACACATTATGAGTCAGCCCTAGCCCCCTTTGGCCAGAGAACCAGCCGTCAAACTTGTACAGATTTAGAGTAACGACGGAGCAGCAGCAGCAGCAATGGGAGACTCCAATGTTTTGACCGATAATCTCAGACATTTCAGTATATTTCAGTAAATATTATGACCCATCTATTTATTTCCAAAGCTAATCCACCAACTGTGTGAGCCTCACTGGATAGACTCTCGGCAGTGTCGACGCGGAGTTAAGCTAACAGCCTTGACTCCAGCTCGTGGTTCCCAGGGCCTCCAGGTAACGTCAGGCCGGGACTGTGGGGAAAACCTCGGTAACGTACAACTCTCAGACAGAGGTTCTTCAAACAACCGCTTTGATATGCAGATAAAGAGCAATGCCCCACGGACAGCCCGTCACATGTGCCCCTTTTAAGCATTCAACAGCTTTTCAGAGGTAACGCTTTGCCAAAATAAACTCTGTCTCTCTGATTCCTACTGAGAGCTGAACGTTTCCTTATCATTCCAGGGCCGCCGCGGCTGTCTTTCGCAAAGAGGATAAAACCCCTGGGAGCAGAGGCGCTCTGCAGCACTGTGATGCCTGGCTGTCATGACCAATAACAGCAGAATTTACAATGTTTTGAAGACTTTATAGACTACACTTATTGCAGCCATCATTGTTAAAGATTTTTTTTTTTTTTGCTACTTTTATTTTCTTGTTGAAAAGGTGATTGTCACAGCGGGATGTGTGTTTCTGTTCGTCTCATCGTCTCTCCTTTGCCCTTATAAAGTCTCAACTCAATTGCGTGGCTCGGCTCGTTTTTATCCTCCAGAAGAAATTACAACTGTCTTCTCGCTTGCATCCTGGCATCCCTCATCTATTATTCAGTTTTTAATTTGGCTATTGGAGGTTTGTTCCCTCGTTTGGGCGACAAGTAAGCCTCTGCTAACCAGGCACCTTATCCATTACACTGGAGCCAGCTCACAGCAGACGTCGCTCTGGAATTGACCATTAGAAGGGTTATTGATATAACCATGATTCCCCCTCGTCATTATCTCCCTAATTCATCTGTAATTGTAGAGCACGCTTTTAGAGTTATTCTCACCTTGGGTGCAAGGGATAGAGCTGCTCCCTTTGTTGCAAACAACGACACATTTCGGCTAAGCTCTGTAAGAACTTATCCATCTAATTGTGAGCGGGACTCTGTTCTGTCAAGGACAAACAATGTTTCCTTTGTGTTGGTGTTGTTCCAGATCTTTTGTGTTTATGACAAAAAAGTTTCCAAATTGCAGTCAGCATTTACACAGAGCACACCGCGTCTCTGGCCAAGGGTACGCGCGGAGCGGCACCAAAGACTGGTCTTCAGACTCCTGTAATCATATGCAATTGTGGTAAAGTGAAAAGAAAGATGCGTCTTTGGGCCGGGATCTATGGCTCATTGTGTCTTACGTATCACGTGAGCCAGGGATCAATAGTACTCAATAGTCTATTAATAGGCAAGTCTTGCCCGTGTTCAGACGAAAGCAGCTGCCTGTCCAGCAGGCTGGGCCATAAAAAGAGGACAGTGAAATAGAAACCGATCCTTTTTTCTGTTAACAGTAAAAGCCTCTTAATCATCTCAGTTTCCCATTGACGTTAGCCCTTAGCACTCCTTCTCCCTCTAACGAAGGAGCTCTCCTTGAGCCGATAGTTAGGATAGTATATTGACCTCAGACTCATAACTACCTACCCCACGACTGACAAATAAAAGATACAAAAACACACAGTGCAACAACAGTATCTCTTGTGATAATAAAAATAGAAGTGCTGCCGTTGTATTTATTAATCTCTATCTTGTTTAATCTATTTCTTAGTCATTAAGAAATACAACATTTGATGGCCCCCGTGTACTCTGATGGTAACAAGCTGCCCACAGGGACTACCAATAGGCACTTGCAACAGCATCTGGATGTGAATAGTAAGTAATACGCCTAATAGACTAGAGAGAATTAGTATGATTACCTGATAGGCAGTCAGCCCCCAAAACCTACTCATGAGAATAATCAGAGGACACCTCAGTAATATAAAACAAATATTGCTATTGATCCGCAATCTTTAATTTCCTTCCCACTTCTAATAGCATGGAATCCTGAAAAAATGCTTCAGGGCGATCTGCTGTTTCCTACACACCACAGATAACACCATCAATCCTATTTCTGAGAGATCTACCGATACTTTCCTTTGTGGTTGTCTCAGCCAGTTATTTTTGCTAAGTGCCATTATTAAATGCGTAGAATAAAGTACACGTGTTTGGTTTTTTTGATTTCTTTACTTTCAAGGAGAGAAAGATTTATTTAGCTTCCATTGTGTTTTACTTCATGACATTAGCATTTTGTGTGTTTTGTGTTGGAGAGAGGAACGTGGTGAGGCTTTTGGTTAGCTCATAGAACCCTTCTCATTCTTTTGGTTAGCTCATACAACCCTTCTCATGCTTTTGGT
>JAOPJK010000001.1:5905729-5916129 GCA_027123565.1 Phycis chesteri
GAGAGAGAGAGAGAGCAAGATGGATGGGAGAGTGAGGGAGATGGAGAGAGATATGAAGACCCCAGTGTTTCCATACGGCTCCATACAGGCCGCTACGGCACGCAAATGATCGCAGAAAGGATTCCTTCTAAGGTGTCCTGCTGTTTCTCAAGACATTGAGATGGACCCATGAAATGTGGATGCGCACTCTGACATGCACGCATGCATGCACACACTCACGCATGCAGGCACACACGCACACACACACACACACACACACACACAAACACACACAAAGTTGAGGCAGCACAACAGTGAGATTCTTTTTATTTGGCGCTAGGGTTAGACATCGATGGTACAGATGGTCTTCTCTGGTCAATACTTGACAGCTGAAAGACACGTCTTTCAATCGCTGCCTCAGTCGCCTTTTGTTTACTGGCGCTGGGGTGGCTAACCTCTCCTTCCAGCCATGGCCAGGTCTGGCAGGAGGCAGCTCTGTGTTCTACTTGATCTGGCCTTTGCGAAAAGGGGCCAGGTATTCAGTGCACTCACAGTGGAGAATTAATGAAAGGATGTTACAGATCAAACCAGAGGGCTCCTGGGCTTCTCGCTCTATTCAATCAATAGTCGTGGTAATACCAGCCAGCATTAAGAAGCAAATGAGACTCAGGTCACGGACATACAAATAAACAGAGACATCCACTTACAGCGCCACCGTCGTGGCAGCACTTAGAACACACACAAACGCGGGCACGCAAGCGCACACGCACAGACGCCAACTGACACACACACACACACACACACAGCACATTGGCAAAAGGTCTCAGCAGCACCGATGTTAGTTATGTGTAATAAACTCAGACGGAGACTAACATAGCACTGTATGTATTCCAGATGAGAGTATGCTGCGTTTATGTATGTCTCAGCATTGAGGAAATCAATGCTTACGATGCATGTCCAGTGCAGTCTGACCCAATTTAACGTCGATGGTGTGAACTGAACTTGCATCTGCGTCGATACATAGGTACCTTTAGTCCCCAGTATGGCTGCCGATGGTAGTGGACCCCCCCCCCTCCTCCCGCCAAAACAAAGTCACACCCTGACGCTATGAAAGCATTTTTCTTGGGTCTCTCAGCTGGTGGGGCCAATTAGTATGAAATTTGGTGACAGAATTGTAGAGGCGCTTGGACAGTTCTTGTGTAATTATTGATCTAAGTTTACTTGTGTACTTGGCTACACACCGGGAGCGGAAACCCAGTATAAGGCTGTTGTCATAGAGAGGCTAATTAATAGTGACATTATCTGATACTATAGCTTAAAGTTGTAGAGGTTGTCTGATCCCCCCTGCTGGTCCGCAGGCTTACAGTACGGCGCGGTGTAGTGTAATTGCAAGGCTTTGGCTCTGTGTCACAATTAGAGCGGAAACTGGCCTTATTATATCCAGCGTTATAATCTTCAACCGGACCCTGTTTACCCCAAGCTCTATTTTGGTATCCTTCTTTGACACAGTGCCAATGTGTATGGAATACAGTTGCTAATCCCCACAACTGAAGGCCTTAATTGGGGTTCACTCATGGCCATTTGCTGGTTTACAGTATGGATTTCTGCATGAGGGATATAATAATTAGTTTGAGGAAAACTGGACAGGAGGAGCAATATCTACAGTAGGGGTTCAACTGTTAAATACGGTCAGGATATCAAATTCCCTCAGGTAACTCGAGAAACCGAACTGTGTGTCAGTGGGCATTTGTTAAGTGTCAGGGAACGGTTGGCGCTTTTTTCCTTACTGACAGTAGGTTCACATTTGGTTGGTCTGAGTGACAAGTCGCCCCTTGGTTTTATTATCTGGCAGGCCAGAGGAGGACACAGGTGGAACTCTGGAGCAAAGTCATTTGTAGTGCACCTTGAAAGAGGCTCCTCTGAGCGCCTTAATAGACCCTATGGTCACACAAAGAATCGGGGTGGGAGAAGGCGCACAATGGCAGCTTAAACAGCATCCGACTTCACTTCCAAGATTTTCTGCGGAGTCTATGAAGAAATGCTAACCAGCGCCTTCCCTGTGTCGACCTCTTCCCGGGATTACTTCTAACCAGTCACTCTCTGAAAGTACCTCCACCGTGCTTCAGCCAGAAAGACACAATATTTATCAGAAGAACAGACGAGATGTGTGGGGGGAAAAAGAAGGCAGGCAGGGGGGGGAAGAGGAGACAATTTAAGTGGTGTCTTTGATAAATCAGTGTTTTTGAAGCGTGGCTCGTTTAGCTTCAACAGGACATGAGAAAATAAGGATGGGAGTCTCACAATGGCGTGCCACATCAATACACGCTGCAGATACCTGGATGCCTCAAAACAGGAGACTCTGGAACACCGCCCCTCGCTCCTCCCGCCCGCCTCCCTTTAAACCTCCACGCTTTGATCCTCGCCGCTCTCTTCAATGTAAAGACTGTTACCACGCACCACAGAGAGTTCCATAACCTCCCCTCAGCCAGCGCGCTTCACTCACCCACCTCAAAATCCACTCAATCCGCTGTCTCACTCCCAGGAAACTTTAGAAAGCAGGCAGAGAAACTTTTGCCAAGACAGCAGATAGCAATCTTTGCTTCCGTTATGAGACTGAAGGTTGTGAGAAGCCATAGCAGTGGCTCAGCAGTGTGGAGGAATGGCGTTAGCAGCCGGGCCTGATGCTTCCCTGCCATTTACCAGTAGATATTGATCCAGGCCATTTCTTCAGGTCTGTCAACTCGGTTCTTTGGCCCAAGTCAATTCACAGGGATGTAGGTGCATTAGTAGAAGGCTAAAGTGGACACGGGGTTTGAATGAGTCCCAGAGTATCCAAATACTCTGCAGACACTCTTTTTATATCTCCATGATGAACACAAATCTGTATTTTGGGTTCTTCTGTGCTCTGCTCAAAAACAAGCAATGTACTAGGGATAATCTAAAATTGGCCATAACACCGTGCAAAGGGGCTAGGTAGCTGTAAAGTGTCAAAAGTTTCCGACCTACTTATGTGTACAAGGTAATTATGCAAATTCAGACCGTCAACGGCTAAACAAACAAATAGGACTTGTGGTACATATTTCCTCTTTATGGATGACAGATTTTTTTGCTTTCTGCCAAAAAGAAGGAAGTTAACTTCCTTGTAAAGCCCCCCTCAGGTGAGGCAAATCAGAAAGACACAGTATGTACAACATGAAACAAGTCATTTACACAGTACGGGTTACTCAAGCTGTCTGTATATTGACATCTGGTGAATCTTCATTCATTTGAAGGCTGCATAACCTTTTTCCCCTTTACTTTGTGTTTGTAAACTATTATGAACCAAAGTCTCACAGAGGGTCGAGGTTGTTCTTAGAAGCAAGCATAGGACTCATCAAAATACAAAGGGGCCAAACTGAATCCTCTTCCTACTGTGAGAATGCTTGGCAGTAAAAGGCTTTTTAAAGGGTATAAAGGCCAGCTCCCTTGAGTTGGCAATCTGCAAAGCACATTTAGAACCCATACTTTCTAAAAAACCCAATTTCACAGCATGTTCTATGCAGCCGTGTTACTGGTTTATTTAAACAAACAAGGACATTTTCACTTTCACCAAATGGAATAGTCCTTTGACTTGACTCTATGAACTATGTTCAACCATTGTGCTTTGGCAGTTAGCCTTTAGAGTTTTTGGGCTGGAATTTATTTTCTGTAAAAATTTGCAAGCGGTTTTTGATAGTGACTTTTGCAAAGCCTGCCCACGGTGGATAAGTCAGTTCAGCTGGATACTCAGCGGTGGAGCAGAGAGTTCCTGGCAGGGCGGTGTCTCAAAACTGCTAATATAAAGTAAAGACACAGCAGAGTGGTTTCACCAACCTCAGCCAACTGGAGGTGGGTGACAGTTAGGGCTCTCCCGTCCCGCGAGAACAGAAACTGTTAACACAGCAGTGGATCCTGCATTTGCTGAGAGTGGCACTAGCAAGGGGGGAGGGGGAAGGGGGCTGTGGTGAAAAGACTCACCTCTCTCTACCCTCGTCGCTCTCTCATCGGGCCGAAAAAAGCTTTCTCTTGTCTCTCGGTGCAACGTAATGTTCGTCAGGATCCCTGGAATTCAATTACCCTTCCCTTTTAGCCATGCCCCTAATCTTTGCCGTTCCAGTCATGTGCTCTGGGTGCTGGCCAACGTCACACTTTACCCAAGATCATTTCATTTCTAAACTTGCCAAGAGTACACAGTGAGGCTATGGAACGTCCCTCTATTCAATCCACCATTTAGCCCCACCCTAATCACATTACATTTGAAGAAATGTTTTAATCAACTTTAGCAGTAAAGCATTGTACTCTTTAATGAGCATCCAGTTCAACAGAGAGCCTCCACAAGGCAAACTGGGTCCATTAAGCCCAACTGAATGTTCTGCTTAACATATTCCTCGTTTAAAGTGCAATGGATGGAAGATAAATAAATAAATGCAACAAGAACAATGTACACAATCTCTTCCCATGAAGCCCATTTTGAAGTTCTATTCAACATAGAATGACCTTCAAGCTGCATGGCTCAAAGTAATGCAGGCTAGTGAAGACATTGTACGACATGCCCTTGGAATCCACCAATAAATAAATGCTTATCCAACCCAGCAGCATTATATGTTGCTATCATCTGCCAAACTTTAAAGTATGAGTGGGTGGAATGAGGAGAAGTTGAGATTGATCAAGAAAAGAGGCGAAGCAACATAGGCATTCTCTTGGGTTTAAGACAGCATGGTGGAGAAGGACGCACTCTGCTCGTAGGGCAACTCCATTACGTCAGTTCCTTCACATCTCACGTTCCAAAACATACTTTCCTCATCCTCCAAACAGACACACTTGCGTTTGAAGGTGGACAAAAAGGGAAGGGCTGTGCGTTGATGTCATCACCGGTAACAAACATGAGCTTTTTTTTTTTTTTAATTATCAAGAGTTTACTCTTTTGCCCCACATGTCAATCTTGGACCTCACCTCTGACAGAAATCTGACGGACTTGTCAGGGACTACACTGTGGCCCCATGCTATTAACTAGAGTCAACAGAGCAATGATCTGTGCCCGGTGCTCCTGTCTTCCGATAGGTGTGAATCTGCCCCCCACCTTACCACCCACCTGACTCTCCTGCCTGCCAGAGTTAATTTATCTGGGTGATAAGCAGGTGGACGAGGGAAGGAGAGGCCCTCAGACTGAGCTCCACTGTCAGACCTGGCAGACTGAGTGACAATGCTAATAGCCCAGTCCCATTAACCTCACCACACGCTTTGGCTTTATCTGCCACACAAAAGACTGTTTGTTTGCTTGTTGGATGATAATATTTACCTTGCCCCAGACATGACAAATATATTTGTGAATTTTGAGAAGGCGCGGCGCGCTTATAGCGAAGCAGGGGCCAATGATGAAAGGAGTCGGTGTGCCCCATAACGCGAGTCTGTGATAAAGGAAAGGGTGTCCTGAAACTTTAGAGGAATATTCTGGCCCTTTCATTTTCCACGCTAGCCACGCTTTTCATCGTTGTACTATGACTTCAGGCTTCCCACCATACAACACTGTGCAACTATACGCCAGGTTCTGAGCTATGAGTGACACGAGTGTAATCAGGCTGTTTATCTTTAGGCTATGGCCTTATTATAAAGAAATGTTCCTTTTTCAAAGAGACAATACAAGCTTTGGGATCTGCACTCAGGCCTCTGGTGCCAAGTGCTGGACTGAGAGATATGACTCTAATTGGAGAGTTACTGATCCTGCAAGGCGTTTGGGTGCCAGACTTCAGCATCAATGCTTCTCTTTGTATTCTGCTGCGCCATCACAAAAATGATATTGGGGGACAGCAGGTGATCTATAAAAGCTGTGTTTTAAAGCCTTGTTAATTACTATTTCAGAAGTCTAATGAACAATGAGGACAAGACCTTGTGCCTGTTCCAACCATTTGTGGCCATCCACTTTCCCCATCTACCCTTTGTGTTTTGATCTTGGACATCAGAGCATCTGGCATGATATTTAATAAGGTTATAAGGATCTGCCGCTTGGAAATAAGATGTGTCCTCAAAATGGTTTCTTCCATGCATCATGAGGCAGATGCTGTACATTATATAGTTTGGCGCAGAACCCCAATATGCACAGATTATCTATTTTCAAAGTTAGCAGATGTTGTCCGGGTGTGGATGTGTGCAGCAATTCATACAAATTTGTCATTGTATCCAAATAGGAGGAAATATTATTTTCGGTGTCTCCTGTCTCCATATTGTCTTGTGTGAAGCAGACGTCATATTCTGTATTTGGCTGGAGAGGGCTTAATGCGTGCAAAGCCTGCCAGCTCTCTCGCTCCATAAGAGATATGAGGAGAAGGAGATTAGCCCAGCTACCCATCCATGACCTTGATATTACGATGAAGACGGATAAGCGCTTTCTTCCCCCACCTGCCCAAAGCCTCTGAGAGGGTTTAAACAGCGAGCCAGACAGTCTGTGTTCATTCAAAACAAATGCCTTTTCCTCTGTGGGTTCAATTTCCTCACCTATAATATTGGGCCACCTAAATCAATTAATGATGCCTTACAACTAGCCAGCATAAAACAAACAGCTTTGTGCTATGGAGTGCAATTGTGTGTATGATACACACATCATATGTTATCATGTCATGATATCACGTCAGGATAAGACAAGGGTATCAATTATAAAAATCTTAACATAACAAAGGAGATTGAAACATACCTCAGAAACTCAAGACTGTAATCACAGAGAGTCAAAATGGACAGATAAAAACTGTGCGTCCAACTCAAAAGATCGTTTTTTTATGTTCTATCTTGATTAAAACCACAAATAATAATGGTTTGCTATAAACCTAACATGATTGCGGCTGCGATGCAAAGTTGTAGTTAAAACTGCAGTGTAACTTATTTTTAAATCGGTACTCTCAAACGAGGATGCTGGGATGATCATTTCTTCATACATATGATCCTGCTTTCCTAAAATAGTGTAATGCTAATACCCGTTTTACACTATACCTGTAGGGGCAATTCAATCCTTTCAATATATATGCTCAGCAAAAGGTACTTCAAATAACCAATAAGCAGCTTCCTATTTCTTGCTCATTTTAGCTCCCAAATTAATTTCACAGCATGGAGCTGAACACTTAAACAAGAATAATGTTGCTATGAAACAAATAAATAATTGAAAGGTTCTGCCACAACCCTGCACCACTGTGCCGCTATTGGTCATGTTGGGCCTCTTGGGCTCTGGCTCCTGGAGTCCACGTCAACAGGCTCACTCATTACCGAGTCCCCCTAGAAGCACCTGCAGTGGTCCGCTGTGGGCTGCCCTGTCACTGCAGAACTGCTGCAGCACACATGGGCTTTTCTTCTATACTTTACTGGAGTATGTTTTAAAGGTTTTAAAGAGATAACACTGGCATACCGTTCTTTTATACGTTCTTCTAACCGTTTCCCTTACATTTGCCCATTGGCATCAACGGATTTGCATGATGTGCTTACTCTGCCCAGTAACTGTTTTAGACCAAGGCGGTTCTGTAAATGTAGTTGCTGCCAAGAGAGGAGATGGCAATTAGACTGTGACTTTGGTTCTGTGCTGTAAAATCATTAACACGGCGAATCCCAGACGTGCGTGTCCAAAAGACGTCCACAAATGACTCAATTCGGGAATACGCGTCTATAAATGTAACGTCATGTTCACAACACAAAAATGTAAATGCAAAACTTATATACGAGTTTCTGCGTAATTTTTCTATGTTAACTTGAAGCTGGGAGTACTCACTGCCCCATATATAGAGATCTATACAGGTGAAGTTGGTTTGGAGGAGGGTAAAAGTGCAGTGGTTGCAGTTGCTTAAGTGCACAATAGATGTGAGTGGAGCCATTTAAATGCACCACTCATTTGCAGCAGAGATTGATGGAACATTCAGCTGTCGGCCAATAGGTTGATGCCGAGGAGAGCCCGTGTGTGTGACATAGTATTGGGCGCACGTAGGATGTGCCTAGTAGTACTTGACTGTTATAGATACTTGGCTATGATAGCCTCCGCCACTGCTGGTGCTGTTAATGTTTATGTAAGCGCAAATCTGTAACTCTGACCTGTCTGTATTCTGGGCAGCTGCAGCACAACCTACTGCCTGCAGCCCGTTTAGCCGATTCCAATCATGATGTGTGTTGTGATACGGCGTTCCCCTTTAAGTAATACCTGATACGTTGATTTGAGCAAGATGAGGCTAGGTTTGCCACATAATGAACAGCCTTTGAATTAGCTGAATGAAAGTAATTAGTCGATATTAAGAGCCTAAATTACTTTGCCTGAGTTAAAAGTTACTTTGGACTTAACTTGGCACTTCACTTAATCATGATCTTTGTTTGTCTACAATTGCCACGTAAATGACTTCCATCCTGAAACTCTATGGGTGAAATGTGGCACTGAAAACACTTTTGACCTTTGACCCGTTTGACCCGTTCTCAAGTTTTTAATAGTACAGCAGTGTAACTAGTGACAGTGTCTGCTACCACGGTGGAGCTCTCTTGTAATAGGTGTAATATGGAAACTTGCCTTACTGCATTAGCTGAGCATTATTATTTCCCTCCACAGTGCTATCCAATACATGAGACTTCATCAGGTCCAGCTAAAGGAAATCCAGAGGGTCTCATCATGTCATCTCATGTAAAGGCTTCCTATTGGGCTTGGTGAACCTAATCTATTACCCATTAGTAAAAGCAATTGGAAGTAAATAAAAATGCCCAGAAAAAGTCATCGCAAGTTCAAAGAGAGGGACTTTGTAAATTTAAGACAAAGCCTCGACACATAAATGTAGCTGAGTAAAATAGGTTAAAGGAAGGCCGCACTGTGTATCTGAGGAGGCCGGTTCCCTTAAGCCAGTGGATTTGGCTAATAAAGCTGAAAATGCCCTTTGACCAATGAGTGAACCGATCACATTTTCCGAAAAAGACTGCAGCTCATCGCTGCATGCGGGTGCAACTGCACAAGGGGATTTAAGGGGCGAAGACGTGCGAGGAAGTAAAAAGATGAAAGATCAGGAAAAAAAAGGGGGGGGGGGGGGCAAAACATCGGCAAAACATCCCCCGTGTGGGGGGGGGAAGAGGGGGATGTATTGCCGATGAGGAGCACAGAACAGCGTTATGGGCCCACGTTTCTGGGTGTGATGGAGGCGTTGGTGTGCCAAAGTTAAGAGCTGATCCATGCCAAAACAGTTGCATGTGATCGCTGCAAATCTGGGGTTTAGAGCATAAATACATAATAAACAAAACTTAATGGGGGCGAGCGTCATGGCTGTCTGTGAGTTACCAATACACTGACAGCAACGGGGCGAAGGCATCCATATGGATGCTGCTTGGGGAGCACACTTGTTAACATATCTCCTTCACAGCTACCAGCAAAGTGTTGCAGAGGTGGAATACATATGAGCCATGTTTAATAACAACAATAGGATACTATGCCGGTGGGCACGGAAGCGCAGTTAAACGTGATACACCAAAGTTGTTCCCAGCCGAGTGTGCTGTTGAAGCCCTATAGGATCAATATCTGGGGGTAAGTATAGCATGTAGCGCTGTGGCTTCACAGACTGTAATGTATCACAGGTATATCATATCGCCCATATGTTGTAATGAATTGTTCATGCGGAAATGTTGATAAAGAGAAGTCGGATAGTTACAAGTTACCCAACTGATCAACAGAATGTCTGGAAAGGATTAAATGCAGGCTGCATGTACGAATAGTTAGCCTGGTAGAAGTAATACAATCCTTTGAATGTAATTGTAAGCAGAGTTGGACGATCAACAAACAGGACTTTTAAATTAAAGCTACTTTATTTTTTCCGTAATTCTATGGCTAGCAATTAAAAGGGCCATTTCCACTACTAGTGCAGCAGAAAACATGAAGAAGTCAAGGATGATGAATTAGGGTAATGATTCCACGGCAATACAGTTCAGAGGAAGAGCTGGAGGAAATTGCTGTTCCTAAATGAAGGGCCTAAAATTACCCCCCAAGATATAGCTGAACTTTTGCCTTTTGCGTTTTGTGTTACAGTAATTAGTCAGTCAAATGTCTTGTTTCAAGCTCTTATCTGCCAACTCACTCCGGCTCCCATTCACCTTGTCTTTGTCTCCCCACACTTGCTACGTCTGATCTCATGCTATAACAAGCACACCAGGCCCACTGGGATGCTAATGCTCCCCGCCACCTCCCATCTCGTTCTCCACCTCTCTCTCTCTCTCTTCGTATCTGCCTCTGCCTCGCTCTCTCTCCTTGTATCTACCTCTACCCCACTCTGTCTCTCTCTGTATCTACCTCCAGCCCTCTCTCCATCACCATCGCCTCCCCCTCTCCTCTTTTATATCTTTTTAACTGTGTGCTTGTCACAAATGACTGCCCCGCGATCCAGTTGATTCAGGGGTGTGGTCCGATAGAG
>JAOPJK010000001.1:5945366-5965114 GCA_027123565.1 Phycis chesteri
ATAAAATAAAATTATGTTTATTTGATTTCAGGTCATAAAAAATTGTCATCCCCTACTGGCATGACTTGTAATACAGTGTTTCTAATTAGACTACATTCTTAAACCCGCGTCAATAATTTATTCGTCATGCATTGTGCAAATATTACCACTAAGCTACAAATGAGTCAATGGAATAACATTTGTACTGCTGGAGAAAGCTACAACAAATGATTAAATTGTATGTGTAGCTCGATGATAGCCCCACCTTTTGAAGGCTATGGTTGGCTCCTTCTTAACGGCTTAAACTTCTCCGTACTTGATTGGAGGAGCCTGCTTTCAGTTTTCCTTGCATGCCAGCAGCCGTCTGGAAGGGGAGGGGTGCTTCGAAGCTTCCGGTTCTGGGCTGAAATTGACACACAATGAGGAGAAGGGACAGGGAAGACGCTCGCCAAACACCGCTGTAAATAAATACATCAATCACTGAAGCTGAAGAACCATGGAGAATCAGGTACATTGGCTTTTGTGTTTCCTACACCATTTTTAACTTTTGCACAGAATACACTAGAAGGCTGTGCGCTGAACAAGAGTGAATGCTCTTTCTGCTAGCCAGCAAAAAAGGCTCCTGCTGCTGCTAATGAACTAGTAGTTGGCTGGCTCATGAGCTATGCTAGCTGGCCACTCATACATCGGTATTTACCGCTATCGAGGGTCTACTACCCCATTCAGTAACATCGCATAGCCGTACAAATGGACACACAGAGCTGGTGGTGCATGTTCTGGTCGCTTTCCTTTAATAGCACACATGTGCATGTGACAAAACATTTACAAATACATTCTTATTCGAGCTATTGACTACCAACGCTATGCTAGCATACCTCACCAGGAATGTATCGGCCCTTGGCTAAGCTAAGCAATGGCTACAAGGCGCCGGTGAAAAGATAGCCTTTTCCAGGTTAGGGTGGAGTGGAGGTGCTTGTGTTATAGTAGAACGGCGTGGAAATACATTTCAAATCCCATCCCCAGACGCACTGCAACAAACCAATACGTATACATGCTCAGTCCATTTTGTCCAATCATTCATTTTGTATGGACAGAATATGGAGCAAAAGGAGAAAACCACTATGGTAGCAAAACTTACATTATTTCCCCATGGACAACGTTAGACGTGGAAATGTTTTTTGTATCTTTCTTTGGGGAAGAATAACGGAGTTATTTGTAGTATTAGTCTGAAGTTCCCCCACTACATTCACCAAAGCACTGTGCTTGTACCCCAGCTCGTCTTTGATCTCTAAATGCGACCAGTGGAATTCCACTACGACGTCACGTCTCAAAGGATCGATCTGAATTCTTTGAATACAATCACTTGTCTACTTACCCATACTCGCAATTGGAGTCAGTGGATGTTTTAAGACCACATTAAAGAGAAAAACAGAATCCATTCCTCTGTACTGTATATCAATTGACAGCTACTAGATCTCAACTGTAGATAGGAAGCAACTTATCTATTCAACGTTTGGCCTTTTACTATATAAACACAGGATGGATTGGTGTTGAGGAACAAGGATTCGTAAAATACTGTGAATTAAGGCTTAAATGCCTCCATTCTTTTGGCCTTCAAATCCACTGCCATTGCTCTCACTGTCGACACGGGGAGTATAATTTCTGGCTGTTGGTCAGCAACTGAAAATCTTCCTTTTCAATGGAAGACTCAGAATACTGTTGACATTGATGAATTCCGTTTTGAATGGTTTTATTTTCATGGCACGTGGGGTTCATTGTTATGATTCATGTGAGCCTGCATGTCTGCCAAAACATTTTTGTCTGTTGGATGACTGTGTGTGTTTTCTTATGCCATGATGGCCACTGGGTTTTGTTTCCTTGCAGTGGCTCCTAATTATAAGGGTTAGGTGCATAAATATCTTCAGAGTTTGGTCTGTTTATCACTGTATGAGATTGACTAGGAAGCTTCCCCACAGTTGGGGATTCCTAATATCAGTGTTTGAAATATTGCAGACGCTTTGTTTGTTGAAAGAATATTACATATTTATTGAGCCGTTGATCTTGCATTATGATCCTGTGCATGTATAAAATACAGCGACCGCCTTTAAATTAATGATTGTTCCTGCCGTTTCTTATGCCCTCTCTTATTTGAATGTTGGCCCCCGGCCAGAGGTTTCCTGGGAGAGATGAGTGTTGTGGAGGGGGGCTCGTGGCTACACACCGAGGGTGTGGCTCTCTGCTAGTCTAGAGTTTAAGGCCATTGCCGCCACAGAATAGCTGGGCGAAACGCCAGGCAGGGGAGCTGTGTGTCTGCCTGTCTGTCTGTCTGCGCGTGTGCGTCTGCTTCTGCGTGTGCGCGTGTGTGCGTGTGTGTGTGTGTGCGTGTGTGTGTGTGTGTGTGTGTGTGTTTGAGAGGGAATGAGGGAGCCCTGAGAGTGCCAGAGCAACTCATCTCAGCCTGCCCCCTCTAATCCCCCCACTTGCTCCCAGCTCACGAGCGGCCCAGTAAAGGGGCCAAATCCCCACATTCTGCAGTCCTGGACATGAAGTGCCTTCTCTGCCCCCCCCCCCATCTCCCCCCGCCTTACTTCATTTCCAAAGCCACTTCACACAAGCTCATCCAGGACAACAGTACCCACCCCCAACCCCCACCGTAAAGTGTGGTTGCTCAGAGCAGAGAGAGGTAGCCCAACTTATCACTCCCATTTTACACTCGTCCCTTTGAGATCTGCCGGCCCGGACAGCTAATGGTTCTCCCTCGGTGTGGCGCTGCTTTCATCTGGACCAGTGGTTCTGATCCGGTCCAGATGAAGGCGGCTGGCTTCACGCAGTCTGCATGACACCTCTGAATGGGTGTACCCCAGGGGGATTGTTTTCAAGTAACTTCTTCATCCTCTCACTCATACTGGCCTTTTTATGCTTCTTTAGTTTTCGTAAGCAGCAGTTATGTTTTGATGATCTGCATCTAGTGTTTATCTTTGGCACCAATGAGCAGATGGAAGCTAGTGTTACACTATCATTCTTTTATTACTCTTTATTTATTCCTACAATTTTATGTGGACTAAATTCAGCCTCCTTTTTTCTTCTTATTGCATTCTGTCTTTTCTACGACAATTTAGGACACTGACAATGTTTTGCATGCAGTGAATACAATTGACCATTGTCACCAAACAAATGTATTATTCACCTGGCAAACAGCACATTTACATTAGATTTAGCAGTGCAAAAGGAAAGTGTCCCCGCACCCCATCAACATTTACCCAAACCCGGAGACATTTATTGTGTACCTTTCTCCGCGTAAGACTTTTTGGCATGGCCTCCCGTGACGCCACTGGCGTCGCCTCCTGCTTTGATCAGCCAATCAAAACATCTTCTATCATCTATGCTTTGGTAAAATAGAGATATTAGATGAAGGTTCAGCCTGGGCTCTGCCCCTCCTCTTGTTTGCCATGGGTAGGGCAATCAGCTGTCATCAGCATCAGCATCCATCCCCAATTTTCACTCACAGCAAACATTAAGGAGGAAGGTAAAAAACAGAAGTAGAAGGAAATAAAAATGTATAAATAAATGAAAAAATAAAAACTTGAGCTGGAAGATCAACTCAGGATTCCAGAATTTGAGGTTTTTCTACAAAGTCACTTCTACATTGTCATAATTGTTCAAGCTTTGATTCGGAAAATTCAGTAGACCTACTGAATAAAAAGCCTGTAGGGCTATCTATTAACTATACATTTTTACTCATGCCCTCAAAATAACTCAAACATATCTAACCCCTTACAAAACCAGAAAGATATTAAAAGAAAATACTCTTAATTTGATTCTTATTTAATCATTTGATTTCTTTACATCAGACAGCCTTCAGGTGTTCTACTTGCCACTGCCTAAGAAGAAATCTATAGTTTGCTTTTCTAAATAAGCACTGTTTTCTCTCCCTCAACAGTGTTTTTCTCTCTCAACTCGTGTTGATTCAAGAGGTTAACACCGCAGGCTTAGAAGAAGAGCTGCAGAGTGAGCGATTGAGCATCACAAACGTAAATGTGGAATACAAAAAGAAATCTGTCTGATATAGGAACAGCTGTCATCCGACCAGGCTTCCTTATCTTCAAGCAGAAAAACTGTTTGTCTGACGGGTGGCAGTTTGGTCTTCAGATAAGAGAGGCCAATCAAAAGCCTAAATCGATTGTCCTGGCTTCCATCCGTGGGCTGTTTCTTTAGCTCAGAGCTAGTGGGCACTGGGTGGTAACTGCCATTACATCACTATTTCCAACTAAAACTTCAGAGTCAATGTCGGCTTCATTCTGCATGGACCCTGACCTTGTGCTCAAACCTCTCTACTGAACTTGGATGTGTCTATGGGCCTGTGCACACATAAATATGTGTCAGTGTTGTGTGCACGTTTGCGTGTCTAGGAAAGAGATACAAAAAGATAAATTAATGTTACTCTGTTGGATGGGGTAATAAAGTTCTATTCTCTTATATGGTGGCCATCAATCTAAGTTGCTGGTCCTGATCTTGTGCTTGGAGCAAGACTGCCACTGACTAAGTACGGTCTAAGCTAAAAGCTAAATTATTTAGCAAGGGAGACTAGCTGATAAATGTTGGTGGTGCAGGTCAATACATTACAGAGATGTGAAGACCAACCCTTTGGTAGGATTTATTATGCATTGGAGGAGATAAAGGCCATTGATTGTCTCCAACAAGGTCACAATAAGGGCTTTTGTTCACCTAAAGAGCTGAGTCTCTTGTGGCAACATCGTTATGCTGCTATTTGGAGGAACCCATGCAATAAGGTTAATCAAATCTGTGGATGGAAATTGTGGAATTGTCTTGTGTACCTAGCAAGGGTATAGAGTGATAATGGTCTGGATTTTTGGAGGGGATATCCAACTTTTACATTATTCATGTGGGGCTGGAAAATGCAATGGCAGCGCTAATATAATATTGACCTAACCCCAACACTACATGAATGGCAATAATGGAGCAGCTTAACACACAGACACAGACCGAACCACCATCACATGCACACAAAGACACACACACATATATACATTTTTGAAAGTCTTACTGGAATATATCGCTTACACTTATGATCAATTAATATAGCATCTTATAGATTATACTTGAAATCTAGATAGATGATCTACCTAACAGTTCCTGGTGGGCTGAAAGTAAAGACACAGACAGAAAAAGAGTGATGTCTTGTATGAGGAACACCGCATATATCCAAACAACAGAGGTAGTCGATTAATATTGTTTCTGGTCAACAAATACTCAGCAGGGAGTTTCTCTCTTTATTTGACACTATGTGGGTGGAGAAGAATTAATGGGAAAAAGAACAGTTTTCAAATGGATTAATGGTTTATCAACCCACATTTAATGAAGATTTGTGTCTGGCTGCCTTTGTGGTGAAGGAAAATCATCTCTCAAGATAGCCGCAAAGTAGGCAAGAAAAGACTTAAATCAGGATCAGAGTTGCCTTTTTCCCTGGGAGGTGGAAATATTTTTAAAAGAAAAAGCTTAACAACTGAAGAGCAAAATGTGAAGCTCAATACTATTTCAACTAGAATATGTTACTGTTTTCATACATTCACTACAGGGTGACAACTTGAGTAGCATACAACTAGTCTCGCTATTCTAAAATCACTAGAGCTAAATAATGTGGTCGATGAATAAACTATACAGCTGTCTATGACAATATAAAGTGAGACCATACAATGGTGATTCAAACAAACTCTTGTAATTAATTAGTAAAAATAAAAAAGGAAATATCCAGTTTAATGTGTACTGCTCCTACCTACACCACCAAATGTCCATGATGGCCCAGCAAAGTTTTCATTAAAAAGTTATCCATTGAAGAAACGTCCAAACCCCATACAGTCTATGATCCAAACATAGAAATATAAAAGGATCCAAACTCCAAACCCAACAGAAAATAGTTATGTTGTCATCAAATAATTCATGACAAATGCTTTATGTTTGTTATTCAGTTAAATGAGGCCTATCAATTAATCATATTTCCCAGTTAATTTAGCTTGTGCTACTCTCTATCCACAAGTCTGTGGATAACCACAAATCTTGTGAGACATGCCCTCAAACATAGTCATGTAGATAATAGTTTTGTCCAGCTGATTTCAATGATTCCCCTTTCCCAACATAACACACATAGCCCCCATTATACACTAATAAAAGCAAAACAAACCAAGAAACGCATCCCTAATTATGCTAACAGACCAAAATGTAGGGTCTGATGTTACAATGAGGTTACCGAAAACTGGATCATCCACCAGAAAAGTACATATTCATGATCATGAATATGTATTTGATTAGATATGTACAATTAAGTATAATTTCCATCAAGTGCTGTAATACTTTTATTGGAGTGTGACTGCTCATGAAGAGTACTTGATGAGTACAGAGAACAAAGTAAAGAAGGAACATTTTAAACAGGATGAAAGTAAACTTGCTAATATTTTTAATATTATCAAGAAAAGGTATTGTTCCTATTAGATCTAGTTGTTTTCATCATCCTAGCTTTGCCTATATGGATTACCAAGGAATACACCTACATAACCTACTTCAGAATTCTGAGCACGCAACTTGGATGTATTCACGTTGTGCATCTGGTTGTCATGCATCATTAGGCACATCCAATAGAAACTCAAGACTAATAATGGGGGAGCAGGGAAAACGGTTACCAGCATTTAGTGCTGTAAAAAGGGACAACTAGCATCCAGCCAAAGCATTCATGCTTCAATTCCAGACGAGACTGCTAAGCATTTCCATTGTTGGATACCGTCAAAGCACTTTGACTTCTTGCTAATTATATAAACATGACTTTGAAAAATGTCCTGGAGAGGGAACACAGCAGAGCCACTGTGGGTTCACGTTGCCTCATCAACAGTGATTTCAAAAGGCAGTGCAGAATTTCAATAGTGCTTCAAGGTTCTGCTAAAGGACAGAGTGGGAGACAAGGAGGAAGGGTGTGGAATTAGGAGGAAGAAATGGTTGAGGAAATGCCATAATGAATTGCTGAAATACACTGTGTTGACACCTCCAACCTTTTGGATCAAGCTAGAGAGCACGCAATGAGGGATTCTAATGGTAGCCACCAACATAAATGTGATGCCCTAAAATAGTATACAATTAGATAGTATAGTATGATGAATAGTCATATATATTAGAATACAATCATTGTCTCACACAGCCGGGGTGTTTCACTCGAGGAGTTTTGATATTAGAAAGGTATATAAGACAGATAAATCCACTTTTTAAAAACAATGCTGTCAGAGCAAATGACACTTTGTTATTGTTCCTGGTGAGACGATACAGTATGAACTAATGTCACTGTACAGACATGGTTTCAAAAGTCAGAGCTCAGCACATCGCAATAAGAGTGCTGTGTCAGACGGATTGGTTATCTGTAATGTACATGCATTTGAAATAGTTTAAGGTTCAGTGCTTCACAAGCAAGGGGATACAGGGGATTAAAACCAGCTTAATATATTAAAGTACTGCAGTGGAAAAAATTCAATATGGATAAAGTATAAATGCAATGATTTTGAAAACCATTATAAAGCATACAAAACAGCATTATAAGCAAACAGCTTCCAAACCCTGCAAAACAGTGCCAGCCCACAGTGAATGTCAAAATAAGAAAACCCTTAACTCACGATATAACGGTTTAAATATTTCACACTGTACCTGACAAAATGAGGTTCTGAACATTCTACACATTCTAAATGTTTTTTAAAATCTCTAACAAGGGGGCATGGCATACATCCAACAACTTCCCAGGTTCCCTTCCCTTCAAACTATTTGATGGCACGCTAGCAAACAGAATACAGATTGTTCCATTCCTGCCATTCCTTGGTACCCGTTTGTAAACAGTTAGCAGACAGCTCCCCTGCAGCATCACCATAAACTTCGCTATCCTTCCAGAAAACTCTCCCAAATAAGCCCCACAGATCGGGTAAAAGATGGCTTCTTAGGGACTATAAGGAAAGGTTGTAATGAAATTAAACCTTTAAATTATAACCACTTTCACCACTGCACTGCCATTCATCGTCGCCATGTCCAATGTCTGCTACATGTATCATAAATCAATATACATTCATTAGACCCTTTAACTATTTAAGATAATACTGGCTATATTGAACATAATATATTGGTTGCACGTATGATATTCTGCCTGTAGGCAAGAACAGCCTTAGCCACTGAGGTAACGCAACAAAGCACAGAAATAAACCAACATGGACTCTGTAATTTCAGTCCAACCAGCTATTCAAGATGAGAGGATCATTGAACAATAACAGAACAAATGACCCATCCCATAAAACAACCTTCAGAACACAAGCCTACAAAGAACTTGAGAATTTCACCAGCACTCAAAAGGTTTAAAGAACCTGTTAGCTCCCAGATGTGGGACCTGTGGGATGGGTGATTATGTCCTTGTCAGCTTATTTCTAAATTGAGCCAGTTTTATTGATGTGTAAACATTTCAAAGAAAGGGGGATTTCACACGAAGCCCCAGTGCCCAAAGGCTCAAGGACATGCATCCAAGAGAACACGCTAACCCTACTAGACAAGGATCTATCTGAGCTGCTAGAAATGGCTACTTTGACAGTGACAAAAAATAACTATAGTGTGAAAGCATATAGCTTAACACCAACCATAGCACCCACCAATCCATAACAGCGATTAGTACAGCCTCAACCAAGGAGCTAGGATCTGACCATGCCTGTTACAAACCCCTATTATAAATGTATAACCTTAAACACATCATGTATTCAAATGATAAGCTTTGCACTGTAACTCTCTGTGTATCTGTCTAAGGCACAGCATATTTCCATGTTTTGGAATTCCCCTGCCATTGAAAGAAAAACATTCTATGAAACAATAATGTTAGTAATGCCTACCCATTTGTCATGTTCGGTGGCATAAAATTCCTATTAGCAATCTATCATGGTGTCAATTTGACTTTTGTTGTCAATTGAGGAGGGTGTCCGTGTCTGCCACACAGCCTGTAAAAGCTTCTCATGGAAACTCTAATAATATGGAAGAGAATGTTATGCTGGGATTGTGCAAAAATTGCCTCAGGGGACATGAAAATGTATTGTCATAGCACCTGCAAGAGGAAGTCTGTAACATTACAGAATACATCTCTACTTTTGAGCTCTTCTTGTCCTCCCCATCATTGGACCAATGCAAGGGTTTGTTTTACAACAGAACATGAAAGCCAAAGAAGATACATTGTGAACCAAACACCTTGTTAGTCCAACAAAATTCACCCAGGGTGTTTTGACAAAATTGTCAAGTTTCATCGAGGAGGAGATGACAGCAGAGTCATCTTCATGTCCAACGACTTGTCAACCTGCCAAATGCCAAAGTTCTAGGTCTGTAAATTTTATAAACCCTCGACACATGTGGTGAGAATGCTCTGAAAACCATAGCTAGAGTATAACTTCATTGAGACAGAGGTCTGCCCCTACCTTTAGGGAACTGCAACCCCCAGTTTAACTACCTTTTTGATTTTGAGGAAAAAAAAATACTGTGAATAAAAGGCTGGAAACATGCAAGATACTCCAACTCACTCCTGTATGAATCAAAAAGGCCAATATTAGCTCCAGTTCTAGTTTCTACCCTTTGACAATAAAGATAGGGTTAATCAGACAAAAGCCTGGCATAGCAGTGCATCAGAGGCACTGCCATGTCTGAAGCTGTCCATCAGACAGAAAAGGAGCACGATGGGCTGGCATCCAAGCAGTCCCAGAGAGAATCCTATCCTGCTGTTGTTCCTGGGTCCTCATTCTCAAGGACCTTTGGAGATCAAAGGCTGATACACAACAAGAAAGGCAGGGAAGCAGAGAGTGATATGGAGAGAAATAGAAAAATAGTGTGGCTCGCAGGAAGGATGCCATGAGGAGAAAGAGCCCAAGCAGTCTTCCACTGATTACCCGACGCCAGGCCTCCAACTGTGCCGAAGGAGAGCGTCAAAGGGATTTCCTGGTTACTTCTGTAAAGCATCCACTCTTACTCAGCCCAGCCTCCTCCATCCGGAACCAGATGAAGTGTCTTCCGACCTCAACTGCATTGCCTTTTCATGTTATATTTTGTACTGTGGAAATGTGTTCCTTTGATGGACAAAAAAAGATGTATCCCCTGAGGAATAGCCAATGCCTCCCTCTCAGTCCCTCTCATGCTCACTTGTTCTCTTGATAAAACAAAAATGATACCTGTTGTGGTTCTGCTGGCAAGTGTTTGTTTGACCTTGCACACACAACATTTAAACCATACAAATAATAACAGGTAAAGTAATAAAAAAGAACTCAGACCACCTTAACAATATATATGCTAACTTAGAGAGACAGAGCAAAGTGCAAATCTTTGGAAAAATACACACACATCACAGAACTGTGACAGAAATATAGAACTTATTTTCCTTTATCTAGTAAATAAAGTTAAAGTCCATTACAAACGGTTCTGCACAAGAAATCCTGAACCAGCAATTTAGCGCAAAAAAAGTAGGAATCTATTCGTCAACACCTGAATAGCTTTGCAGCTCAGTGAACACATGAGGGAAAACGAAACGAAAACGAAAGGACAGGAGATAAGAGTAAAGGAGGGAAACGAGAGCAGGGAGCGAGAGTTGGGGAGGAAATCGAAGATGCAAGCTGGGTTCAATTTAGAGCCTTCCCACAGGAGGTGGAGTGACCTGTATCTGCTACAATAGAGGTCAGCCCTGTCTTCATACTCAGGACATACTGATACCGAGGACCCCTGCCTTGATGTGCACATCCAAGGGAAAAAAGCAAAAGGTCCCTGTAGTGTGCAGGACCCCCTGAATGACCCAACTGGTGGGTTCCTATTACAACTGCCTCGCTACACCATCGCCATACAATCGACTCTTCACAGTGAGCAACAACACTAGCAATCAGCAAAGCTATCAAACTTGGAGGGAGATACTATGCGGCCAGCCAACCACAGACACTCAGCCAATTCTTTATCTTGCTATTTTCTAATTTCCCCAGCCAAATATAATGATAAAAAAGTACCGTAGTGGATATCATGATGCTGAAGCTACGATGTGATTGCACAACATTGCCCCACATAAACTCCTTCAATTAAACGATTTTGAAAAAAAGAGTAAGAAAGAGTGAAGGTTTACTGTCTTGCTGAAACGCTATAGATGAAAAAGAGTTTTTTTAAGTAGCCAGAATAAATTGTGCTGGGCTTCAGCCATCTATTCTAAACCATAAAGGGGTAGTTTAATAAAAAGCTAATATATATCAAATCCCGACATTGGTTAAAAGAACAGAATCCCCCATAGGGTTTAAATGTTATTTTCTTTTAATCTCTGGTTGAAAATGTAAAGTATAAAAAGAAAATACTACACACAACCATGTTCTAACTGTACCCATGTCCTGCACCCCTGTAATTCTGAACCATTACACCAACCTACTTGAAAAAAAATATGGTGAAAGATAAAAGATTAAAAACATTTAAATAACCACCACAATCAAATAGACCAACAGGAAAACATGACCTTTTATTTTCACTGATTGCCCCAAAGGATCTAATGAACATTTCTGTAAACATTTGCAATTGGAGGGAGTCATTTTAATTACACTCCGTAGAGAGGCAATGCCAGGCAAAGAGCTCAAATGAAGATAAACATTTAATCAGGCATGACCTTGCATTCTATTAGGTGAGTTCTCAAAGCACTGACGTGCATGAAAATAACATTGACACAAAATGTATTTGTGCAGTATGAAAATGTGTCAAACACCTAGTGCTTTGACTATGGCAGCCCAATCAACCTAATAAGAGATTTCCTAATCCATAGGAGCAAGGCGTAATCCCGCCAGTGCTCTAATGAGGTCAAGATATTCTGAGGGGGATTCTCCAGCCTTCAAATGAGAAAGTCCAAACTGCCATCTTAAAGAGCGCTAGGGAGAGCGGTATCCAAGAATACAAGCATGTCATACAAATAGGCTGCTTACAGCATCATCTACAGACGTCTGAAATACTAATCTAAATCACAGACCTACTTTAACCATCACTTAATGCCTAGTGTTTCGTTGTTCTGTCATTAGTTTGACACAAAAAATAACGGCGCTACAATATTTTGCAATATAAAAAAATCTAAATTGTAATTAAATTCAATTTGTCAAATTGTGTAATGGAAGTTGTTTGTCACGTGGTATCAAACTAACAATGTGAGAAGAAGAAGGAGTAAGCAGATACATCGAGCTGAAGACACCGGCGCATCTCATTGTCCCCGCAATCGCTGCACCTGATCGTGGCATCGATTGTCCTCCCAAGAAACACTTCCGCTCTCTTCACTCTTATGTATTTTAATTAATTAGCCGTGGATTCTGACCACTGCTGCATGCAACTCTTGAGTCTGTTTGGACTAAACCCACAGAGAGCATTCACAAGGCACTCCTGCTTAGTCCTGAGTGGCAGCATATTGTATGTGGGCACCATGCTGTGCCGGTGGCAGCGGCAGCGCGAGGCAGAGAGGATTATTCCTGACGACAGGGGCATTAAATGTGTAGCAAGCCGATGGAGGCCTTAGCTGATGCTCTCTTGTCTCCTTTGGTTCGGTGCAAGTTCAGAAAGAGTCCTTCTAAGCTGAGGGGAGCTCGTAGTACTCAGAGTCCTGTACCGTTCATTAAGGGCTGAGGGTGTCACTTCAGCTTAGGACTCTTGTCCCCTGCTTGCCAGGCCTTCCAGATATACTCCCCTGTCTCAGCTTTTTAAGGCTGAAAGACTCAATGAATCTCAACCAGCTTCTCCGTATGTGGTGTTCCCTGGATTTTTTAAATGACTTTAAATCACACCTTTCCATTGTAAGCAGGTTAATTTCATGGTTTTATGTCTGCAAGGAGCTGGCTAATATACAATTGGGTTTTTTTCTTGGAGGAATTTAAGAGCAAAGCCTGCATGTTATTTTAATGAAGGTCCTAAGGCCCAGCTCTGAGGTAAAGTATAGGTGCAGAAACATATCTCAGAAATAGTACTGGGCAGAGACATTGGCTCTGGAGTTCTGCATCTTTCATGCCAGGGTAACCAAACATCAGGCAGATTTCATCTTGAAAAGAATGTAAGCCTAAAGCCCCTCCCATGTGAGGTGTCCTTCTTTAAAAAGATTTAAATCTCAACAGAAACGTCTGGTAAAATAGAGGTCACCGGGCCAGAGCAGCCTACAGACAATAGCAGTTGGTTGCAAACGTGGAAGGAATCTAGGAAGGATTTGTTCCTCGTTGGCTCATCTCTCAAACGCCAGAAGGACACTGCAGGCTGCAGGAGCAATTCACACAAACAAGGTACAGCAGGTAGAGACTTTGAGATGTATTTATGCTCTTCCACTGCAGTGTTTTGCAACTGCTACTCCAAATACATCTCAAAACCCCAAAATATCATCTATTCCTCACACAAAAACAATATACAAATTTGAGACGTGGATTTCTTCTATGTTTCTTGACACAATCCCCAATTTTCTCTCAGACTTACTAGTGTTTACTAAGTAAATTGTCAAGCAGTGCCATGCCTCTTGTTAATCTTACGGGGAAAATGTAAAGGCTGATAGCATATTCCTACCTCACAGACAGCTCCTGAGTCTGTGACGCCATACCCATTCCTTCCCTCTGCCTCTGCATTTTGATCAGATTGGTTTATCTAATTTTCCAGTAAATGCTTGAAATGTATTCCAGTACACTTTCTCCTCATAAATGTACACAGGGGAGTCGAAATGAATAGTTTGGCATACGATTCACCTCACTGCCCCAGCATAACTGCAACCCCAACCCTCCTCCTTAAAGATTCTGAAAGGCAAGTTGTAGCCTCAACCTTTTCCACCTAAAGGGAAATTAAATGTGTATCTCTTCATGAATGAGTCTGACAAAAACGTCCTTCTGAATTGAAGGAAATATTGTTAAGGCTTCACAAGGCTATGGCTGAGGGTGAAAAATACTCTTGGTTTCTTCAATGTTTAATGTTATAGATGTCTCATTTTAAAGACATCTTTTTTTATATAATAAATATTGCTGGTGGAGTCCTTTTCGATGGAATGGTGCAAGAACAAAATGAGCATAGTATGTGTCACACTGCTTCGATAATATTCCAGTCATCAGTGGCCCTCACTTTATTGAGATCTTTTGCTTGTACGGGGAGGAAGAACAACAAGATTGCATTAAGGATGCCGAACCAGCACCAGAAATATGCACACAATTGATGAGGTGTCACTTTCACTGAGAGTCACACAATCGAGGCGACAAGAGATGTTATGATCCCTCCCTGGCTGCCTGGCCATCACCAATGAGGAGCAGACACACTGGTATGCATGGCGCGCATAAGGCGAAATGTCCTCAATTTTAGGAAAGGTTACTTTGCAACCTAGAAATCACTTTCAGAATGCATAACGACAACATACTTCAATGCTGCTTCCACTCAATTCTGCAAAGGAATTGTAGAAACCCATCAATCCCGAATTTCTATATGAGGCCAACCGAAATGTGCACAACAAAACAGTGCTGTTCCAACCGGAGCTACTCCTTCTGCAGAAACAATGCATTCTCCTTTAAACATGACGAGAGGTGCCAACAGCTGTAGTCGACAGTGTTTATCCCAAACAAGTGCTGGGGCTTATATATTTTCCGATCAATTACAAAAATCTGTTAATTAATTAAGACTGCTAGCAGTACAATGCAGGTCACACAAGGCACAAGTTACAACATCAGCCAATTAAAAACACAGTCGCGTTTTAATTTCTTTAATAACTAGTCTGGGGCGAGGGAGCACAGACGAGGCAGATGGAGACGTACACTATACATGCTGCACTCCTCACTGCCTTAAAGTCAGCAGTCATTTGGCTTATTTCTCAATGTCTTGTTTAATTAGCTTATTTACAAAAGCACAACCTATGTAAAACAGCTGGGGAAAGTAACATGCGACATGCATAGTATGAAAGCAATAAGCATTTTGTCTAATGATTGCCAATTGCTGCATTTTATATGGTATTTTATTTATTTTATATGGTAAAAACTTGTCACTCTTTTGTGATCAAAAGAATGGACGGGTGGATTTAGCATATTGGTTTTCGTATCCAACGTTAAGTAAAACTAACTTCAATCAACTTGTAGTCTAGTGGGGTCTAATCACTACCAATTACACATGGTGATTACCAATTCCTCATGACTCAGTGAGATATTTTTTCAATTTCCTATGGGATATGAGTCATTGATCTGGCCACTAAGGAAAATATATTGAAGAAATTAAGAAATATTAGCAAAAAAAACGCCTGTAAAATTATAAGTTCATAGGAGCACGACCTTGTAATTCTAACCAGGACAAATCGAGAGTGACAATATCACAATAAACATAACAAAATACAACCAAGGTGTTTCATAGCTGTATTATTTTATGTGTGCAGCAAGAAAACAAGAAAGGATGCTTTATATATTTCTGTCTGCGTTAAAGAACGGTTTAAGACAGCAAAATGTCAACCATCCAGGTGGAGCCAATTATCAGTGAAAGAGAAATCAGAGGAAGAGCTGGGTACAATCGTACTAATGGTTTAAAGTGATTCACATAATATGATTGCCTAATATATGCATTTCTACATCTGGACAGAAATGTCAACAAAACAAAATAACCCTAAAAAATATTAAATGAATACTGTACTAATAGCACGCAATGACACTAGAACACAGTGGGCCGATTTAACGACAATGTCACATTCTTTTGGAGATGGCTGGACTGTACGCGACTCGGCTAATGTGCTCTTTGATGCCAATGCTAAGTGGATATTTGGCAAATCTCGGATGAGGTGTGCGTTGTGAGGGCTCTACAATGCGAGCCCATATCCCTAAGAGAATGTTGTCATTGCTTAGGAATCTGTCTGTTTCGTGGAGAAAAAAAAAAAAAAGGAAAAAAAACCCCCACAGCGGAAAGATCAATGTGTCTGGTGGACGGCTGCGTGGGTATGGTGATGGATGGAGGGGAACGTCCTGGGATAAGGGACGGTAGCCTCACCTCATTAGTGTTCCAGCGATGTCTCTCCTTTGGCAGCGAGGAGCATTTGGGTAGACATTCAAGCAGCTTTTTGGGCAGGTATATTTTCAAATGTCCATGTTCATCTAGACGAGGGGTAAGAGACAGACACGCACACACAACAGAATGAAAAAAACAACATATTTAGCACATGGCCCATGGTGCGGCGTCAGTCAGTCAGCTCAGCCGCTACACCCTGACTTGTGCTACGGCTGTCACAGTAAGAGGGAGGGAATTAAAGGGAATCATTTCGCCAACAACTAGATTGTATCTGTTTACTATTTACATCAGCTCACCCTTTAGTCACTTGTGCACGGGAACATGCTCGATATCATTGGGCTATTTGGCGAGTTATTATTCAATTACCACACCCACATCTACAAGTGATTACTGTCTGACCTATATGTTTTACAGAGAGCTTACAAGCATTGAAATAGGCTACAGCTGCCATCATACATGGTAATAAGCAATTGCATATACACCTTTTTTATTATCATCATATTATATTATTATCCTATTAAAAAATGCAGAATCAGATGAAGAAACACAGCACAAGGATTTTACAATATCATTAATTACATTAATTGTTTGGGCAGATGAAAGCAGGATGAGGACATTCACACCAAGCTGTGTATCACACAATTGAGTAAAAATGGGGCGAGGCATTGGTCAGCAAATCTCAATGACATGACAGGGGGACCTTTGCAAAGGTGATGACAATTTAACTACACTACTCAAGAGAAGAATGTGTTGGGATTCGTCTGGACATTTAACATGAGCCGAACTGTCCAGACCGCACACGGAAAGAGAGCCTTTAACATGAGATATAACTCAGTACCGTAGCAGCAGGAGCTGCTCGGTAGCCTCCTATGTAACAACAAGGTGTTGCACATTGACAGTTATTACACACTGCACACTGAACAAATAATCTATCACGCCGATCTCCCTTCCTGCCTGCCATATGTTGGTTTAAACCTAACACAATAAGAAATATGACGGTGTGAATGGCAATGAGCTTGAAAATCATTGCTAGCTACAAATCTCTGCAGAGGACGTGAAGAAATGAACATGTTCTTCCAAAGCAAAAAAAAACACCTCTAAAGACAAAGTAAAACGAATTCCAGAAAGTTTGTTTGGGAGGACATTACACAGTCACTATTGCTCACTGTGCATCACAACAACAGGAGGGTGCTATACCACTGAGGCTCCCTCCGCATCAGGAAATGTATGGAAAGGAATCCAGTCGGTCCTTAGAGAAAGGCTTGGCTAGCAGCCTCCAATTGTAATGTGTGAGGTGGAACATCAGGGGCTGTTGCTACAGAGCAATGCTCACCATATCGCTCCCAGAGGGATGCAGGAATAGGTTTGTAGCTCTGTTGCATTTGCTGTATCCATCTGTACCTGTAATTCTGCTTGTGTAAACTCCTTTTTATATGAGCATGAACAGGTATCTGTAATCATTTGCTGCGCCCAATTAACAATCACATGCAGCATCTGCTACGAGGAACCACCAAAGTGGTGTCACTGTCAGATCTGGAAGAACTTGCAGCAGCTGAACAATCAAGAGATGTGCCATGAAAAGGATAGTTGTCAAATGAATGGCAGGAAGTTCACATTGACGGATTAAGGAGCAGTAGCAGTAAACAAACCTTCCAGCGTGCTTGTTTTCATTTGTAAAATCAACCGGGGAAGCGCAGCGTTACAGTGACGGCCCAACATAGTTTTACAGTGATTCCAGGGTGACTGCGTAGAAAATGTTGGCCATTTCTCACTCCACACAAAGTGTGCTCTGGTGACTTGCTCCCTGTGATCAATGGCAGGCATGGCTGCCAACGGTTCTCCTGCCAGGGATCAATGATGCACTGTGACACACCCTTAGATGACATCATCAAGGCCAGGCCAGAGTGAACTATGCACTTTATGCACATCACACATTTTCTAGTCAGCTGAACCTTAATGGAGACATCTAAAGGTAAATGTGCCTACTCGCAAAAAAAAGAAGGAAGGAAGGACAAAAAAAGAGATGCAAAAGTAGTCATGGATAACCTGACGTGCTATTATAACACTGGGACACACCAATATCTTATTTCCTTGTTTTCAATTCAACAACTAATTCTTATAGAGACACTCTGAGAGACACGCGGGTCTGGATATCATGTTAATTTCCCTGGGTGGGAAGACATAAGAGAGACATTTTTCACACATCCTCTCGATTCCACTTCAGCTCTCTGGAAAAGGTCTAACAGCCAAACCGACAAGATAGCGTAGCCCTCTGACACACTCACATCTTTCTATGTGTTGAAATGTATTTTCTGATGATTTTACTGCGGTTGGTATTTATAAAGAGTTACACATTTACACATAACATATAGATGAAAGAAGACCATTTGACTATGAAAGACATATTGCTACGGTCTTTATACTATTATTACTATTATACTATATACTATATACTATATACTATGCCACTAACAACCTGTCTGATAAACAAGGAAGAATATAACTTTGCATGAATCAGATCACTTAAGATATTTTTGTTAAATGTTCCTTATTTAAATAAATGAAAAGCATTTAGTTTATGCACGATATAAATCATTCATTCATTCATCATGATGGATATAGGTCACTAAGAAATCAACTACGTTTTACTACAGAGAACTTAAGTGAATGACGTTAATATCTTATCAGCTAACTGACTGACGTTGCTTTTTCTTCCTCAGATTCCTTCAAAGCATGGCTACTGAACATGAAGTATCCACCAAATGATAGCCCTTTTGTCCACTTTTTGACACTGGAGTGGAAAGTCCAGAAATGCAACAAAAGAAGACCTTTTCCAAATAATGCCCCTCAGGCATTAAGTCTCAACACTGCATTTTGAATTATGCTCTGTGCCCACAGCATTACACAATATTAAAGAAAATTGTCTTGTCTTTGATCTGCTATTTGTTCACTCTTTGGATTTCATCAGTACACATTTTGTCTTCTGTCTGTTGTCAGCCCTTCTCACAGATGTGAGCGAGCAAGAGGGTTTCTCTGACAGCGGACTTCAGGCAGACTGCAGCTTACTAATAAAAGATTTGTCTGCTGTGGCATGGAGATCCACTTTTAGTTCATGCGTCAGCTAAAATCAACCCACATGGGAGTAGCTTGGATGCCAGATTCAGAATAGATTTACAGCATATAGATAAGCTTCTTCTAAGCAAACCAGTTCCTCGTTAATCAATGAGCTTAAAAACACATTCTTTTTCTACCCTGGGAGCAGATCAAAGCTTAAAACTCACTCAACTTAACTTTGCATTGTGCCACGTCCTTTAGGTTTCACATGTAATCCGACGAGGCAGAATATTTAGGGGCCGTGCATTTAATGACCACTTGTGCATTATCCAAGAAACAAACAAACGGAAACGACTCGTTGGTTGTAAAATAGCAAAGTGCAAGACAGGCTGAAACAGAGCTTGTTACACCGAGAGGATGTGCTGAGCTGAGCTGGACCACAATGCAGCCAATTATGCGCCCCATCTTGATGAAGGGGACTACATATAAAAGGCTACACACAGAGAGCAGCTTTGTTACCAAAGCAACATTGCCAATAGAGGAGTTGCAAGAAAGATATTTATAAAATAGATTCTTAGATAGATATGTGTGTGTGTGTGTGTCTGTGTGTGTGTGTGTGTGTGTGTGTGTGTGTGTGTGTGTGTGTGTGTGTGTGTGTGTGT
>JAOPJK010000001.1:5970241-5980722 GCA_027123565.1 Phycis chesteri
CCCCCCCCCCCCCCCCCCCCCCCCCCCCCCCCCCCCCCCCCCCCCCCCCCCCCCCCCCCCCCCCCAAAGCAGGACTGGGCAAAAACTATTGTCAGTCACTGCTGTCACACATGAAGCGGTAATGGAAAAGTCTATCAACAGTGTCCCCGCTATCGACTCTATCCCAGGCTGCTTGATCTGCACATGCACCGGGCCCCCCGCTGCTAAATCCGGGCTCCTCTCACTACATTATCTCTGGGACACACCGTGGCTTTGGTATGGAGGAGGGCGCCTGGTGACTGATATCCAGCGAGAGGTGTAACGAGGCTGACTTCACACGTTTCTATTTAGAAGCAACACACAATGCATGACTATTATACTCAATTACCATGACATTTAGATCAACTTGGTTCTTGAGACGGAGAGCGGTGTGCTCATTAAGCATACAGTCGTCGGCGCTTTCTGCTCAGAACCGCTCTGCAGGGGGAACGGGAGGAAGAGGAAGAGAAATCAACCTTGTGTCAACTAAAAGACTCCAGCCCGTATTTTTTGGCTTCGGCTTGGTTGTTTTTTTTTGGGCTGGTAAATATTCCTGTTTTATCGGCGTGTATAATTCCGTCGCTATTGAAGTTGAGTTTCAGAAGTCAAGAGAAGTCCCAGCTAGGACAACGGGGTGTCTTTGTACTCTGCACCCTGCCTATAAGTCTCACGGAGCACAGCCATACAGACACAGAGGGGCAAATCTTTGGAATTTGGCCACAGTGTAACCGGTGGATATGTGACAAGGTCGGCTTCCCTGAAACTTAAGCGGTCGTGTTGCTACCGTGGGTTTAACTTCCCCGCACACGTGGGTCTGGGGGAAGTGCGTGGAAGAGGCTTACGCACCGGGCCGTAATTACGGGCTCAACATGGTGCCATTCTCTCTGAGGGGTTCGCTAAGGTCCTGATCCCTGGCCTCAACCTGAAACAATAACCCTTAGTTAACAACAACACTTCAGCTATTGATGACATGATCCCGCAAAGCAGACACTTCAATCAACAGAGCCGTGGGCACTCCTGCAGGAGGAGCACCTGGAGGGAGGTGGTGGAGAGGGGGAAGAGGAGGAGGAGGAGGAGGAGGAGGAGGAGGAGGAGGAGGAGGAGGAGGAGGAGGAGGAGGAAGAGCAGAGCATGGGAGGGGATGTGCGTGCGGTAGATATGAGGTCTTGTGATAGCAGGATGAATCAAAAGGTTAATGGATAAACAGATGAAGTCATAACACAGTGGCCGGCTAGTGGCCTCTTGGAGAAGCAGTGCAGGTATGAATAGCTCTTACTGTTCATCTCTGTGTCATCACTGATACTCTTAGGTGGACCATGGCCAGCATAACACACTGCTGTTCTGTACATTCGATCCGGATTTCGAACTTTCTTCAATCCTTCAGGGGAGCAAAGAGAGAAGTAGAGAACATGGAGCAAAAGAAGCATTCTCCTGTCCCTGTGAGAGCTGTGCTGCCCTCCACCATGCATATACACACAACACATCAGCACACAGGGGTGACAGCACATTTAGATTACAGTTGCATTCAACACACAACACACATAAATAATCTAGCAATGTTAAACAACAATGACAACATTAATAACAGTAATAATAATAATAATTATTATATACATCACTTTAAGTCATCAAGTCATCAAGTGATTAAGTCATCACTTGTTTCGAGGCATGCATTTATCACACCAGTTTGAAAAGGGTCCCTATCGACAGGCAAAAGGGCCTGCAATCACGCTCCAATACTGCTGTGGCTCCATTTGATTAGGGTCAATAACATTCCACATCACATCACTAGTAAACTGGATGAATCGATGGGATCAATGGGAGTAGGCCATGCAAGGCAGCCCGTAAGGGTCTGTTAGAGACAAGGCATTAGGAAGGATACGTCTCAGCGACCACAGGCAGGACCTGCGGCCCATCTATCCATACCTCACTAATTGAATTAGCGGCAGACAACAGAAGAATGTGCAGCCGGATTCACATAAAACTGGAGGAGTGAGACATCTGAGTGAGAGCCCGGCGAGGTTACATTTTTACTTCTTGACTAAAGAGTGGAGAGGGTTTTTATTGTTTTTTTTATTATTATTATAACATTGCTGCACAAGCACTTTTGTGAGTTAATGGCTGACTGTATGCTTACTTGATGTTTTGCTGCTGCTCACCTTAAACTTTGAATGAAATGATACAATCTTAAAAAACTTCTTATGCTCCACTAACTTGTAAATAAAAGAAAAGGGCTTTGTGAGGTAATGGCATTAGCTGAATTGATAGAGCAGGAAAAAACAAGTATTTTTTTTTGGTTTAGGTTGTCAGCAGAACTCTGATTGTTTGTGGCCCGGTTACAACATTACGTGCAGGCAAACTTCTACAGTCACATGTATGAGAGCCGCACTTTGTTTTGCTTTCTATATTTGCCTTTTTTCGAAGTAAAGCTGTTTTTGTAAAGGCTCACAGAACCAATAATCGAGTTAAGGAGAGTATATTTGAAACCAAAATCCTGTTTATAATGGCTCCCGAAATAACACAAGCACTAGCAGGCCTTGTTTACAAATGATCCGAGTCCCCACACTGAGCTAAATATTCCCACATTTAGGTCTCGTCCTAAAAAAGTTGAGGCTCCCGATGGTTCATAAGAATCCTTGCCTGTACAGTGGCTTTTACCCAAAGCAGCCCCTGTGTGAGACAGAGCAGACCTGCCATCCCCATGCCCTGCAGGACTTGTTCTTATACTAGCAGCTTTTATGAGTGTGGAGAAAAAAATAAGTCCTCTGGAGGCCTGACAATCATTTAGGCGGGAGAAAAGTACCCCGGGATGTAAACATTATACCGCTAAGCGAGACTGGGTCATGCCCCCTGGGTTTAACACAAGAAGTGACCCAGGTTTGTTATGGGCCATCATAAGACCTGCCAAACAACTGAGAGTGATTGCTGTACACCGTACAGCCGCGCGGCTCCCATAGCTCAAGGACAAAAAGGTTAAGTGGAGGCTGATCTATATGTGGCGTACCGCCCCACAGGGAAATCGTCTTAACTATTATCAGCGGAATTAAGTTTTACTTACAAATGTACTATTCTATATTCATCTGTAACCAATACTAATGCAGATTGGATTCATAACTAAGGATCCATCCTAACGTGCTCCATATTCACAGGCCTGGTTTGTGCGTGACATCATTGCAAGGATGTGAATGTACAAGCTTCTCCCAGCCTCCTCCCACTTCCTCCTTACTGACCGACCTCAGAGGAACACCAAAAATAACTTAACCTGTTCACCGGTGGGAGTTTCAAGTCAGTGGTTTCAATGAAAGCTTCAACAGAGAAGTACGGGAATGATTAAGTGTTTGCCTATTTGTTAAGTCCAGCAATATGGATGAATTCATTGGGCTCATATGCCACAGCAAAGTCATTACTTTAATAAAACCAGATGTCTTCATGTTTTGTCATACAGACAGATCCTGCAAACAAATAAGTGTTAAGTACCCAACTTTTAAAGCTCAAGACCACCCCCTAGTGGAGATTTGTTCAAAGGCTTGCACACTGACGCCCTGAAAACTACATATCCAGCGATCATTATTTTTCAGAAATAGATTTTGTTTCCCTTACATTTTTAGATAATACTGACCTATCTATATGTTCCGTTTTTAAGGATGAAGATTCGTTTGTTTGAGATAAGAACATGTTTAATCTAATACATATACATCTGTGGACTTTTTCTTTCTACAGAACTCTTTTGGTTTCATGAATGGTCATTGGGCTATTTGTATGGTCTCAGCTCGAATATGTTTGCGCATACAAGGCTGAAATAAAAGGAATACGTTTGAATACATTGACAAACATTCCAACATAAATAAAAGGTTTTTTGATGTAGCCTACTTCAGATATCACGCGTAACAATTGCGTTCAGAAACATCTAACATCTCACAAATTAAGGGTCACTCCCCTCACAGTTTAGTACCATCTTAAGAAACACCAAGATAAACATAACAGAGTCCAATGCGGGAGTATGTCAATAGATCCGTGTTGTCCAAAGGGTTGAGAGAACATGGTCTTTAATGACGCTGTGTCCATAATTGATATAGAGATGCGTGAAACTGAAACATTTTAAAACCCCTTTAGGCCTACTGTATTTAACTCGATATTTTACTCAGAAAGTTTTGTTCACCAAACATGACAATGTTGATAATTATATTCTCTTAATGATCGTCCTTTCGTCCTAATTCGCTCCATATTTTTCCATATCAATTATTAGAATGAATTTGCCACACTGCCTAGGTTCGCTTTATATGTTTTGTTAAGAGAGTCGCCAAAACCAATAGGTAAAATCTGAATGTTTGCCACCAGTAAAGTAGTCTAATGTAATGTGGGCTCCAGGCGCGCTCTTGGAAATTCAACTCCATCCTCTCCTCCCAGCCGCTTCTGGTGTGGAGGCATCCCATCCCAAGCGCGTTAACCAACCCAGCATTTTAAGCGCTTGGCGCTTGTTTTTGAGAGCATACATTTAAGTATGAAAAACAGAAACGTTCTTATGCATCGGGCTACTTCGCTGAGACAACTGTCTACAAATATGTCCAAAAACGCTTCCAAGTATATAACAACATGTCTATTTCGTGATGCATTGTTGCATTTAAAATGGACTGGATTTTATCGAATGTAGCCAGTGACTAAATGCCAACCAAACAAACTACAATTAAACCGCGCCGACATCGAACGTATTGACGGGGAAACTAAAAATACAACCCGCTTTTGAAAGCCATAGGTATGAAAGAAGTTGGGTCGATGGAGATGACATGTTGTCATTTACTTAGTCGTGTTGTTAACTCGTTCAATTGTTGGTCATCTTGCAGAGGGCTCAGTTCAATTCAGTGACGACATGGTACTTTGATCACCCTGACTGTTTCTCCCCGTGTGTGGGCTACGATGGGAATAGTAGCTGGCTAGAATGCAAGCTAATATTAGCCGGCTAGGTAATGTCTCCACGTTTAGCTGCCTTTTTACGGAAGAAAATACCGGAGCAGTATTGGACAAAAACCTTCACTTATCTTTACATGTTTGTTCATTTCCTACGACTTGGAACTGTTCTACATCACATAACAGTCATTGTGTTAAATTGAATCCTATTATATTTGTCTTACCTTCCGGCTTGTTTTCGGCAGCCATTTCCCCTTCACGCGCAACATCGTCCTCCTCCTCACGACCGCGGGTACCACGCGCGTGCACGGCGAGTTGAGCACGAGGAGGGACTCGAGAAGCAGCGGCGAGTCGAACCAAATGCACACTTACCATTGGCTGGGAGTAAATGAGTGACAATGAAAAGCTGCACTTGTGACAGCGTGAAAAAAAATCACATCTCATTTGAAGACTCCTCAATATACTAGTAAAAATGCAATTTGGTATATAGCCTACTTATATATGCTCAATATGCTATGTATATATTGTAACATAAAATATAGGCATAGGATATATATACCCTATGCCTATGCATATATATGTCCCTATCCTAATAATAACTCTGCATTGTTGTGTTCAGAGATTAAAAAAGACCTGATTGTTGAAGTAGGAATTTTGATTTTTTTTTTGGTTTCTCTACATTACAAATGCACATTTTGTGCCATATGGGAGCGGATCATATGGGGCAATAAGCCATAACATGTCAGTGCGTGCAGACTACGCGTCGGCTAACGCTTATTGCAGTGTCGAGGCTCCGTTAACGGCGAAGCGTGTGTACTAGGTGGTGCTGAATGAACAGTTCCCCTTGTGAAGGCAGGACCACATGACGCAGGCGCACCAAGGGAAGGGGCTCTTTAAAATAACAGACATTAATTATTCGTTAGCCGTAATGCAATAGGTGAAGTGTACTTTTATTTACTAATGTTGAAATGTTTATGTTAAATATTCATGTTATGTGTTGTATAAATATTATTAGTTAATGCAACTCTATATAATAATCTATAATCTAAATAATAATCCATATCGTAGGCATATCAATGGCGTAGGAAAAACTCTAAATCAGTTTAGCGCTCAAGCGATTTCAAGGAAAAGTGATTTTCAGGACTTTATAATGAAACAAAATACGTAGGAAATACACTTTCTAAATATTCAAGATCCATTACAGTCACAATGCTGCAGGCCTACTCATGATGAGAACATATAATGAAAATGCATTCTTACATTTTACACCTTCATGTACATTTGAAGCATAATCCCAGCAAATCATATATTTAATGTCAAAATATAATGTTGGTAGTCATCCAAACCACACGGTGGCGACAGTAAGCAGTGAAACTTAGATTTCACGAGGAAGGCATGACAGGTTGTAAACATGGCGTCCGCCTTGGATGATGATGAGATTGACAATGATGACTACTATTCGCTGCTAAACGTCAGGAGAGAGGTAGAGTATGCGACTGTCTGTGACAAAATATATTTTTTCTTGCATATATGAACCTTTATTGAAAGTTTAAGCGTCCAACGTCTGCTCCACATGCGTCAAGTTTGAGCTACCATTAGCCGTGTGCTAACTAGTGACCCTCGACATTGATTTTTTTTTCTCTCTTGACAGGTTATAGTTGTTGTCTGTCTCACTGTGTGTCATATACTATCTTGGCAAACACATACATTACATTGTAGACAGTTATATTTAGTTTCGTTTGCTTTATAAGTATGTGTATATTGCATAAGCAATTAGACCAGTTGCAGCTATGGCAGTCTTTCACACGTTATGACACTGTGGGTATGAACACATGCTGACCAGTGAGTGGTGGCTCTTCTGGTCCATCACAGCTGTCGAACTCAAGCTCACTGCTTTCACTTGTAGTCTAATTTAGAACCTTGCTCGTAATGATTAGAAAGTGCTGCTTCGGAGTTCATTAACTTTCTTTTCGTCACTCATAACGTCATGCCGTATTCGTGTCGAATGTTACTTGGTCATATAGTTCCACTTGGGAACCAATACTCTGTATTATATACTGTGGTTAATGCTCACATACTTTATGTGAGCGCTATGCCATGTCCTTGTAGCCCATGGCCAGGCTAAAATGATGCCGCCTGAAGTTGACTGTCGCGTAACTGTTACGTTATGTTGTAATACCTGGTGACCAGACTGGGAGTTTTTATATTCAGCAGTGTAGAAGAGTACAGAGTGCATCGTATGGTGTTTTACCTGCCCTAGGTACCACAGTGTTAAGGATGTCTTAAATCAATGATGTCTGTCAATTATGTTTACCTCACTATGTTGGAATCAAAGGGCTCAGTAATAAATGCAGTTATCTGTTAGCAACACATTTAACACAATCCTGAACGATGGTCCTGAACAGTGCCCATTAAGAGGTTTCACTTGCTCAGTTCATTTTACTCCTATGCCACAGTGTGCAGCAGGTGAATTGACCAGCATGGAAGTGTGGACTGTGTTCTTGAGTTCTTAAGGACTCCCTGTAACTTCACTCTTACATGCACCAATTTATTAATTTGCTAAATGTCACGGTTTTAAGGCAACACAGGATGAGCTGAAGGCGGCATACAGAAGGCTGTGTATGCTTTACCACCCAGACAAGCACCGGGACCCTGAGCTGAAACGACAAGCCGAGCAGCTCTTTAACCTCGTACACCAAGCTTATGAAGGTAAGGCAAGCTTTTAAGTTACCTGGTACAACCTGTTACAACATGCATCAGGAACTGTTGTTTGTAAATGTGTCTTTTACATAATATAATACGCTGATGGTTATCTGTATTACTCTGTAGTACTCAGCGACCCTCAGGCGCGGGCAATATACGATATCTATGGCAAGAGAGGACTGGATGTTGAAGGATGGGAGGTAAGCATCTCCCCTCCAGAGAGGACACCTTGCACTACAGAAGGAGAAAACGCATTGTAGAATAGACTGTAGAATCAGCAGGCATGAGGTTGATTTGTACTTCTGCACAACGTCAATTCTGTCCGCTCACTGTGTGCAACAGTGGTTTATGGCAAACTTTTCCACCATCATCGACAGTCTGACACTCCCAGGACATTGTCGGTCACGGTTGTGACGGAGTACTGAAGGTCCACATTGACTCATTTACAGGTGGTGGAGAGGAAAAGAACCCCGGGAGAGATCCGCGAGGAGTACGAGCGTCTTCATAAAGAGCGCGAGGAGAGGAGGCTTCAACAAAGGACCAATCCAAAGGTGGGAGATGGGGGGCGATGTGTGTCCATCCTTTCAATGTATATTAGTAACATCGAAGTGAATCGTCTTATTGATTTGTGGTGGTGTCGTTTTTATTTATTTTTTTAGGGATTGATCAGTGTTGGCATCGATGCCACAGACCTCTTTGACCGATATGAGGAGGACTATGAAGACGTGGTCAGCAGGAGTTTTCCACAAGTGGAGATCAACAAAATGCACATATCACAGTCTATAGAGGTAATGGTTTGTACCAAACGGATTCAATTGTGTTGTGGTGTTTACAGCAAACATGCGTAGCCCAGCAGTTGTGTGACCGCTTTGTTAGCGGGCAATTTATAACCTGTGGCTTTTTTTTTTCTTTTTCTGTAGGCGCCTCTTACTACAACAGACACTGCTATTTTGTCCGGCTCCTTGTCAACACAAAATGGAACTGGAGGGGGAAACATTAACTTGGCCTTGAGAAGAGTCACTTCAGCCAAGGGCTGGGGAGAGGTCAGAACATGCTCTTGAGTGTCATCTTGACTTATCACCATTATTGGCTCGCGCCTCTGTCTTTAACAAAGTTTGTGTGCGCTTAGCTGTCCTCTCACTTTTGACGCTTATATTCCTGCCATCCATGAAAACTCTGACTTGACAATTGCTTTATGACTTGAATTACTTTATCACTCTTCTCTGCGAGATTCGACATTTTGGGTGCATTCTGCTCTGCTCTGTCCCTCATTGTATTTCATTAAGTGAATTGGGGTTGTTTCTGATTGGTGTGAGTGATCTGATCGATCCATCTCCCAAGTTTTTCCAAAAAATCTTTATTATGATAAATGACACTGGGGCTATGCACCTCACAAAACTAGGCACATAAAATGACACCTGTATTGTAAATGCTTGTAACTGTTCTTCTCCAAAGTCTAAGGATTGTTTACATGTACACAGCTGGAGTTTGGCGCTGGAGACACCCATGGACCTCTCTTTGGGATCAAACTATTTAGAAACCTGACACCACGCTGGTATGTGTACAAGCAGAAGAAGTGATCGGTTAGCCACAGGTTGTACAATGTGCATGTATTTTGAAAGCTTATGTCTTCCCTTCGCTAGCTTTGTGACCGGCCAGTGTGGCCTCCAGTTCTCGTCCCGGGGCGTGCGACCCGGGGTGACCACTGTGCTGGCCCGTCACCTGGATAAGAACACCATGGGATACCTGCAGTGGCGCTGGGGCACCCAGTCCTCCATGAACACCAGCGTTGTCAGAGACACCAAAACCAGCCATTTCACATTCGCTTTGCAGGTCAGTGTTGGACATCAGCCATTACTATGTTAAGCCCACCCAGTGCTTCACGCACCAGTTGAGTTCAACCAGGGGGATCGAACATGTGCTAGATATGGTTCAATGGCCTTTCTGTCTTTTAGAAAAATATGATGTATTCTTTTTGCAGCTCGGCATTCCACACTGCTTTGTGATGACTAGCTATCAATACAAGTTCCAAGATGAAGACCAGACCAAAATCAAAGGCTCCATAAAGTATGTTCCCATGGCATCCTCTCTATGCACCCAAGCATGCATCTTTAATACTCTGTGTGACATATAGCATATATCTATATCTATAGTATATCTAATTAAATGCTGTTTTTTATGTAAATAGTAAATAGTAATTTATGAACTTGTCTTGGACTCGAAAAAACCTCCCAAGTCTGTGTTCACGTTGAGCATGTTGGAGATGAACTGAGAGGACAATTGAGGAGCGTTGAGGTTTGAGCTGCTTTTCTGTGGGTCAGATCGGGCTTCTTCGGGACTATGGTGGAGTACGGGGCAGAGCGGAAGATCAGCCGACACAGCGTCCTGGGGGCCACTGTCAGCATTGGGGTCCCCCACGGTGTCTCCCTCAAGATCAAGTAAGCACAACCGAAGATGGAACTATAGATGTAACTTATTGCTGTGTTCTGTCCAATGAAGGTAAGCACTTGTTGGATTGTCACACAAGCTCAAGCTATGATCCCCAAATTTACGGAATGGGATCAATACCGTCTTGAGTCTAGAAAAACATTCAAGTAGCTGTCGAAAGACAATATTTTCCCAGTGTGTTTCGTTTGTGTTCGACACAATTGTGTGAAATATGTGTGTCTCTTCCCACAGACTCAACAGAGCCAGTCAGACGTATTTATTCCCCATCCACCTGACCGACCAGCTCCTGCCCAGCGCAGTGTTTTACGCCACCGTCGGACCACTCGTGTTCTACCTCGCCATCCAGCGGCTGGTCATCAGACCCTACCTGCACTCTCAGAAGGAACAGTAAGGCCTCTCTCTCTCTC
>JAOPJK010000001.1:5999521-6013439 GCA_027123565.1 Phycis chesteri
AGATTTGAAAGGGGAGAGAGGTTTTTTTTCCCCCTCAAACTAATGGGCATCACTCCACACACACACACACAGACACACAGACACACACACACACACGTGTTACCTGCGTCAGGGCTGAACACTCCACATATTTGACGGCCTTGAGGTCCCGGGCCAGCTTCTCGGCCGTCTCCGGGGTGATGGGCTTCTGCTTGTTCTTGGCGAGCTTCTCCACGGTGGACGGGTCATCCCTCAGGTCGATCTGAGTGCCGACCAACAGGAAGGGAGTCTTGGGACAGTGATGAGTTATCTCGGGCACCCACTGTGGAACAGAAAAGGCAAAAAAACATTTATCACGGCGTTCGTACAAGAAATGCATCAGTCGTTTTCTGAATGCCTCAAATATCCTTTGAATCTCGTACCGTCATTATTCAGACCAATGATTGATGTGTGTCATGTGGGACACTTTTCAGATAGGGGGCCATTTAAAATGATTAATTATTATCAATAGCTATTATTATTTGGCATATTTTGACAGACTGAGTGCACCAGGCTAACAAAAATGTAAACTACAATGGGGGCTGTTTGTTTCAATTTCCAAGGACTTTATACAAATGTTTTCCAAAGACACATCTTCATACCTGGTAAATAGCCATCTTCATATAAAAAGACGATGCAATTAAGTAGTTAAATTATAACTTGTATAGTCTTATCTGGGTCTAATTATTATTGCATTTTCCTACAAGTCCATCAGCACTTAATTGTGCATGCCCCTTTGGTGGATGCATTGTGCAGCAATCCAACATACTGAGTGCACAGTTTTAACAATCATTTGAGCGATAATCATTTGAACGATAATGATAACATTAAATAGTCTAAAACATTTCTTAATGTCCTAATGAAGGGGAAATCCTGTGGTTATTGCAGATATGCTACGTTTAAGAACAAAATGCCTTTGGCATCAGCAAACTTGAAAAAGTACTCACTTTTTCTTTAACGTTTTCAAACGAAGAAGGGGAAACAACCGAGAAACAAACTAGGAAGACATCAGTCTGAGGGTAGCTTAATGGCCTTAACCTGTCGTAATCCTCCTGACCTGTGAACAAAATGACAAGCCATATCATACCAGGAAAAATACCCACACTTTTGGAATAGGTTCATAACAATAACAAGAAAAATGGTTACCTGCTGTATCAAATAAACCCAAGGTGTACGGTTCACCCCCAATCATCACAGTTACTGCATAGTTGTCAAAAACCTATGGTGCAAGAAAGGAGGACATTTATGCAAATGCTTCTTTGCATGCCATTGCATACCACACATACTCATTAGGGTCACCAACTGATAGATAATTGCTTAATATGTACTTACTGTCGGCACATATTCAGATGGAAATTTGTTGGTTGTGTATGAAATCAAAAGGCATGTTTTTCCCACCGCTCCATCCCCAACCACAACACACTTGATGGTCTGCATCGCTCTGCTTTGACTCGATTTCAGACACCTAGCAAGATAGCAGACAGTTCACCACGACGCCACAGTGGTGTCATGAATGAAGAGAAACGAATGACTCACTATTAATGAGGAAGGATGCATTCAGTCAACAATACAGATCATTCAACACTTGCGTTTTGAAGGATAAGAAGTGTCCCAACAGGATGGCCCCAGATAGCTACGAGTTAGAAACACTAGCTAGCCACTTGCACACGCAATTGCTCAACCGCTTTGTTGTGTTGCAAAGTTGATTGAGCAAAACATCAACATCTTCCACATCACTGTCATTGGCTTGTAATCGTTGCTGGAGTTAGCGAAAAGTAAAAGCGACGCTAGCTGTCGCAATCATCATGTCCAGCTAACTAGCTAGCGGTAAAGCCCCCCTAGCCTGCTAACATCTTGGACATTGACGTGGTTTACGCGAATTCACAACACAAACAAAAAGCATGATGAACTATTTCAAAATAAATAAATAGGTGATGTTTTCGAAAATATAACTAAAGGGTTAGAATGTCATACCACAAGCCCCGTGTCTCTCTTAAACGTTTAGCCGGGCGTTGGCAGGAGCTGCTCGGTTCAGTGAGGGGCTCAGCTTCCAAGTGACGTCACCTTCTCCATTCAGCACTTTCCTTCGTACTTTTCTCATTGCTGGAGAGCTGCTATTAACCCATGGTGTTTTGCTGTGTTACTGAGTCTAAAGATTCTGAGAATATTTGTTTCAACAATAGACATCAAAATAGTGGAAAGTAAAAAAAGAAAAAAAGGAATTAGAGTCGATTGAGAGAATTGGATTGGAGTATAAATTGAGCATAAAGTGAAATATAGGCGGACCATTCAAATCACAATGTAGCTTGTGAATCACATTTTTTGAATTGAGCTCTGGTAACTATGAAATGTAATAATCGTCAGAATGCTCGTGTATATTTAACATTCAAACATGCCTCGTCAATCACAGGGGACAGGAAACATTTATTTCTTTGTTGAACACTAGGTGGCGCCAGATATCGACATTAACCACTGTTGGTCTGTGCTGCGTGAATCATTTTTAGATACGCTTAAATGCATTTCATATAAGTTGCACATTATATAATATTTAAATATGTATTGTAATTTGTTGTTTGGTTATTATGCCTTTACACACATGGTCATCTATTATGTCCACACATGGTGGCCTTAAACATTGACTATTTGTGACTTTCATATTTCTGTTTGAGTGGACATTTATATAGGTTGTGACAGAACATTTTGTTTGTGTTTTGTATGTGCCTAAGTGTAGTTCAATGTCTATTAACAACTTTCAGGTTCATCATTATTAATATACTCCTGTGAAATAGCTCCACTTAAACTCCAAATGCTTTTGAAAAGCCTTTCACGCCACAGCATGCATTGTTTGAGTCAAGTTGTTCTATCTATCTGCAACACAAGGACAAGGACTTGCAGTGCCATTTGGTTGGAATTCATTTCTGTGAAAGTTTACTTGAATTTGAATTATAATTGCGTATCTGAGAGTATTTTCCCAATAATCTCATGATGCAGTTCAACACACAGACCAATATGCAGCTATTGATATAAAACAGATTCACCAGTCATATAAATTAAATACAAATTTCAAACATATAAAATGTTTTATCAAATACATGTTTCCACCTTCTGAACGAGATTAAGTAATAGATAACATATTATCTTAGTTTTGGAGGACATTTGAATGACGCTTGAGCAATATGCAATAGAGATTAATAAATGGAATAAATAGAAGAATACATGGAGGGAGCTCATTGTATGTGAAAGAAGCATGGATACAATAAGTGACTTCCAATTAATTTAATTATGGATTATTATTGTGCCCACTCATGTATGTATTATTGAAATGACTCTTTTAAAGTCACACAATGCCTGACTCTCTTGAACCAGGTACAAGCACACCTGTGTGGCGTTGTAACAGCAGAAGAGAAAAACACAACAAACACTTCTTTAACCTTTTTTGTGCTTCTTGGCCCAGACCAGTGTTTTCCACTGACCCGCGTGCTTTATTAAATATCACAGGAATGCATTGAGATAAGGTACTCGTATTATAGCGGGTATTATAGTGGGGGCAAAAACGATTAGATAAGTTTTTGCAATTCTGCTGTATGTCCAATGTAAGCAGTTTGCATTATTTTCCCTTGCAAACCTTTCCAAATCTTTTGTTTTTGTCAACTCAACATTTTTGATGAAAGTTACGTTTTAAGGTCAGCAGTTGTATTACATGTCGTGTTAACCAGTAGCCTATTGGTTTAATTGTTATACTGACATATACAATAGTATCTAATGGAATGCTTTCCTTTACATGTATGAAAGCAACGTTGAGAAACGTTTTTAGATTATGCAGAAGTGTAAAACAACAGGCATCTACTCACATACGTCTGTAGAAAACAAGATTAATGAAGAAAACTGTGGTGTACATACGTGACTTATCGTGTTTTGAGTGCTGTTACATCCTTCACAAGGTCACTGTAGCCTACCTCGCCCAATACACCAATACTCATAGGTCATGTTATATTCAAACCCTTAGCAGGGATAATACATAAAAAGAGCTACACGTAGTTGTGATGTGTCATTAAGACAAGAACATGGATGTCTTGTAACAACTTAAAGAAGATCAAGTCATTCCACAACCTACCTATCAATTTATTCGTATGAGTAAAATTGCCAACGTGAGTCATTAAAGATGTGTGAGGGCGATAAGTAATCACGCACTGCTAATGTGTGCTTGATAGTCCTTTGTGAACTAATCTTTGGCAAATAAACTCTTTTTGGCACGCACACAGTAGTGTTTGTGTAAAGCCTGAGAGTATAAAGGTAGGGCCCCCTGGGGGACAGAGTCGTACGAGGCAATCATGGGTAAACTACTGGTTGTGGCGGGTAGGTTTACTATCCTGTATAATGGATATTCTTTTTTCTTATTATTGTATGACCAGGAGTTGTTGATAGATATTTTAGGTGTTGCATAAATATTAAATGTGATTGTAGTACATTTTTTTCTGGCTTTCTTTGGATTAATGATGCTTCTCATTTCACAGCTCTGGCCCTGCTGTTCCATGCACAGCTTGGTAAGAACTCTCAGTAACCTATAAATATACAGTTTATCACTCAAGTAAGAGTAGAATAAGACCTTAAATACATTTGATGTTTGTTTATTATATATTTTATTTGGTGGACAAATCAATTTGATAAAAAAAACTTTTTAGTAGTTGTTTGACAATTGTACTTCATATATAAGCTCGATCTTGTGTATTGGTTTGAAACTGCACATCTTACTTCTATCGCAGGATCTTCCTATAAGCTGTCATGTTACTTCACCAACTGGGCTCAGTACAGACCCCCCCCAACCATCTACATGCCCACCGACATCGACCCCTGCCTTTGCACCCATCTCCTGTACGCCTTCGCCACAATGAAGAACAACTTGCTGGCCACCTATGAGTGGAACGACGTGGAGCTGTACAGCCAGTTCAATGCCTTGAAGAACAAGTGAGCAATCCTAACCACCGCGTCCTGAGTGTTGCTTTTTTGCGGCCCTGTATAAATGAACTACTTGCTTCAGTGCATGATGATTTTTGAATGGAAATCATTGGGTCTTAAATTACCTATTTTGTCTCAGGAATGGCGAGCTGAAGACTCTCCTGTCTGTGGGTGGATGGAACTTCGGATCCGCAGGGTAAAGCTGTTTGATCTCCGTAACTCCTACAAAGCTGCTATTCCCACAGCAGATATCATTTTGTGCCAACGCAAACCCTTTTTTCCAAAATACAGTTTCTCAGCCATGGTGGCCAGTCCAACCAACCGTCAAACCTTCATCAACTCCGTCGTGGTGTTTCTGAGGAAGTATGAGTTTGATGGGCTTGACATTGACTGGGAGTACCCAGCCCTGAGAGGAAGCCCTCCAGAGGATAAGCATTACTACTCTGTTCTCCTTCAAGTGAGTCATCCGTCTCTCACAAGTTTTTCTGTGTTTCAATGACCAGTGGGACACATTTCATCATCGCCTGTTTTTGGACCATCACATTTTTCGGCACTGCAAAACAAATGAAATGTCCTGTTTGTAAAAGCAGTGAGGCAAATTGAACAACCTTGACGCCTGTTTCGCCACAGTTCACCTGATGACTCCTTGTCCTCCGTTTAACAGGAGATGAGAGCTGCCTTTGAGGCCGACGCCAAGAAGACCAACAGAGCTCGTCTTCTCCTCTCTGCCGCTGTGGCTGCCGGCCAGGGCAACATTGAAGCTGCCTACGAAGTCCCCGTACTTGGCCAGTAAGTTAAATGTACTAAATCAGGTGTCAAATATATCAATAGTATAATAAAAAAAAAGAGATTTTAAAGCCACTTCACCACCATTAGATCTGACCCTTGGCTACTCACAATTGAGACGCTATCCATTTCGGTTTGTTTGATCGTTGAACGGTCAACTAGATGCCTACAACCTACTGCTTTCTTTGCTGTATAGGGCCCTGGATATGATCAACGTCATGACCTACGACTTCCATGGCTCATGGGACCCCATGACCGGAGAGTGCAGCCCCCTGTTCAAGGGCCCAGAGGACCAGGGCGGTTTCATCTATTTCAATGTCGTAAGTAAAAAAAATAAAATTGCACCCGATTGGTGCCCGTGATGCATGTTCCCCTACAGATGTCCAGGGGAACATGCACAATATTAAAGAGAAGGCCTCCGAACATCTGGTTTGTAAAGTGTGTCTCCTAAAATGAACCACCGCTGTACTTTCGCTCCAGGACTACGCCATGAACTACTGGAAGGACCACGGAGCCCCAGCCGACAAGCTGATGGTCGGATTCCCCACCTATGGCAACACCTTCACCCTGCGTAGCGCTGCCAACCACGGTGTTGGGGCACCCATTGCGGGAGCTGGAACCCCAGGAAAGTACACACAGGAGGCCGGAGAGCTGGCTTACTTTGAGGTACTGTTGGAGACGGTATAACACAGGGTGTTATGTCCTTTCATAGTAGGGGACTTTTCGCTCACTTGGTTTTGCGTGTGTTTTTTCTTGCTGTCCTTTAAATTATGATTATGATTATGATTATTATTATTTATTAACCATGTATTCCAGCCAGGACTACATAAGGATGAGTGATAACGTATGAATATGCACCATTTTGGTATCTTCCAGATCTGTGGATTCCTGAATGGAGCTACCGAGGTATGGAACCAGGCCCAGGATGTGCCATATGCCTACAAAGGAAACCAGTGGGTGGGCTATGACAACATGAAGAGCTTCCAGATGAAGGTAAGGAAGGCTCATCTCCATCCAATTATAAATAGTGTTTTCTTGACGGTGTTAATGTTATCCAATCCCGACGTGAATAATAGCTAAAAAGTGAACTTTTTAGCTACCGTCGCTCATCATTTAAGCATGAGGAAGGACGTTCTCCCAATGCTCTCCTTAACTTAAAGTTGTTGAATGAAACAAAGTCTGCCATTGTCTACAAAGAAGTGCTGCCATAATTGCCATGGTTTGAATGCTTGGTTTGAAAACTGATCCCAACCTTCTTGTCGCTGTGTTCAGGTGGACTGGCTGAAGAAGAACAACTTTGCCGGAGCCATGGTGTGGACCATTGACATGGACGACTACATGGGCACCTTCTGTAACCAGGGGAAGTATCCCCTCATCAACGTGCTGAAGAAGAGCCTCGGCCTGGCCTCAGCATGTACGTGCATGTGATGGTCTAACGTTGCGTATGATTGTGCCTTTCCCAGAACGCGATGCCTTACAAAGACCACGTGTGTATCGGGGCTAGATGGTAACATGTCTCTCTATGCATCCTGCTGCAGCTTGCGCGGCCCCTGCGACTCCCCTGCCTCCTATCTCTGGAGTGACCAGCTCTGGGGGCGGCAGCTCCGGTGAGAGCTCTGGGGGCAGCAGCTCTGGGGGTGGCAGCAGCTCCGGCGGCAGCAGCTCTGGCGGTGGCTCCAGCGGTGGAAACCCTGGAACCAAAGGCATGAGCGAGACCTTCTGCGTGGGCAAGAGCAACGGAATGTACCCGGACCCAACCAACAAGAACCAGTTCTACCAGTGTAGCCAGGGCAAGACGTACTTCCAGAACTGTTCTTCTGGGCTGGTCTTCGACACCGCCTGCAATTGCTGCAACTGGTCCTAGGGCGACTGCTGTGGTCGGATGTTGACAAGGTGTAGCTGTTCAAAGGCGGAGAGAAGCTTTCCCCCTTGAATACTATAGTTTGGAAACAAATAAAAACCCAATGCTGAATATGTCGCATCTGTCTTTTCTCATTGATGTGTGTACACAATACAATACAATACAATACAATAATAACAGTACAATAATGAATCATGATCATGATATAGATACAAAAAGTGTATTTTAAATTAGCATTAATAACTGGACTAAAGTTAGTATACTAGGAGTAACTGAATCACATTCTTATAATGTGAGCATACACGTCTTTCCTCCTTAAAACATGATTAAAGAAACATCAAACTTTCTTCAGACATTTATTTTTTAAAAAGCTGCATGATGTCGATGTCACATTGCACCTTCTATAAGAAAACAAGATAAGAAATGCACATGTTGGTGCACTAGTAATGGGAATAAAATTCAGTTCCTTTGTTCATGAAAGTCATGAGCAACAAATACGTCAGCTTAATAAGAAAACTATGAAGCAAAACAGTGTGTTATCTGTGTGCTTAACATTATCTTTTACATAAAATAAACCAGATGCAAGGGGCAGTACAAGTGTTTTGCGGGAGCAGTAGAGAAAAACAACATTTATTTCCCAAAGTGTTGCTCATTCAGAAAAAAAATTAAATGAACAAAAACTGCCCTGAGGATATTCTCTTCATTTTAGTTTGTGGGACGTAGGCATGAATTATGTTTCCATGCATTTGCTGTTTTCAAAAAGTTTAAAAGTGGCACACACTCTGCTATAGGCTATGCATATCAATACAAACATGAAACTTTGGACTGGACTTTATAGGCTCAGACTCAGAAGACACAGAGTCGTACATAATCTATACAAAAGTAGATCACAATCAAAAGTGGCCAACACATTTTGGTACAAAAAATCTCTCATATACAGAAAATAAGATAAAAACAAGTTATTCTCTCTGATGTTGTATGCAATCCTCTGAGTATATATTACAAATATCTTAGTGATCATTAAGAAAAACAAAACAACAAGACCTATAATTACAAATGAAAACATCATCCTTCCTATAATCTCAATGTTCTCAACAGGATCATCAGAGAGCAGGGAGTGCTTTCACATTCTGAGAACAAATATGGAATTTTCTCTTAAGATTACAGCCCCAAAAATTTCGAGAGAACACGACATTGTGTGATTCGGTGTTTCCCCCAGCGGCCGGGGTGTGCAGCGCAGCCCTTGGCCAGCGTTCCCTCAGCTGCTCTCCGTCACTTTGGGTTCTGCTCTGACTGCTCCGTTCTGCTCCGCGGGCGACTCCTCCACCATGGTGCTCTTCTTCGCTGTTCCTGTTGGGTGTATGGAGAAAAAAACCGACAGTGATTCGATTAATGGAGTAGGGCTGAGTTACCATGCCGCCGATTCGGCGTGACGCTGCCGGTGAAGCAGTGCAGGAGCGCTCACCTGTGAGGTAGTTTCTGTGCATTCGATGGAAGAACAGCAGGCCGATGAAGATGATGAAGCCCAAGCAGCTGACGACCACCCCGCACAGCAGGAAGCTGTAGCTGCCCTGCGACTGGATAATCTGCGGGACGGATGGGCGTACAGGAACGTCAAAATGACCGGAGGTAGCCTATACCTTGTTTCTAGGACATTGATTATTGATTATTATTGGTCATTCTCAGTATTTTTTAGATACGGGAATGTGTTCTCTGCATTTGACCCATCCTAGGGTACATAGGAGCAGTGGGCTGCTATGTTCAACGCCCGGGGAGCAAGTTGGGGTTCAGTGTCTTGCTCAAGAACACTTCGACATGCAGAATGTTTGGAGGTGGGGATCGAGTGGACGACCCGCTCTGTCCACCCGCTCTATCCACTGAGCTACTGCCGCCCCATACCTGTATACCTATCTGTATGGACCTGCTTTTTCATGAACTAGTAACAAGTAAATGCTCAAACATTACCGTGCCAACCAACACCTGCATCACCATCTCTCCCATCCCAGCGCTTGTCACCAGGACAGATGTTGCACATCCTGAAAGCAGAAGAAGAACAACTCTTATTCCCTGATTGGGATTGTTGATTCTTTTAAATATCACTATTAAAGAAAATCTGGTGTTTGGCTCTACCTTGGTAGTCCAGAATGTCTTCAGTGTAGGCGAGCATGCAAGGGAATATACTGCTGAGGAAAAGACCACATAAAGAGGTCCCCACGAACAGGAAAACTTCGTTGGTGTAGAAGATCAACAGCATCAACACGGTCACGATGACGCCGGCCTGGGAGGAGAAGACCCAAAGAGAGCGATGAGGTGACTCTGAGTGGGCTCTTCTGGTGGGCGTGTGTGGCAGTCATGGGACACACTACAGAGATTTGACGGTGGGGCATTGATATTATGACATGTCGATGGGGTTAGATAGGGGGACCACTGTAGCGCCGGGTGGTCCGCAGACTCCTAGGCCGGCGCCATGCGCGTTCCTCACCAGGTTGAACAGGAGCAGCCTCACAGGCTGGAAGCGGTAGGAGAGCGGAATGGACAGCAGGCGGCCGGCGGTGATGGCGGCCCAGAAGATGCTGGCCAGGTAGCCGGCCGTCTTGTGGGGCAGATGCATGGGCGACTCCACGGCGTACGTGTACACAAAGCCGGCGTAGGCCCCCTGCAACACAGAAGCAGGAGCACGGTTCGGGTTCAGCCCGCGTGGACCGCCGGGGGGGGGGAGCTTGTGTCAGAACAGAAACGATTTACAAGCGGCGTTATCGCCCCGATGTGAAAGCCGTAGTATATTTGATCATAGCATGATTGTGATATTATTATGACGTATGGTATTGCAAATGGCCGTTAAGGTCCCTGCGTACATTAGGGACGTCGAGATTATTGATTGTCGTGATGCCGGAGAATTGATGTTACAGCGGCAGCACAGTGCCGTTTCATTACAACTCTACGCCGTGCAATATTGAGATGTCAACAGCCTTTATTTGTTGATACGCCTTCCACGCGGGTTCAAGTGGCAAATAAACCACATTGAATGTCTTCGTTTTTTTTTTTTGGAGTTACTTTTATACCGACCGCTAAATCTAAATCGCATCAAGAGGTGGCCGACGGTAAACATGTTCTGGCTTACCGCGGCACACGCAGCCTATTACTTAAGTACTCATTGTGATTTACACACGCGGTCCCCCCCGAGCTCCACGCTGACAAGACGGACGCAGTGTTCCTGGAAATAAACACTGCAAAACAAAACACGCTCCTATTTTTGGTGGGGGTTTTAAAGATTCTCTCCCTCCCTCCCTCCCTCCCTCCCTCCCTCCCGTCGGCCGTGCGTTAACCCTAGCAGCCCTGGTCCTCCCGCGGCCCACACTCCGTGTGTCACTCCATCGATAACAACGGCGGACAGCGGGAGGGGGGGGCGGTGAGAGAGAAAGTTTGGCTGGTCTGAGACTCGGGTCTCGGGTGGGGATGAACTTTACGCGCCGCGGCGCGAGAACACGACCCGTGCGGCTAACTCACCACGATGCCATCAGTCATGAAGAGCACCATCCCCCCCAGGATATGAATCATGAAGAAGGATACAGGCAGCCCACGTAGGTTATCATTTTGACAGCAACTAAAGATATTGCCGTGACCTTTAACAGAACACAAACATTATATAACAAATAACCAAATGCCCAAAATGGATGGCGCATTCTCACGAAAACAACAATGTGACGACGAATATTACCACAAATTCTTAACTGCTTTACTGCATAACTACTTCTGTAAACATACAAGCATATGAATAATAGAAGTACTATGAATAATCCGAATCATACTAGGAATAAGAATACTATAATAAGGAATACTAGGATAATTACAAGAATAACAATTTTTGTACAAATTGGATGTTAATCTATCTCAGGAGTCTACTTGGTCGTGAAACATTTAAACATGTAATCATTGACAGATCGGCTCTCCTGCTGTACCATTAACTCTAGCAAGGAGATCCATTGCCTCATAAATCCTCTCGGTAGTCAATCAGTTATGTGGGCCCCTTTACCTCCAGCCTCATGTGTCTCTGTGTCAGCCCCCCCCTGCTGGTTCTCCATGGCCAGTTCATCTTTGTCCAGGAGATTAGGGTTGTTGCCAGGGCAGCAGGGGATCAGCCTCTCTCTGTACATCAGGAACAGGACGGCGAGGGGCACGGGCAGCTGCGGGACCCACCGCGGGTAGGAAACAGGTTATTATAGCACATCATCCAGCCAGCTGTATAGGGTTTGTTCATAGGCACACAAAACACATCTTCAGCGGAAATCAATTATATATATATGCCTGCTCTTTTTAATACAACAGAAGAATAGTGGTTTTTCATTATTACTGACCACTGCTGACCAAAAACAAAAAAATCCCAAACAAAATCCCAGCAGAATCTTATTCCATCCCATCAGTCCAATATGTCTTATACTGGACGACGGTGGTCTTACGTTGATCACGGCCATGATCCAGAAGGCGTAGTGCACGGTGGACTCCTCCTCCACCCCTTCATGGGGCAGGGAGCTCTGGGTGAAGTTGTGCGTGGCGATGGGGCTGTTCCTCAGCATGGACCTGAAGTGGTGCATGGTTTCAGTGTTGTTGTCCGTCAGGTTTCCACAGCCGCTCTCCGAGAGGAAGGGGTCCGCTATCAGCGGGCTCACCAGGGCCCCGAAACCGATGAAGAAGTGAAGCGCCTGCAGGGGTGGACGATACAGCAGAGGTTGTTATTGATGGCATAGGGAATAAGAATGATGCCTCTGATTCATAAAGCGCCTTTCTACTCAACGACCATTGACATGATGTAAAAACACAAAATACAATATAAAATGAAAAATAAAACCAGAAACACACATGAATGGCGTAATTCCTCTTTCATTGATTGCTTATTCAGTGGACCGTGAGAGGCTATGAGTATTCATGTTTCCTGTCAGTTTTAGGTTTTTTCTTTTTTGTTGCAGTAACCTTGATGTGTGTTGTTTTTACCCGGCTTCTCTGCAAGGTCCCTCTGGGAAAAGAGGTTTTAAATCTCAACGAGACTTTAGCTGGTTAAACTAAAGGTAAAAAGTAAAGAGTCGTGATGATCCGTGCGTGTTGTGGCACCTGCAGAAACACGGCAGAGTCCTTCTGGTAGATGGTCACCAGCTGGATGTTTGCGATGGTGTCGATGATGCCCATGGCAAAGCCAGACACGGCCATGGCCACGGCCAGCAGCAGGACATTATTGCACAGGGGGATGATGGCAAAGATCACCGAGATGACCAGGGCAGAGACGAACAGAGCTGCCAAGGCGCTGAGCAGCCTTTCGGACAAAACAAACAAACAACAACAAAATAGTGTTACTGTTGAACGTCATGCACACTGTGTCTCAAAGGGAGAGCGGAATGAGTTAGTTCTGCAAGTCAGTGAACAGATATGGTCACGGTCCGTGCTGCCGGTGATTCAAGTCGTGTCTATCATCGATGAGATGATAGATGGGGGGGGGGCTGGCGTTATTACTCACGTTTTTTTGAACACCCCCCCGATAGAGCTTCCGATCAGCAGGCAAAACTGCTGGGCGAAGAACACCCAGGTGATTTCACTGAGTGTGGAGCTGGTCTGGCATTGCAGGTCCAATATGGTGGGTCCCAGGAAGGCAATGCAGAGTCCAAAACTGAAGAACACACTCCAGTAGGTCAAGGTGTGATGGGCATTACGTTTAAAAAGTGTTAAGATCCGCTCTTCCACAAACATCTTCGTGTTATCGCTATGATTGTTATTGGGAGTATTTGAGCTTGTTAGGTAAGTCTAGGTCCAGTCTAGGTCCAACAAAAGAAGTGCTTTACTTTGCTTGCTCAAGCAACACCGACACTACTGGAGAGGATACAGTACAGTACTACAGAGGACACTACAGAGGTACAGTACACTACAGAGGATCCCAGTCCAGTGTGTTGCCTTGCATTTTTGATATCTTTTAAAGTGTTGAGCGTGGGTTCCCTCCCCTCTGACTTGCTTAATTGTGAAGGATGTGCTCGCCCCTCGCTGCCGAGTTAATAGGTGAAGTGGACACTTCTTACACAAATACAGCTGCTTCAATTGGGTCAATGATTGCTTTGACAGATCATCTGCGGTGTGCAATGTTATCTGAGAAAATAAAGCATGCATGTGCTGCTACCTTGTTAAGCAAACAGGTTTTCACACATATGGAAGTATAAGATGTGAAACGTGCAATGAAACGTGCAATGAAATGTTGTACCTTCTTATGACAAATGTACTCTTTGTAAGTCGCTTTGGATAAAAGCGTCTGCCAAATGC
>JAOPJK010000001.1:6036353-6048538 GCA_027123565.1 Phycis chesteri
GGGGGGGGGAGTGTGAGCTTCAGTGACTAAGACTCCATGTTGCATAAATACAGCTGTGCTGCACTAGGACGGCACAAAGGAGAACCAGCCTCACCACTCAGCCAAAAACAAAGGCCGACACGTCGAGATCGTTCACTCGCTCTGCTCTCCTCCACCCGACTGCTTCCCAGCGGCGTCTCCGCTCGTCTCGATCGCAACATGAGGTTCGCCGCCGCAGCGCTGCTGATATTGGGGATGTGCACCACGGACACGTGGAGCCATCCCACCAAGACCGTGATGGTGACCTTCCCCGGGGACGTCACCAGAGACATGACTGACATCGAGATGGCAGACGTGAGTCGCGGACGGCGCCATCATTCGCTTGTGGATTCGATCGCCCATTCGAAGCCCACCGTCGGCGTGGCCAACGTTAAACGTGATTGGTTGATTTTCTGCGCGGTTCGCTCCCTGTGTGTGTGTGTGTGTGTACTCATCTGTGTCTCTGTGTTCCCCACCTCAGAAATACCTGAATAGATTTGGCTACTATCAGGGCGTGCAACGCAGTGGCTTCCAGTCCATGGTGTCCACCGACAGGGCCCTGAAGGCCCTGCAGAGGCAGATGGGTCTGGAGGAGACCGGCCGGCTGGACGAGACCACGCTGGACACCATGAGACGGCCCCGCTGTGGCGTCCCGGACATACGCAGCTACAAGACCTTCGACGGAGACCTCAAGTGGGACAGCAATGACATCACCTACAGGCGAGTGGACGGGGACAGGAAGTGAAAAGTTCAGATTTACATTGTGATGCTTCAATGCTACCTCATGCGTAATCCACGTAGCCGTTGCCTGTTTGTGAAGTTAATGAATACCTTGCGGACTCCCCTGCAGGATCCTGAACTACTCCCCTGATATGGCAGCCTCCCTGACCGATGACGCCTTCGCCAGGGCCTTCAAAGTGTGGAGTGACGTGACCCCGCTCACATTCACCCGTCTGTTTGACGGCAACGCCGACATCATGATATCCTTCGGGAAAGCCAGTGGGTGATGACTGCGGTCATTTTAGCCTCACGCACAATTCTCTCTCTCAATCTATGCCGTGATGAGTCCTGGATATTTGAAAACGGCTTGTTCTCAGATGCCATTGTGATATAATTGTCTGTGCTAGGTCATGGAGACCCGTATCCATTTGATGGCAAGGACGGCCTCTTGGCCCACGCATACCCCCCCGGCGAAGGGATCCAGGGTGACGCCCACTTTGACGATGATGAGTTCTGGACCCTAGGCCAAGGAACAGGTAGGAACACAAAGGCGTCTGTCTACTGTGCCATGCTCTGAGGGAGTATTTAAAAGAACACCTCCTCCTAGTGGTCACTTCATCAATTGCAATAAAAAAAAATTGCTCTTTTTGTTCTGTGACCCCCTCTTTTACGCACAAGTTGTGAAGACGTTGTATGGCAACGCGGAGGGAGCTTTGTGCCACTTCCCGTTCACCTTCATGGGAAAGTCCTACAGCAGCTGTACCACGGACGGACGCAACGACGATCTGCCCTGGTGCTCCACTACAGCTGACTTTGAAACGGACAAGAAATATGGCTTCTGCCCCAGTGAACGTAAGATCGACTGGTTACATTATGGGCTATGTCACAGAGTCTTCAACTGGGGGAATGCTGACATCACCCGAAAATCATTCACCAACCCTTCCCGTTTACTCCTCCTGACAGTGTTGTACACGTTCGGAGGCAACAGCGAAGGAAGCCCATGCGTATTTCCCTTCGTGTTTCTCGGGGAGACGTACGACAGCTGCACCGCGGAGGGCCGCAGCGACGGCTACCGCTGGTGTTCCACCACTGACAACTTTGATAACGACCAGAAGTATGGATTCTGCCCGAGTCGTGGTGAGTGGCAAACCTCCACCTGGTGTATGATCGGTGAATTGCCGCCACGACACCACAATTGCTTTTTTTTCCTTCTTCTTCCTTCTTCAGATAGTTTTTTACATTTCCAATTTCATTTATTTGCTACTCCAGACACGGCGGTGACCGGGGGGAACGCGGAGGGCGAGCCCTGTCACTTCCCCTTCCAGTTCCAGGGACAGGCGTACGACTCGTGCACTAGCGATGGCCGCCGGGACGGCAAGCTCTGGTGCGCCACCACTGAAGACTTTGACAGGGACACCAAATGGGGTTTCTGTCCTGACCAAGGTGAGCAAAAAATACAACCTACAGAACAATGAATGCAACACTGAGTCCCCTTTTTTGAAATGACAGATTTAATTTGGAATTATGATTTCTTGCGGTTAAATGGCTCTTTTTCTTCCCCCAGGGTACAGTCTGTTCCTGGTAGCAGCCCATGAGTTTGGACATGCCCTGGGCCTGGACCATTCCAACGTCAGAGACGCACTTATGTATCCCATGTACAGCTTTGTTGAGAACTTCTCCCTGCATGCGGACGACGTGGAGGGCATTCAGTATCTTTATGGTGAGTCCAGCTGCTTATAATGACAAACAAACAACCATTCAGTATGGTTCTCGTTAAAGACGCAAATCAAATAACAAGCAACCATTTATCTCATTCTCCCCAATTCTAAAATTGTATTTCCTCAGGACCTAAAACGGGCCCTGACCCGAGCCCACCGGGTCCCACGGATGCCACCAAGCCTGTCACATCAACCACCGTGGATCCCCTCTCTACCACCATCCCAACACCTGTAGATCCAGACAGCGATGTCTGCCAGGTGACCATATTTGACGCAATCACCGAGATTGAAAATGTGCTGCACTTCTTCAAGGACGGGTAAGCAAACAAGCAATGTACCTAATGTGAGTCTATTCATGAAAGAAAACATCCATTGGAAATGGCTGGGCCTTTGTTCTTACTTTGTATCATTTTTTCCAATCAGAAATTACTGGAAGATGTCGAACAACGCTAAGGCTGCAGCAAAGGGTCCATTTGCTATGTCTAAGAGGTGGCCGGCCCTGCCAGCTACTATTGACTCTGTGTTTGAGGACACCCCAACCAAAAATATCTACTTTTTCGCAGGTGAGGTTTCATCCACACATAAATCAACAGCGGTAATAACTATATTTAGTAGCTGCTTTTATCCAAAGTCACTCACAGTGAATTAAGAAACATTTCTTTGAGGGGCCAGGAGGGGTTAGGCCTTTTGTTCAAGGATACCTATAGCTGTAAGGCTGCAGCTATTCGGGATGGAACCCAGTACCTTATGTAGCCACTGCACTACCCTGCATTAACATAAATGGTTCTTAATGTGTTTTAAAGGAACTCAGTTCTGGGTGTACACCGGTAAGAAGGTTCTTGGACCCCGCAGCATTGAGAAGCTGGGCCTGCCGAGCAGCGTTCAGAAGGTGGATGGATCCCTGCTGAGGAAAAACGGCAAAGTCCTGCTCTTCAGCGAGGACAACTACTGGAGGTGAGACTCCCTGGGCTCCGAGTGTCTACGCTTCGGTACAAACAGGACAAAACCAGGCCAACCAGGACACCCACCAAGCCCACACCTGGCAGTTTGAAATGTTCTACTGGATCCAGTAGAACATAGTACTGCATTATGGGGGTACTACTGTACTAACACGAAAGCATGTTATATCAACAACCATTTCTGTTGACTCTATGAGAAGCTCACTCTGTATGCCCGCATGAAACAACCGTCATCACACTGTCTGTCCTGCCACCAGGCTTGACGTGAAGACACTCAACATGGACCGAGGCTATCCCCGGGCCACCGACGCGGTCTTCGCTGGCGTTCCCAGTGACGTCCACGACGTGTTCGAACACAAAGGTGAACGTCGGAACCGTTATCAACATCATTTCAACCATAATTAAAAGTCGAAAGTGTGTCAAATGTACGTGAAAAGTTTTCCACAGCTCACATTGGAATCCCCCTCCTCTCTCTCTCAACATTAGGCCGCATGTACTTCTGCCGCGATCGCTTCTACTGGCGCCTGAATTCTCGCCGCCAGGTCACCCGTGTCGGCTACATCAAGTATGACCTCCTCCACTGTTCGGACGCTGACCAGCAGAAATGAGGAGATGCGAAGAAAGCCTCTCTCCACGACCACGATAAACGTGTAGTGATATCTTGTTGACAGTTCCTGTCGAACTGAACTGTGAACAGCCATGCGCAATGCAAAATTGTTAACCGCCCTTTTTCGTGAGCCAGAATCCCACACAATGTTTAGTAGAAAGGCTCAGACGAAGGAAAAATGTGTGAGACTTTTTTTATTGCCTCACTCTTCATTTGGTCATCTGTGAACAGGTTATGGATGCATACAGCAGGAATAGGACCATAAATGTTCTCTTAAAAACAGTATCTGCATCAGATCAGAATTGAGTTTCTATGTCTGACAGGCTCAGGCTGTTTCAGTATTAAATTTATCAGCAATAGTTAGGCCCAATGTTTTCTTTCGTTATCAAAATGTTTTGTATTTTGTGTATTTTGGCTTGATGCCAGCTATTTGCACTGGGTGGCATTGCATGTCTCCTTCACTGAAATTATTTATAAAATGATATTGTATTTAAGTTGAACTTGAATTCCAATAAATATACTATAACCAAATATTTCAGACTCCAGACCGAATCTTGCATTAACGCACACATCATTGATAGGCTTGGAAGAAATGCATCACTTAATATATACCTACATCTCTCTTGGAGTGGAGTAACAACAGTTAAAATACACCGCATAATTATAAATATCCCTTTGTACAAACAGCCCTAACAATTTAGGAGTAATTTGGGTGACTCAATTCAGATGAATAGTTCATACATTTATCATCCTTCTACTCGTGCAACATATTACTCCGCACCGATTTGCGTAATACGCCTTCCACTCAACACAATAGTCCACCAAATGTCAACAAATATCCCGTATAGAAAAAAGTCGCTTCGGGTCAGAATATTGCAAACGAATATATCGTTAAAATCTCGTAATAAAAAAAATGACATCTATTGTAGTAATGTTTGTTTTTAGCCAAATGATAAATAAGATCCGGTTGGAAGAACAGGAAGCAAGGACATACTCATGGCGCCCGACTAGAATGGCGGAAAAAGTATCGCTCGCAAATCTCTTTTCTTTTCAACCGGTCTACAACTAGATATACGATTCAACTCGTAAACACACGGTAAGAAAAACAGACGCGAATCTTGGGACGGAGAGTGAAAATGAAATAATTTTCTTCAGGGACGGCATTTGGGCGGTCTGTTGTAGCTCAGGCCCTCGAGGTCCCCAGTAGAGCTCCTAGAATGCCTGAGTGGAAAATAGGAGCGTGGAAATGGCGACGCTGAGCAGGCAAGAAGAAGGACAGCTAGGCCTGTTTATATTAGCCAGCTAGCTAGTAGCCAGCTAGTCAATGTTCAAGGTTGTATTGTACGTTATGATACACGCAAGCAAGAGCTCGGTGTGCAAGTCAAATATGGTAGACCATGATAGTTTTCGCAAGCGACTTCATTTGAATCTATCGATCCAACGCCCCAATATACCGTTTATACAGTTTGCACACTTGTTGTATCCTTATTTGGGATAGAAGTACCAAATGCAAACGAACATCTTGCAAATGAACTTAGCATCGTTAGTCCCCTGTGAGCGGTCTGCATTAGCTCCACAACTAAAAAGTGAGCCATGTCAGACTTCTCAGCGAGTGAATTATATCATGCCGAATACATACTTGAGTTCGGTGTGATGTTTAAAAAAAATGTCCTTAACCCAGCTCGCAAATATACTCGAACCCGGCTGCTTTTCTTTTGGAACCCACGCCCATCTGAAAAGAAACAAAGCATTCCATTATTCCTTTTTGAATATTCCTCGAATGCCCACAATCTCTTAGTTTCATATCTGCATGTATATGATTCACAATGTTAGTCCTGTTTTCTATCTGCTATAGAGTAACGAATGGATAGTGCCCCAAGACATATACACTACAATACTGACACGATTAACACATGTTTTGGTGTGCCATTGGTGTAATGAAACATGCTCTCTGTGTTCTGTGGACAGTGATGGATTTGGAGGAGAATGAGGTGGAGAGCAGCAGTGATGCTGGGCCCTCTGGGTTGGAGGAGCCCTCAGAGAGCGGCATGGGTATGGAGTCATCGGAGGCCATGTCTGCCGACAGCAGTGACGCGGCTGCTCCGCACGCACAGATCCCAGAGTCTGACTGCCACGTGGGGCAAAGCTCAGAGGGTCTGGTGGTAAGACTTTATCTTAAATCTCGTCTGAGTTCATTAAAAGTTCAAGGGTGTCCAAGGACGCCAACAGGTAGACTTGGGACATAGGTGAGACATTTCTTTGGACTGGTAGACAACCACCTTAGCCACTCCACTGTCCTGCCCGGAAGGGACTTCAGCGCCGTTTCAATCCCTCCTTTCAAACCCATCAGCATCCTTTATCTTTCCGTCCATGTTCAGGTGTTCATCCCGGAGACCAGCTCCAGCACGGACGCGCGGGTCTCTTCGGTGCACCTCCCCGACTCCTCCTCGGTGGCCCAGTCCACCAGCGTCTCCAGCGTCTCCACGGTGACACAGTCGGTGCTGGTGTCGGAGTCGGCCCAGGTTCTGGTTCACTCCAGCGTGGTGTCCGACGGCGCCATGATGGTGTCCGACTCGACCGCGTCCACCTCCTCGGACCTGGGCTCTGCCATAGACAAGATCATAGAGTCCACGATCGGACCCGACATCATGAACGGTACGGGGGCCGGTCGGTGGGGGCGCTGAGAAATGTCAAACTGGTGTTTCGGGTTCTTTTAAGATGTAACTCACTACAATTTTATCCCCAAGGTTATGACGGTCATGGTTATGAATAGCATCGCCCTTGAGTCTTGACCAAGAGAACAAATTTCCGTAAATGTTTAAATACTGTTTGTCCCAATTTACAACTTTATGACAACGCCTACAAATCTAGCCACATTTTTTTTAACGGTAGTTTTATGATGCGTGGAAAGGGGTAGTCCTTCGACACAAATAAAAATGTCCCAACATTGAGAACAGAAGCATAGCTGTTCAATAAACCAAAGGCGACACGAGTATTCTATAGTATAACCTAAGAAATGTATGGTATACATTTTTTTTGGTTTTAGGTTCACTACCCCTTTAAAATCAACTCAGGATTCCTGCTCACGGTGTGGTTTGTTTTGTAGGATGCATAGCAGTAACGAGCGCAGAAGATGGAGGCGCAGAGACCACCCAGTATCTGATACTGCAAGGGCCCGATGATGGTGAGCTTTGTGTATCCTTGGTGTTTCACATTCCTCCACAACACTGCTCTTCAGCTTAATGCACTTTGCTTCTGTCTTCTTCATGTAATAATGGCACAGAACATAGCTCAGTTTGAACATCTCCCTTGCCAAAACCATGATGACAATTTAGGTTTCAGATGGATGAGTGGTGGCTTTGCCTCCAAACGGGCTCCAGGTTCGAGTGCATTCTCTCGGACACCCATTTCCTCTGTCTCTCCTGCAGGCGCTCCCATGGTAGCCCAGATGTCCTCCGCTCTGTCCAGCAGAATCGCCACCGAGGCCTCCGGAGAGGGCCCCACCTCCACCTGCGTGGACCAAGGCGACCCGCGGGGCCACCTGGCGCCCGACGACCGGCCCGGCTACTCGGGCTACGCAGAGGAGGGCGGCGACCAGCGGCCCGACCAGCCCCAGCACTCCCACCCCTCCCAGTACATGGACTGCGGGCCCGACCAGACGGGCGAGTCCTCCTCCTCGTCCGTCTACGGCGAGTGTTCCGGCGACGAGCCCGACCAGACGCGCTCCGGCTCGGGCTTCGCCGACTACAGCGGTGACGGCCGCGGCGGCCGCGACCTGCCGGGCTACGTGGAGTGCAGCGGGGCGGACTCCAACGCCACCGGCCGCTGCCACTACGTGGTGGAGTGCAGCGCCGAGTACCTGGAGTGCGGCGGCGAGGCGGAGGTGGAGCGGCCGCGCGGCTACATCGACAGCAGCGCCGACCACGGCGCGCAGACGGGCCGCCAGTACGGCGCCGAGTACCGTGGCGACTGCGTGGCGGCGGCCGACTCGGAGCAGCCGGGCTACTCGCACTGCAACGCCGGGGGTCACGTCAGCGATGAAGACGAGGAGGAGGAGGACGAGGATGAGGACGACTACGGCGACTACGGCGTTCAGACCCACGACCTCCATCGGCCGCAGCACTCCCATCATCATCATCATCATCAGCAGCAGCCGCTGCAGCATCCCCTGAACTCTCACCACTACGCGGAGAACAGCAGCGAGGGCTACGCGGACGAAGGCTCGTCCTCCTCCGACCGCCACCCGGCGGCGGACACGGCGGGGTCCGGCGGGCTCCCCGAGGCCCTGGAGGGCAGCGAGAGCCAGCCGGGGCCCTTCATCAGCAGCAGTGGCACCTACAGCACCAACCCGGAGACGGGGGAAGCGGCGGCGGTGGCGGTGGCGCCGACGCCGCAGGGCTCCCCGGGCCAGGACGAGCCCCGGGGGTCCCAGGGGCCCGAGGTCACGGCCGGGCCGCGGGCGGGCGGCTCGGACGCGTCGGCGGAGACGGCGGAGGGCAGCGGCGAGGGCGAGGGCGAGGGCGGCCGCCACCCGAACCTGGCGGAGCTGGAGGAGATGATGGAGGTGGTGATCGTGCAGCAGTTCAAGTGCAAGATGTGTCCGTACAAGAGCACGTCCAAAGACACGCTCATAAACCACATGCGGGATAAGCACTTCAGGACTGCAGGTAATACTGTAATAATATTATTCTAAGAACATCCTCCAGCTGATTCGGAAATGCATCACACAACCACATTTTTTGGTTCAGAATTTAGATTTGAAGGCACTTGGGATAAAACTCAAATGGGTGAAATACACGACAATATCATGAGCAGCATTGATTGATACATTGATGTCGTCTTCTCTGCCGGGTCTTCAGGGGGCGCCCAGAAGAAGCGAGGGCGCGGGCGGCCCCCCAAGAGCGAGACGCTGGCCCGGCGGAAGGCGGAGCAGGAGGCGGCGGAGGAGAGGAGGGCGGCGAGGAAGAGGCCGGACGAGCCGCCGCAGCCGGCCGAGGAAGAGGACGACGAGATCGTAGACGCCGGGGCGATCGACGACCCCGCAGGTGTGTGTGTGGGGGGGCTTTGTGTTTTGTGACGGGGTGCAGGTGCCCAGGGCCGTGCATACATGTCCTTGTACTGACGTCGTCTTCGTGCTCATTGTCCCACCCACCCACCATCACCCACCCTCCCCAGAGGACAGCGACTATAACCCGGCTGAGGAGGAAATCCGAGGACGGCCGCCCCCCACCGCCGTGAAGCCCCCCCGCCCTCCTCCTCCTCCTCTTCCTCCGCTCTCCTCCTCGCCCTCTTCCTCCTCCTCGCAGGGGCGGCCCCGCCGCAAGGTGGGCCGCCCCAGGAAGTACAGCCTGGCGGAGGAGGGCTACAGCAGTAAAGGTGGGACGGGTGAGAGCAGTGCGTGACCCATGCCTGATAACTAAAGATGACAGGCCTGATATAGTGATTGATTGTGATTAAATAAGTGTGCCTCAATGGCGTCATAAAGTAATCGCTTCATGACACCGGACACTTTTTATACACGGAATGACATCTTAAATGAGAGAATACTCTGTTCATGTGTGATTGATGGAGCGTAGTGTTTATAATGTTAATCTAGCAATTGAAATGCTTGAAACTTGCTCTGGTGGCTTTCTTACTGTATTAGCAGCAATGAAAGGTTTCACCTTCTTATGACAAATGTACTCTTTGTAAGTCGCTTTGGATAAAAGCATCTGCTAAATGCCCTAAAATGTAAATAATGGACAGGGATTGAAACATAACCGTGGCCCATGAGCAGGGCAGAGCACGGCCACGGCCACAGTCCTGTCCTACTTGACACAAAGCTACGTGCGCCTCCGCCTCCGCCTCCACCTCCGCCTCCACCTCATTGTACACGCCCGCCTCTCCCCAGAGGCCGAGGGCAGTCCCGCCAAGAGGCCCAGGCTGGACGCGGAGGCCGCGGGCGGCGACGAGGCCAGCTCCTCCGGTCTGGGCGACGCCGGCGGCGACAGCGGCTCTCCGGACACGGCCGAGCCCTCGGTCAGCCAGTCGGACTCGGAGAACAAGGACCCGTCGTCCATCGGCGGGCAGGAGGAGGAGTTCCCCAAGAAGAGAGGCCGGCCCTCCAAGAGGTTCCTGCGGAAGAAATACAGACGATACATGAACCGCAAGTAAGAGCTTCATGGTTGTTTTTTGCGCCATAGCCTGAATTACCTTCCTACAGGAGGTGGTATATCCACATGTGTGTGTATATACCAATCATGATATAGGGAGCAGGGCTGTGTAGTGGCCGGGGTTTTGGACTCTCAGCCAAAAAGGTACTGGGTTCGATGCCCAACGTCGATGCACCCACGACTCGCTCCATTTATCTGAAATGAATTGGAAGTCGCTTTGGAGGAAATCGCCTGAACGACAAACCATTAAACGTAAACGAGCCGAGGCTGATCGCTGTCCCCCCCCCCTCCCTGTCGTCCCCCAGCCGGTACTACAAGTCCCTCAAGCCGCTGCTGAGGCCCCACAACTGCTGGATCTGCGGCTCGCGCTTCCTGTCCCAGGAGGACCTGCGCTTCCACGTGGACTCCCACGAGGGCAACGACCCCGAGCTCTTCAAGTGTCTGCAGTGCAACTACCACTGCAAGCGCTGGTCCTCACTCAAGGTGGGTGGGTGGTGCAAGCTTGGCTTGGCTGACACTGCAGTAGCTAGGTTCATGCAGGGGAGCGCCCTCCAAACACAAGGGGCTGCTCGGCATGCTGCGCACAGCCCGGAGGACCTAGAGTTGTACGTGTGCAACGTGCGCAGACATTGGCTTTTATTGATCGCGATGGATTGACCGAAATGTCAAGTAAAACTGTTGAGAAGGTGAGATGATTCGCGTGGTCTACAAGGCTTGAGATTGACGCGTTGTCGCGGCGATTGTCCTCTTGCAGGAGCACATGTTCAACCATGAGGGCAAGAAGCCGTTCAAGTGCGAGGAGTGTGACTACAGCAGCGTGTATAAGAAGGACGTCCTGCGACACTCGGCCGTCCACAACAAAGAGAAGTGAGTCTCACAGATGTGCGGACGCAGCAGCCGCTCAGACCAGCCAATGCAGACACGACATTCAGACGTGCTGGCGATAAACTCGTGGTTTACTTGCATTCCTGCTAATCTAGTGTTGCTTTTTTTTCTTGTAGGAAAAGAAAAATGGAAATGGTAAGATTTTTTGTTGTTTTTGTTTTGTTTTATGAAATACATTTTGTTTGCTGTTGCCGCATCCAAACAGATCTGCGCTATCGTTGGCCTGAGTTTGTTATGTCATTTCCTTCCTGTCGTCTCTTTCAGCTCCCAAAAATCTCCCAGTTCCCGTGTCCAATTTGCCACCGGGTCTACCCCATGCAGAAGAGACTCACCCAGCACATGAAGACCCACAGCACAGAGAAGCCACACATGTGTGATAAGGTCAGCCCTCGGTACCCTCTCAGATCAGGGTTCACCTATTGTCTTTCATGTTATCGATTATATTGCTGCAGTCGTATCATCTTTGCACAATTACAGTTACACAGAGTTTTGTGTTTTTGTGTTGCACTGTTTGGCTTCTTTAGTGATGTCGTCTTCTCTCCTCGGCTTCACAGTGCGGCAAATCCTTCAAGAAGCGCTACACGTTCAAAATGCACCTGCTCACCCACATCCAGAGTCTGGGAGACAGCAAGTCAGTAACGCATCACGAGCTCCTCCTCCTCCGCCGGCACATAGATACATCCGTCATCACAAAAACAAATCCACTCTCAGCAAACCATCTTCTCCGCCACCCGCAGATGTTCATCCTTTTCACCAGCGTGTCTGCGTGTGTGTGTTCCCTCTTTTTGTTTTTGTCGTCTGTTGTTTGAATCCTCCCTTTTCCTAACGCGAAGGTTGTCGTGTGGCAGGTTCAAGTGTGAGTACTGCGACTACACGTGCGACAACAAGAAGATGCTGCTCAACCACCAGCTCTCCCACACCAACGACAAGCCCTTCAAGTGCGACAACTGCCAGTACTCCACCTCCAAGGAGGAGTTCCTGGTGTCCCACCAGGCCATCAAGCACACCGGTCAGTGGGACGTGGGACCACCGAGTCGCCGCTCGGAAATTAGACGCACCAATGAGACGCACCAATGAAGTTCCACCTCGTCAGCAAATCATTGGTCTCCCATATCCGATTTGAGAT
>JAOPJK010000001.1:6159434-6171886 GCA_027123565.1 Phycis chesteri
ACAAAAATAATTACCTACGATTAGAACCCTCCCCCCCCCCCCCTCCTGCCTCCTACACGCACACACACATACACACAGGCATACTGAGATCTATAGCCTCTTGAGAGGTTGTTAGGTGAGGATTCATCAAGCCCTGGGCCTAAAGAGTTTCTATGTATAGAAACTGGCAAAGGAGGAGAGGGCTAGCAGACAGGAGAGAATCCCACAAAGTCTTCTGAAAGATTTATTTTTGTTTGTTTTTCACAATGAGTCACCAGGAAATACAGATGGACAAATGTTGGCACTACTGTGCTGTAGTAATATTTTCTTTCATGCAATATTGCGCCTTAGTGAATGGTACCTCATTTTGGACAGTGTAAAACTGGCAATTGGGATGATTATTTTGGTAATCTCCTGTTACGCTCCAAAATATAATTTTTTTACTAACCAGCTTGGTGCATCTGGCTCTGCTCTACGGTGGCAGTGTAAACAGTGAATGTTCTTCTGTTTACACTGCCTCTGTGCAATCGCTCATTGGTATCATCACTGGTATCTGGACGTGTGCATGTACATATATTGGCTATTATAAAAAATAAAAAAAGATTTTATTTTTATAACTTTCATATACATTTAATTCTGAAATGCTAAACATTATGGATTTGGAGTTTCCAATTGTAAATTGATGATTCTTCATCTTCTGGTTGCATGAAATGCAACACCAACAGTAATGCAGGTAGACACCTAATAAACACAAGCGTTACAATCTGAGCTCTGCGTTATTCCATGTGTGTCTGTCTGCATTACTTTCATGCTGACATTACACAAATAGGACTCTATGCGATGCATGCTATAGAGTAGAGTAGAGAGTCCTTTATTGATCCGCCGTAGGAGATACCTGATTACATAGCAAGGGTGCCGACTAGATTTGAAACCTCCTGAATGAATCAAAGTCGCACAATACCACCGCCCATGTGCGCGTTACAGTCACTGATCTGAAAGCATTTATAGGCCTCGGGGATTAAGGAAAACCCACTGCCTTCAGTGGTGGCTCCCCTTACACTGGAAGACACCAGTCCTTGTTGATATTGTAGCGGATATGGCGTGTAAATGATGGACCTCGGCTTTCGAGAATCACATTAGATGGAGATGGACTTAAAGGCTCTTGGAAAATAAAAAGACCATAAAGGTAACATGAGTCTCTGAAAATGCACTCTGCAGCCTTTCAGGATGCACCTATCGAGCAAACATACATACGTGAATGAGAAGCAGGGGGTCGAGACGTTAAGAGTCAGACTATGTATAGAGAGCTTATCAACAAGCTCCACAATGCCTCTGCACTTCTAATGTTTCTACAGTATGTTCTAATGTCTGATGTATTTTTATAGCTGCCATCACTGTACGGTTTGACAAGCGAGCATTGTCACTAATTGTACATTGAGAGACCTGATGATAAAAATGTGACACAAGCTCAAATTTTCAACTATCTATGGATATCTATTTTATGCTAATAGACTTGGTAGCTATTCACTGCCGTTTTCAAGGCAACTGCTGATGTCATTCAACAGCCTAACAGTGCTTTTAGAGTTACCTCCATGAGCAGCCTACTTTCCCGCTTTGTTGCACACCCATTTGCTGCAAAACACTTTTAAACGCTTACAAGCTCTCCATTATCCTCTCAGATGACAACACTCAAGAGGCATGTGTGGCTTGTTGGCTGTCAACTAAAGATGGTCATCATCTCACCACCACGGTTAATCACATGTTTCTTTTTTGTTATGTTAGATTAGCGATTAGGGGCTACCGGCACCCCAAGAGGTGCAACGTGTAAGATTATTTGTTTTCAACATCGAACATTCTACCAAATGTTTCTGACAAACCCAGGGAAATCTATACATTTTTCCGATATCTGTCTGCTACAGTTGGTGAGGTTGCAATGTTAATGGCGTCATAACCCCTTTACCCCTGTACTTCCGTAGGGAAATACAGTCATCCAGTAGAGACCTAATATATTGATCTGATATTTTGGTATCGACCTAGCTTATTACGATAGGCTACTATGACAAGTGGCTCATGCCAGCCAATAGGCTAAAGACGTGTTTCCTCACACATAGACTTTATTTGGGCAGGTTGTTTTTTATTTGAATTTCTGTATTCCGTCCGAGAGAGCGACGCCTTTCGCGATTGATGTTTTTACCATACATTCAAAAAATGTTTTTATCTAAAATTGGTAAAATCGTATTTCATTGTAGAGCTGCGCTAGCTCTACTTGTAAATAGGCCCTCCCCTACCTGAAAGCTCAAAATCAACACGTGATCATGCGCGAGAAGGACTGTTGACGGCCGAATTTCTGTATTTAAATCTGGAGCGCACGTCAGTGTTCGGGATGCCACGAACACCAAAAAAACAACACAGAATCGAATGCACGTTTTCAATCTCAACGTTTTCTCGACCCTTTATTTGTGGGGGGGAAAGTCTCCGATAGCTTCCACCAATGTATACATATCGTAGCTGTCATTTTAACCTGTATTATGTAGGCCTACTGTCTATGTGCGTTACACATTTACCTGATGTTTACTGTTGTACCAAGGCTATGTTTTACTCAGGCTATTGTTTATGGCAGGGTGCTTTGTGTTCAGCTTATTGTGTAGACATGTTGACAGACGTGCTGCTGCCCGACCGTCTCCTGTTAGGTATACACCGCTAGACACACAGGACTCGTACCCGGGATCGCTTTATTTCTCAGTGCCAGTTCGCCGTAATTCAGAGCGTGATTATGTTGAATATCCAATATCATTCTAACTTCAAAAAGTAATAGAAAACACCACAACTGGACACTACAACTTCCTGGCAATATGTATTTGTGTGATGAGTGTGGAGGACTAATTCGGCCAAATGTAACACCTTCACCTTTAACACAAGTATTGCTTATATACTGTATATGTCCCTGAAGTTAACGTGTCAGTAGTCATTTTATCTATTTTGCTTCAGAATGTGTCTACCGGTATGTGACTTGTCATGTAAAGAGATAACATAACAGAAATAGAGCTACTTTGAAATGCATGAAACCAAGATGACTGACAAAAGCTCGAGCGATGCTCGTGCACGGCCATGTTTCCAGCCCAGCTGTTGATACGGCTCGGGTCACGCGCGCCTTTTTATCGCGCCAACTGAAATTGACCACGCTAAAAATGTGTCCTGAATCCTTCCATGTAAAATTACTAAAATGGACACACACAAAAATTAAATGAAATACATAAATACATAGATAAAAAACGAGCGCAACAATACAACCAGTCCACTTACCCGTGCAGCTCTGGAGGAGTATGGATCCTCAAACAGGGCCCATATCTTTGGTTGCCAAACTTCGCAGCAGCCCCTCGACCTGTCGGGGCAGTCCTCGATCCCGAACCGCCGCGGGATTTCTCTGTCATCGTCGGTGTCTTCTGGGTCCGGCGGTTCAAATATATCGAGCGCCTCTTCCGCGTCCCGGTGCTGGCGGTAAGTCATCCAGCAACACGGCTCCACGTCGGTCTCGTCTATCCCCCAAAACGCCAGTTCCTCCTCGAACAGAGGTCCGCACACGTCGGCGGGGCAGTGGAGCTTACCGGTCCTGTAGTAGTTCAACACATAGGCGAAGATCCCCGGGTGTCTGTCGAAAAAGAACTCGTTGTTGGTGCTCGGGGGCACCGACGAGTCCGTGTCCGAGGTCACCTGTGCGTCCGCGGGGTCCGCCAGCCACGCCAGGCGTGTGCCCGGCAGCGTTCTGAGGGTGCTCTTGTAGGTTTCGTGTCGCGTACCGCCAACATTTATGATTATTTTGTCCGAGTCTTCCCCACGCGACATTTCCTCCTTCAGACATGTTTTAGACGGAGGCTTGTTACCTGACTTGCGCCCTCGATAAGACGACACGCACACCGAGCTTATCATTTAGATGAGTGACTTTTGGATTTTATGCCCCCTTGGTTATTGACAGATCTCTCCGCGTGGAAAATGCAATAAAATGAATGGTGAACCCACCTTTTGTGCCAACCGAAATCCTTGTGCTTGCTCGTCCGGATCATTTATTTAAAAATATTTGTTAAGCCGGCTCGTTAGCCCGAGTGAAAAGAAGGCACAACTGTAAAAACCACCTGTTACGATAAAACTCCGCGTGAAACGGCTCCAACGCTATGGCGCACAAATACAAAGTAATGTCCTCTGTTGCAGTGCGTTGCTTTAATAGAATTAAGTACTTCAAAAGACATCAAGACTACGAAAGATTATTAGTCTCCTGCTTGGATGATCACCCCAAAAAACCCGGAGGATACTACTGAGGCTTCCGAATCGCACCCCGTAGCCTGCAACTAAATCATCAGTGATGGGAGGGAAATAGATTTCCAGTCCGCATCTATTCTCTCCAAAATGTGATCCAAAAATATGTTTTATTTTTTAATCCAAGCGATAAAAATAAGAAAACAATTTAAACTTTTTTGCTTAAAATGTCCCAGTGATGTGATGGCGTAGTTTATTCAGACACCAACATAATCCATCGATTTTTAATTGTCAAAGGGTCGACTCGAGGGATGTAGGGTTCTCTCCTTCAGAGAATCTGTTGCTTCTCAACAAGTATCCTCCCTCAACGACACAAACCAGGCAACACAGCCGCTGTCCACAGCTTAACCCTATGGTTGCCGACAAGTCTAAGACTGTGTTGTTTTTGGTGAACCGCTCATTCTACATATGGCCAGCGACTGCAATCCTTGACCCTGGAAATGTATGGTGCAATTATAGACAGGTGTTGTTGGGGGTTGGCTTATTAATGTGTAGATACATTTTCTTCAACGTCACCTCTGTTCTAACTTTATTTTTGTCGCCGTAGGTGATTATAATTGTCCGTTACAGTTTCATTAAACGTGATTGGAAATATAGACTATACAATCATGAATCACATTTCATATTTCATATTTCAATGGCTTCATGGCCATTAGTTGATATATACATAGTACGTTTGAAACTAAAGTATTGATATGTAGGCCTTCTACACTGCATTTCAATACACAATTATGGGCACACTTTACCTAACAACCTCATCACAGTGAGGCCTGGGCATCCAAAGTGATGTTTCTGCCACAGCCTAACACTGCCACCTAGTGTAAATGTTACTTTTATATTACTGCTTCATGGATCTTGCTGAAATACGCCTTTATAATTTAAGGTGCTGCCTGATGCAATTACTGTATTTCTACAGCAGATTTAATTCGACATGTAAAGGCTATCCACCCATCTACGTATGGAAAGCAAAAAGGTAAATTAATAGCATCATAGTTTGTGTTGTTTTTATTAGGATAGCCAAAGCAGAAAATACACATTGAAAAGATTAAGAAATATCAGCAACAGTCCTACCATATCTGAAACATTATGCGTACGTGTGTAGTTCATTTAAATGTCATTAAACTAGTCTACTTCCTCAATGGTGGGGCCCTTTGAACTGGCACCTCCCTGTCCCCCATTGCTGCCCCCTGCTGAGGCGGACCCCTGGTACAGCTTTGAAACCACAGGCCGGCACACCTTCTCCAGCTCCTTCTGGTGGTGCTCGTACTCCTCCTTCTCAGCCAGCTGGTTGTTCTCCAGCCAGGAGATGGTCTGGTTGCACCTCTCGATGACTTTCTTCTTGTCCTCCTCGCTTATCTTGCCTTTCATGTTCTCGTCCTCCACGCTGCCCTTCATGCCGTACACGTAGGACTCGAGGGCGTTCTTGGCTGTTACCTTCTCTCTCTGAACGTCATCCTCTGCCTTGTACTTGTCTGCGTCCTGAACCATCCGCTCAATCTCCTCTTTGCTCAGCCGGCCCTTATCGTTTGTGATAGTGATCTTGTTCTCCTTGCCAGTGCTCTTGTCCACGGCGGATACGTTCAGAATACCATTGGCGTCGATGTCAAAGGTGACCTCCACCTGAGGCACGCCCCTCGGTGCCGGGGGGATACCAGTCAGGTCAAACTTCCCCAGGAGGTTGTTGTCCTTAGTCATGGCCCGCTCGCCCTCATACACCTGGACCAGTACCCCCGGCTGGTTGTCGGAGTACGTCGAGAAGACCTGGGTCTGCTTGGTGGGGATGGTGGTGTTGCGCTTGATCAGGGTGGCCATAACCCCGCCCGCCGTCTCGATGCCCAGGGACAGGGGCGCCACGTCGAGCAGCAGCAGGTCCTGGACGTTCCCCGAGGTGTCTCCCATGAGGATAGCAGCCTGGACCGCGGCGCCGTACGCCACGGCCTCGTCCGGGTTGATGCTCTTGTTCAGTTCCCTGCCGTTGAAGAAGTCCTGCAGGAGCTTCTGGATCTTGGGGATTCTCGTGGAGCCGCCGACGAGGACGATGTCCTGGACCTGGCCCTTCTCCAGCTTGGCGTCTTGCAGGGCTTTCTCAACCGGCTCCAGCGTTCCCCTGAAGAGCTCAGAGTTGAGCTCCTCAAAGCGGGCCCGAGTGATGGAGGTATAAAAGTCAACGCCTTCAAAGAGAGAGTCGATTTCAATGCTGGCCTGCGTGCTGGAGGACAAGGTTCTCTTGGCTCTCTCGCACGCCGTACGCAGCCTCCTCACCGCCCTCTTATTTTGGCTGATGTCCTTCTTGTGTTTCCTCTTGAATTCCTCGACAAAGTGTTTCACCATGCGGTTGTCAAAGTCCTCCCCGCCCAGGTGGGTGTCTCCCGCGGTGGCCTTGACCTCGAAGATGCCGTCGTCAATGGTGAGGATGGACACGTCGAAGGTGCCACCACCCAGGTCAAAGATGAGGACATTCCTCTCTCCTTGTTTGCTTTTGTCTAGACCGTAGGCGATGGCCGCCGCAGTGGGCTCGTTAATGATCCTCAGCACATTCAGGCCAGAAATAACCCCGGCATCCTTGGTAGCTTGCCTCTGGGAGTCGTTGAAGTAAGCTGGAACGGTGATGACTGCATTTGACACCCGTTGCCCCAAGTAGGCCTCAGCTATCTCCTTCATTTTGACCAGCACCATGGAGGAGATCTCCTCTGGGAAGAAATCCTTGGTCTCGCCCTTGTACTCCACTTGGACTTTGGGCTTTCCGTCATCACTGATGACCTTGAAGGGCCACAGCTTCATGTCAGCCTGCACAATGTGGTCGTCAAACTTCCTACCAATGAGGCGCTTGGCATCAAAGATTGTGTTGGTGGGGTTCATGGCCACCTGGTTTTTGGCAGCGTCGCCGATGAGCCTTTCTGAGTCATTGAAAGCCACGTAGCTCGGTGTGGTCCTGTTTCCCTGGTCATTGGCGATAATCTCTACTTTGCCATGCTGGAATACACCCACGCAAGAGTAGGTGGTGCCCAAATCAATGCCTATTGATATTCCCTTTGCTGAAGACATCTTGGATATCACTGTACAGTGCCTAGGGAAATTACAAAGATGTAATTATTAATACTACCGTTTGATGATTACACCGTTATTTTAATTCTACTGAAAAACATTGAATGTTATGCTGTATCCGTGGGAGACTCTTTATTTATATAAAAATTCTATAGTATTTATTGAAGCGCATTTCTGCCACAACAGAAAACTTTAATTTCTGTCGTTTTTTACACAATAATTATCATAACGAGAAAACTATCACGTTATAATGAAAAAACTAACCCGATAATACTTGAAACTAAACGTAACTGATCTTATAGTACAATAAATTATCATTACATCCATCATGAAGATGTTAACCTAAAATCAATAGATGTAATAGTTAATAACGATATAATTCCTGTGGTTCTATGGAATTCCCCCATAAGGCAGGGCTTAATAATAGTAATAATATTTAATCAACAGTGTAATACACCATTGCCATAAAATGGCTTACTTACTCTATAAGTGAAAACCCCTTCAAGCGTCTGAAGGATCTCAGTCGAGTCCTCTATAGAGAAGATTGGAACAGGTCTTGGAACAGGTCTTGCCTCCTGGTTCTTCCCTAAAGTCATACCTAAACTGACTCCCACCCTTTGCTTATATAGTCAAAAGCAAGTTTCGAGAATACTCTCCGCTCTCCGGCCTCAGTGAGTCAGCTGTTAATATTAGCATATGAGGCACAGGGGGCTGGGCCAGTGAATATTCTAGAGGACATTGCTTGTGGAAGCCCGGCCAACTGTCCCTCGGCCAACAGGGCTAGCTGTTAGGCATTGAATGACCGCTATGCGAAGAATGTGAACATAAAAGCACATTCAGGAACATTCATGAAGGTGTTGGCCCTCAGCCTAGCAGATCTAGGCTGAGCTTTGAATCGTGAATAAAGGGACACTTACACTGAATCGCTAGCTTGACCTTTCAGTTATCTTTTTGAACTTTAATCATTTCGGATCCAGCGGTCCTACTATGTAACAGCAGAACTTCTCAGGGGAGAAGACACATAACTTCCGCGGGGAGAGCCTGGGCCTTCACCCAATACAGTTATAAATACTGTAACTGTATGTCTATAGAGGTCAGGCCACACACTGTTGATTTGAAACCTCTACACATTTTTAGTTTACAATTGCTGGCAGGGTTTTGTTTGGCAGTTATGCGCTTACAGACCTCTGCCTTCAGCAACACAATGTTTATATGGATGTAATATATATGTAAGTATATGAAGCAAAAGGAGGTGAATCACCCCATTCACTCTGGTCTGAGCTCGTCTGCCCCCATCGTGAGACGAGAACTTTTACACTCACACTAAGTCACTGTGCTTAAATGTGTTTTGTTTGGCTTTCTTGAATGGCATCGGATTGCTCTTTTAGTACATTAATTTACATATGTAATGGTACATAGGTTGTATTTGTATAACTAAATCACAAACTGTTATTTGAGGTTTCTCTCTGTTGAAACAAATCAGTGAAAATCATATGATAGTCTCAAATCTCTTGTTAACGTTAAGTGAATGTTTTAATATATTATGCAGAAGCAGACAGAGGAAGACAGTTGGTTAATCATTTGGGGTTTAAAATAATGTTGAAATGCAATCTACTTCTAATCTTTCAAAAGGCACATTTATACCATTGAAGGTTTAACAATACTACAAATGTACTATTCAGACACAACAACAATACAATTAAAATTTAGGTTGACAAAGAGGAATTTAAATGACATAAATACAAGTTCAGAATGAATTGCAGAATAAGCAGAATCAATTTGAAAATATCTGTTGTTTGCTTTAAACACTATACATTTATTCATATACACTAATTATACTCTTGAGAGGTTGCGCAGTGTGTGACCTTTGACATTAATCACACATACCAAAAGGGTTCTGTACCCTTCATAAACATCCCATTGCATTCCTGCTGTTCTATTTGTTTATCAGAGCATACAAATGTTTATGAATGGATGTGCCAACAGCATTCACGAAGATGGATATATATATGCATATATATATACACATGTGTATATATCGTAATAATACATCTCATAATCAAATATATATATATGATTTGCATTTGGACAGTAGTCTTTCCATTCTTATGGCCAGCAGACGTGACCTGTGATAGTAAAATACTGTGCCTTTGTTTACAGGTTATTATGCTGATTCATGGCAGACTAGACTAATAACTCAAGAATAAGTACAAATAGTAAATTACAGTATTGATTACAGTATTAAGAGTCCTGGGAGCACACAGTATGATTTATTGGCATGCACAGATCAAAACATATATGATACCTCAGGAACCAACTTCAGGCCATTATTTGGCATCACGCATATATCCAGAGTAAATAGACAAGTCAACAGTGGTCTGATCTTGCAATTGCAATTAAATTAATACACAGGGATGACAGCATGCAAGCAGGCTTTTTAACATGTGACAGACTGTTATGTCACAGACTGTAATGTTATAATTTTTCACATGTTAGTGCTAATCTCAATGTTTATTTTCCTAATTTTCCTAACACAGTGTCTTATACAGTATTGCTAATATGGAGTTACATTCATCATAAGTGAAATAAATCGTGAATTTTGCAACACCTAAAATAACAAAAGAAAATGTAAAATACTTTTTCGTCATCCCAGGCCATCAGGTAGTCCCATCAATACCTGTGAACATGATTCATTTTCGTCAGCAAAATACACACACAAAGATTGTATTATATGGATGAGACTCGTAATGCACACTGACAACAACACAACTATACCTGTAATAGTTGGGCTTAAAGGGGCCATTTTTGTTGAGGCCCATGTACTTTGCCTGCTCGTCTGTCAACTCAGTCAGGTGGGCATCAAAGTTAGGTAGGTGCAGGCTGGCCACATACTCATCTACAACACAACAATTTTATTATTCCATTACTTCCATGCAGTTGGGCATCCAGCATTGTTGATGTCTGTACACTAGGTGGCAACAATGAGCTTCGTTCAGCTAAGTGGGGCCAGAGTGACTTCACCCAAGGATGATATAGGCAAGGCTATTGAGTATTACTGATCTTACCCATCTTCTTAGGCAGCAGATACACATCTTGTTTATAGCGTCCCTCCGGGGCATTGAATAGTTCAATCAGAGCCAAGGCCTGCAGGTGCACGGAAAGAGATTGCATTTGTCATAGTCATTGTAATGGAAACAGTTGTAAACACTTGTTTAAAGTGCTGTAGTGCTAAATTGTATAAATGTGAGGGGGGGGGGGGGGTAACCAGAAACCTGAGTTGTAGCAGTGATGGACAGAACAAAGGTAGGCACTGTGGAGCAGCTGAGGTTGAGGAGCCGGCCCTGAAGTTAAGTAAGTACAAACAGTTAAACAGCTGGCAACGGAAGACAGCCGAGTGTAGATGTAGATGTTGACATAGAAACCCGTGATACAAAAGCCTGACGTCACAGTCCTCGGGAGTTGAGACACCATGAGACGATCAGTAATAATAATCAGAAGGGAAAGTGAATCTCAAGCGCACAGCGGGATTTCGTCTGACAAACAACCAATCTACGAAAACATGAAGTCTGTCTGCTTTGTTGCTGTTTGAAAAGTAATCTCAGTTAGAACCACATCCAAAGTGATACGCTCTCCGTAAAATCAGTGGACCATTCAGTGCCATACCTCTGCCAGTAGGACCACCCTCTTGCCGTCGGGCCAGATGATATGGTCCACCTGAGACCGGACCCTCTCCCAGGTCAGCTCTGGACTGCGCAGGCTTGCCTGTGGATGTGTACAAAACAACTAACTTACTTCCTGTCATGTTGAAAAAAAAACGCACCGGAAAGTAAGCGTCAAAACACAGGGGGGCCAAACTGAGCGCACACAGATCGAGGCCATGTTTTAGTATCGATCCGTCGCTACCCACCACGTCAATCTCTGTATTGGAATGTCCCATATTGCACACTATGCAGCCGTTCTTCATCCGGTCCAGCTGTTCCCTGGTAACAACATTCTTGTTACCTGAATGTGAAGGAAACAAAACACAGTTGTGTACTTGTAAACAAGTATACTGAGAATAAATACAAAGTCTTGACTCTTGACCGGCTGTCTTGCACCAGTGTCCCAGCCATATAATTGGGCTCTCTCTGCACTCTCTCTCTCTCTTGTACTACAGCCCACAGACAATGTTGTCTAGCGGCTAGTTAGTTGGCAAGGTAAACACGGTTCACGGAAAAACAGCCATCCACTGTTTACTAAGAAGCTCTACTGTTCTGCTTAAATGGCATCGTTAAAATGGCTTGCTCCATAAAGAAACATTGTTTTTCATTGTTATTGATGTTGGATAAAATTTGACTTGCATTCAGCGTTACCGCTGGAGCACAGTGCCCTAAATGCATCGCATTTGCAAAATGGGGTTATTTTATTTTCGTCAACATTCAGATGATGCTAATTTGACAGGGCCTTTTTAAACATTTCCGGGCTTAATGCCTCATGAATGATTGAGAGTAGTGTTAGCGTAGCTCGTGGGAGGGCTTACCAGTGCAGGTTATCACCAGGTCCATCTGCCGAATGACCTCATTCAGCTTGACCACTCGGAAGCCATCCATGCTGTGTGGATACACAGCAAAATACTTTTAATGATTAACACAAATACAATCAAAGAAACAAACAGGCAGCGACGTCCGCCCACAGATTCGGTGAAAAAGTGTAGCGAGTCAATCGTTTCCACGGATTAAAGTACAAAATAAAGGTCATCCGTTGGCACGGCATGGATCTGCTAATGGATGGAGCGTGTTGGTTACCCACCAGGCCTGCAGAGCACAGATGGGGTCGATCTCTGTTATGCACACGATGGCTCCGAGCGCCTTCAGTGCAGTACAGCACCCTTTCCCCACCTAGAGACCAGGATACACACACACACACACACACACAGAGGGTTACAACCACCCCTCCGCCGTGTTTGTCTCCCAGTGCCGTTGTTCACACTGCAAGCCTTAATGCTCATTTCGGATTTAAGCTTGGAAATGATGTGGCGGTTCAGGGGAGAATTGTGCCAATGTAGAGTTGTAGTCAAGACCACCTAAACCGAGACCAAGACACTACCAAGACCAGAGGGTATCGAGACCAAGACAAGA
>JAOPJK010000001.1:6607852-6619457 GCA_027123565.1 Phycis chesteri
GGTTAGGGTTAGGGTTAGGGTTAGGGTTAGGGTTACAGTCTACATGGTCCAACCTGGTCCTGAATGGACCACTGGGATCGCCTACCTTCGTCAGGATGTCGCTGGCGGTGTCGTGCAGGGCGTGGTCTCCCCCGGAGCCACTTCCTCCCTTAACCCCGCCCCCCAGGGTGAGCAGCAGCGAGTCAAACAGCAGCTTGGTCTGCTGCAGGTCCTTAGAGATGTCCACATTTTCATGCATCCCGAATATCTCGGGGCTCTGGGTGAGCGGTAGGTTCTGGAAGACACCGCCAACAGATGAAGATGGGGGGGAACGTAAAGCAAGGAGAATCAACTCCCTTTGACCGGCTGGAGTGTTTGGTATCACCTTAATGAACTCCACATAGTCCTCGTAGATGGATTTAGACGGGGCAAAGTATTTGCCGCTGGGTGAGAAGGTATAGCGGGGCTTCACGATGATGTCCTGGTTGTAGAAGTCAGCCAGCAGGGTCAGGAGGAGCCGTCTGTCCCAGTCGTCCGTCACGCGGCCTCCATAGTTACACTCACCTGTCAGGTAGGTGATGGCCTCCAGTGGCACCTGGTCATACTCCGTCACAAACAGCTGGGGGCACGGGGCACATACTCACACATCTGGATGTGTGGAGGTAGAAGAACTAGAGCAGGCGGAGACGTACTATTGTGGGGAAATCAATACAGTAATAATAGAATGCAGCTACCGAGACACAAAACCACTTGAAGGAATCTAAGTCAAATCAGGAATTCAGACAGCATACATGCGCACACACACACACACACACAATCTAAATTCAGTGCCATGATATGTAAATGTCCTTGAAGATACTATTGCTAATCATATGATGATAACTCTGCAGTAATGAAACATCAGGCCTTGGTAAATACCTGTAGCTGTCTGATGCTGATGCGCAGGTCTGACTCATTGAAGCCGTACGGAATGTTCCATCCCAGGGGACCAAACTTCTTCCTCTCTTGTACAAGTGCGTGAAAGAAACACACGCCGTAGAGAAGCTTCTCCCAGATCTGCAGGAACATCCACCCAGAAACGTGTTTTACTTGGTGTGTGTGCGTGCGTGCGTGCGTGCGTGTGTGCATGCATGTGCGTGCGTGTGTGCGTGTGCGTGTGCGCGTGTGTGTGTGTGTGTGTGAGTGTGTGTGGTTTCTCTGCCCACCGGTTCCTTGTTGGGGCAGCTGCTGAAGAAGTCAGGGTCAGATATGGGGTCTGACAGATAGGACTGCAGTAGGTTGAGTCTGAGCCCAGTGGGAGGTTCGTTGGTCATCTTCACGCCATTCTGGAGGACAGTCACTGGAAACTGGAAGCAGCGAGGGGTGAACATCATTCAGGCATTAAGCTTCATTAAATGCATTGATTTATATAGAGGACTTATATTGTGCTTTATTGACAATTTCACAACTAAAACCACTTTCAAGAGAACGCATTGGTACATTGGCAGTATCTTCAGGGAGATTCAAGATCAAATCAAGAATTGCTGGAGAGCTGCTAGAGACCACTGAATACCTTTTGCTCCTGCAGCCCCAGAGTTTTTAACGGTGTACGCATGGGATAGCTTGGGACGGCCTAAACATACTCTCCCATGATCTCAGGGTACCCTTACCTAAGATAAGATATACCTTATTCAAGTGTCATAGTCGAAACTACAGGATAGGAATAAGATCATGAGAAACACCTTGGGTGAGGGGTAGCTGGTGAGCCACAGACGGAAGTCTGGGTGGCAAGTGTCTGGACTGAAGTCCTCACAAAGCTTCTCCAGGGTGGACATCCAGGACACCGCCAGGTGACAGTTCTGCAGACACACCCAGGTACCTTCTTTCATGGAGGTCCGTATCATTTTGGCCGCGATGGGACCCTGTCCCTGACCCAGAGAGATGGCCTGGAATTTCCCCCCACCCATGTTCTTGTCATTGGCAAACTTCAGCAGGCCTGGAAAGAGGACAGATGTATTTTGTATGATTGGTGGCCAGCCATTGGATATATGGATGAATTAGTTCTATCCCCAGCGTGAAAGGGTTATCCGGCTGTCAGATTTACAACTCAAAGGATCCACCTACTGGCCATGGGGTCGGCTCCTGGGGAAAGCACAAACACCAGCGGGACGCAGCAGCTGGAGTCCAGGTAGCTCTTACTCAGGTCGAAGGGCGGCGGCTCCACAAACACCTTCCCCAGGTTCCTGGTCACGTAGTTGGAGACCGCCGGCGTGATCTTGTCGGGCCTGAGGCAGCGTGAGATGATCATCTTCTGGAGGGCGTTGAGGCTGTCGGCCCAGGGGCGCGGGAGACGGGCGCTGTAGGGTTCCTTGCTGTCGTAAATGGACTTGAAGTCGTCTGGGTTGCTTAGGAACGCCTCTCTGTGTGTGTGGGAGAGACAGGAGACAAGGAAAGAGAGAGGGTAGCGCAGTGAGTACGTTACCAATAGCTCCCAGTAAGTTGCCTCATGCTGTGTTTCTCAGGGGACCTCACTTCAGGCCATGGAGTCCTGGCTGCTCACTGGCTCTGCATATCTCATCCCAGCTTTTGTCCTGTAGCCAGGAGGGGTCTGGGTTGGGGGTCGTGTTTTGTAGGCCAACGCCTCCAGTCAGCAAGAACATCAAGTCGCCATACTCAATCTCCTTCTTAGCCCTATATGGACATTAGAATTATGCAAATCAATGTACTTCAGGCGGGCGTAGAGATACTTCTTACATCTAGACCCTTTTCCTGGGCACAACCAAACACTTACAGGAGAAGGTTGGTGCAGAGCAGGAAGGAGAACAGTAATTTGTCCTTCTCAAACAGTGAGCGGCACACGTTGCAGTACAGATTGTATGTAAAGTGATCAATCAGGTATCTCAGCCTCTTCTCCAAGATCTTGGACTTGTTGCTTAGAGAGTAGAAGAAAACTTTACAGTGATTACAGTGAAAGAAATGGAAATCTATAATGGAAATCTATGAATAATGGATCTTCAATGTATTGAACGAAAAGTAGATCATTTTCAAAATAGATGGGCACGTTAACCCCCAAAGCTACTGTAAATTCTCTGGTCTATTTACAAAAATATAGCTGTTAAGATTCCATCATCCTTCACCTCCTTAATTAAACACCATACCGAGTTGGCTAATTGAACTGATCCTCTGCTGAGCTTTTTGACAACCCAATTAACATAATGGAAACATGGCATACAAAGCCTGGCGAGCCACTCACCTGTCCTGTATGGAGTTGATGTAAAGGTGAACAAACCAGGTGAGAGAGTACTGGTACATGGGATCTATGTTGGCCAGGTCAGCAATGCTGAAGAACAGAATAGATGAGTGTTTGGCGATGGCCCTGTAGCCCTCTCTAGACTCAGCAATCTGGAGCTCAGTCTTCTCAGCTATCTGGGTGGTTTAAAAAAAAAAACAGAGGGACAAATGGGATTATTTAAGATTCAGATCCTCCTCACAATACATCAGGTCCATCCATTCTCTCTCTGGACTGGAGCTGCACTGGTCGAACCTGTTGCTTCTTGGAGATTTCGTTGGACATGAGCTTAGCAGAGTCCAGGACCTGAATGGCACTCTCGTCCTCCAGGATGTTCCCTTCAGACGACTGCAGCGTCTCCAGGATCTTGTCCTCAATCTCCTTCAGCTGCTTCTTGTTTGCTGCAGACTGCAGGATCAGGGCGTTCCTCTCCTCCTCCAGCTCTGGCCTGGAGCAGAGGGACATTGTTGTCCAAAGCTACTTGTGTTGTTTGTTTCTTTCTGATACATGGATGAATGAGCAGGATGGGGTTAAGGATGCCTTGCTCAAAGTCGCACCCAGATCCTTTTGCCGCTAGTTGAACACCATAACCAGTTCACTGTCTTTCACTGTCTTTCACTGCTTTTAATCCATGAAGTATTCTGGAATCGTGGATAAACACTGTAGGCATTGTAATGCAATGAATACAGTGTTTCTCCACGAACCAAGGGTCCTACCTCTCCTTGGCCACCATGATCCCAAGCAGCTGGTCTTCCAGACCTTCGGGGGTGATCATGAAGTTGAGCAGGGACACCTTGGTGGCCAGCTCCGGGAGGTAGTGGGGGTTCCTCAGCTTGGTGGTGATGTAGAAGCGGAAGTCATGTGAATACTCGATCACACTCTCACCCAGTCTGATGCAATCCACGCCACCTGGACCACAACACAACAGACTGTACCCCAGGACAGCTAGGGACCGGAGAACACCACAACGCGGGACTCAACCCGGAGGCTGCTGTACCTTGTTTGAAGGTCTGTTTCAGGAGCAGGGGCTCCAGCGAAGGGTCCAGCTCCTCCCTCACATTCTCCACCAGCAGAGGGGTACCAAACTGGATGCAGTTCTCCAGCGTTCTCATGTAGTCTCCATCCGTGAGCTTGATGACACTCAGGTTGTTGTCCTTCTCTGAGTTCTTCACCCACTTGTTGGCCTGCCCCTGGGGGTCAATCATGAGAGGCCTGCACGCATAAGAGGGATTGATTGAGTCAGTGAGTGAGTTAGTAAGTCAGTGAGTGAGAGCAAGAGAGAGGTGTGGAATAATATCTGAAATCGCAAAATCAATGACATGTTTCTATTCTATGTTTGATGAATAAAGATCTATACTTCATAGATGTTATCATTGTTGTACCATTCATCTATTGATCAAAGGTAGTTATATTCTAATTAGATGTTTCTGTTGTAGCCAGCTCGGTCAGAGGGACTCACCATCTACGAGAGTTGCTTACAATGACCCCGTTGTCTACAGAGAAACTGTCGGTGGGCAGCCCAGCAATGTTCCACGCTCTGATCTGGATGGGATCCCCCAGAGTCTGGCTGAGAGAGAACTCATCCGAGGATGGAATCTTCTTCGACTGTAAGATGATAAATAACAGTAAACAGCTAAATCAATATGTGGATAAGAGTGTTTACAGCGTCATTGTGAACAAACATCAGATGTGTATCTACCTGGCAGAGTTTGGTCCATGTCTTGGCGCAGTCCTGCCTGAAGCCAGAGGTGAAGGCTCCCAGATACGCGATCACTCCAGCAGAGATCAACACATCCCCAGTCAGGTTGTCATAGGTGTGCTGCAGCTCATCTGCTGCCTTGGACCATCTAGAGAACACAAGATATTCACAGCAACATCATGATGATCAAGCAGACGCTTTCCAAAGTGACCTCCAGTGAAGGGTGAGTCACATGTCTTATCAGTGCGTCCACCTGGTCTTTTCTCCTCCCAGGCCTCCGATGAGCTTCTCTGCCCTCTCCAGCTTCCGGGCACACAGGTCCACCTGGAACTCCAGCTGGGCCTTCTCCTCTGTCTTCTCATCAAAGGTCTTCTGGAGGGCGGCCAGCCGGTCCTCCACCTCTTTCAGCTCCCCTCTCTTCTGGTCCAGCAGGGCCATGGTGGTGGCCAGGGACTGCTGGGCCTCCGCCAGGTTGGCCTTCTTCGGGGCCACCACCTACAACCAGAGGAGGTAGAAGGAGGAAAACAGGACCAGATAGAGAGGATGGAAGAGTGACTGGGCTTACAAAACGGAAAGACAGAAGAGAGCAGGAGCTACCTTGGCCACCCTGTCATAAACCTCCATGGCCTTGATCCACTTGCAGAGGCCCTCGGCTGCAGAGGAGGCCTTGGCCACCACGCTGGGGTCAAAGTCAGGATTGGTCATGTACTCACTGCGGATCTTCTGCATCACAGGGACCTGCAGCACAAAGTGATAAACGAGTCAAATCAAATCTGACCAAAAAAATTCCAATTACCCTACAATTAAATTGTATTTCATTCAGTTCCAGTACAACTCACTGGAATATTGTCCTTGTCATATACTCTGAGGTCTCGTAAGAAGTTCATGTCACCCAATAACTTCTTGCTTGGTCCCCAATAGTCCAAAATCTGAAGGGCAAAACAACAGTGATCAGATTAGAAGGTACCAGTAGAGACATGTTCTTTTTCCACAACAAGCCAGCACATCAAGGTAGGGCTGAACATAAGAAAAGGGTTTTACACAAATTGTTACAGATTGAACAATGTTAAGTGACAGAGAAACCTTTTGGCCAGTCCCAGCCGGGTCGGCCATCTTGTTGGGCTTGATGTCCTTCATCACGCACACAGCCGACATGACCAACTTCACCCCCGACGGCGGGTTCTTCATCGACTTGACAATCGTCACGTCTGACGGCTAGAAAGAGGAGTCCTCACTGAGACTGAGTCTAGTCTCTATCGAACAGGGGTGGACATTTGCAAAGCGTGAGGTGTCTCAGTTAAAGGTAAAAAGGAAAAGTCGTACTTTTAGTGTGTCCAAGGCGGAGAGCGCGGCCTCCAGGGCCGGGATGGCCTCGGCCAGGTCGCTCTCACACTCATCCTTCAGGGCCTGGGCGGCGTTGGCCTTCAGAGTGGCGGCCTCTTCGTCCACACGCACAAGCTTACTCTTGGCTTCTACCTGCACCGACTCCACCTCGATCACCTAGAGGGAGACGCAGGACAGAGGTGAGACTGGCACTCTCGGGCGACGTTAACGTCAGGAAGTGCAGAAGGTTCACCTTCATCATCTTGGTGTTGTCGATCTTCGCCTGCTCTAGCTTGGGCTGTAGCTCAATGAGTTCCATCTTCATCTCCCCCACCTGCAACATTTCATAGAAAATCATACCAAGGAACACAGAGAGATGGTTGTGGAATCTCCAAACCATTTGGAATGCGACCCACCTGAGACTCAGCAAAGGCCAGTTTATCCAGACCGTTGGTGTACCTCTTCTTAGCCTTCATCACAGTGTCTCGTTTCTGCGTCAGAAGCTGCCGGAACGCAGCGATGAGCTCCAGGTAGGAGGTGGGCGTCACGTAGTTGTGCCGTCCTAACTCCGACAGGAATCTTCAGGGGGAAGATGGAAACAGGTCAACCGTGTTTATTTAGCTAACATCGGTATAGGAAGTACGGAGCGTGGCGGGGAGCGACCTACTTCTGTGACAGCTGAATGGCTGACGTGTGGAAGGTCTTGCAGATGGGCATAACGTGCAGCCGCTCGTGCTCACTCAGCTCCAGGGTCTCCAGGAAGGAGTCGGCCACGCGCTCCAGCGCCTCCTCTGGCCACGGCTGACGCACACAAATGTTTCATATCAGTCATGAGAATTTCACCATATAGAGTGATGCTTCCTAAATGAATGACATTTTCATTTGAAACATGAAAACATTTTTCTCTTGTTTCTGCACCTGAAACCAGTCAATAGTGCAGCAGTTGATGAGGGATGGAAATTGCCGCAGGCGATTCCGAAAGGCGTTCCCAATGGGGCTGAAGGCCACCACAATGTGCAGGTTTTCCCTACAGCGGCTCACGAAGAAGGCAAAGAGAGCCAGGGGGCTGAACTCCACATGGCTATCACCGGCCTGGGCGATGGGACGCACGGCCTGAGGACAGGTGAAGCAGAACAAGGCTGAGATCACGTGGAGATCTCTCACCATGGCCATGGAGCACCTCGTCAGGATGCAGCCTTACCTCCATGATCTCCTGTTTCTCGTCCACGGCAAACAGGTTGGGCACCTCCCCCGTGTTCAGCACACTGTCCACGTCTTCCAGGAAGGCTTCCTGTTTGATCTGAGCGTCGGTCAGCAAGAACACAGTCTTCTGACCCTTCACTCCTGTGTTTTTAAGCAGCAGCTGGAGTGTTGGACACGAAAGAAAGAAAAACATAATAGTTTAAAGGCAAAACATATCGTCTATTTCAAACATTTCCGAACCCAAACAAAACAAACCCAATTTAATTATACAGAGTCAAAAATATTTCTTACGAAACTCAGAAACCATCGGCTATGACGACCTCTGAGAACTGGTGATCAGTCAATACTACAAACGGACTAGAAACTAGAAACCAGAGCGCTTCTGACACCGGATCTCATCCCGTTGCCTACTGATTCTGCATGTCAGATATCAGCTACAGAGATCCTGCTGTTCCTTGTCAAACAAAGACCAGGCCAACCTTGAGGTCATCCCTCCACTCGTTCAGACCGTAGCTCCTGGAGATCTCCGGCTGGAAGACGGCCATGCGGGCCATGGAGGTGGCCAGGCGGGTGATGGACTGGCGGCCGCTGCCCCCCACCCCCACCAGGAGAGCGTTGCCCCCCGGCTGCTTCAGCACGCGGCTGATACGGGACAGGTGCTCCAGCACATACCTGGAAGGATGAGGAGAGAGGGAAGAGCAAGGCCAGGAGCTCTGTGGTTCTCATGGGCATTTCAGCATCGAGACGATTGGAAATCAAATCATTGGAGAGTTTGTAATTTTTTTGTAATTGAGTTTACCGGAAGATGACGAGGTCCATGCGGTTCTTGTGAGTCTGGTTGTACTCCTCCAGACAGAGCTCCACCACCTGGCCAAAGCGCTCCATCGAGGGCACCTCGGCGTACCGGCGGTCCTCCTCCTCCAGGTCAGGGTTCATGTAGTCACCAAACAGCAGGCTGTGGATGTCCTCCTCAACCAGCTGAGAGGCGAGGAGTCAACATCCAAATGAAAACTCAGGATAGAACGGGAGGGTCTAGTGGCGCGACTGGCAGCCAAAAGGCCCTGGGTTTGATCCCCAGTGTCCGCACCCTACCTACCTCGGCCTCATTGAGCAAGAGGTCTTATTGTCTCTCTGCTCCTTAATGAATGTATGTATGAATGTCTCTGAATTAACTGTTTTGTTTTGGAAAACATTTTGTAAATGGTCAATAGAAAATAGTAAATAGTCAAAGCAACAGAATAAATGCTTTGAGGCCTTGGTTACACGTTCAATTTCAATGCGACTTTTGTGATCAGCTCTACCAGGTTGGACAGGACTGTGCTTCCAGAGCTGACACTTGAGTCAATCCCTGAACTTCTACATCCACGACAACAACCTCCTCAGACACACCTGCTTGCCCTTCTTCAGGTGGTCAAACACCTGCTCAAAGGACTCCCTGAAGTGCTGCTGGACCACGTGGTCCACCAGCTGGTAGAGCCAGGCCCGGTCGGCCGCGTCCACCAGGCGGTCGTAGAACACGCGCAGGACCTCGTGGACAAACAGGCGGGTCACGGTGCCCTTGTTCTCCAGAGACTCCTTCCTCAGGAGCAGGCAGCCCTGGACCACGCGGGAGAAGTCGCGCAGGTTGAAGGTGTAGTGGGACTTGGCTGGCGTGGGCAGCAGGTTCTGCATGGCTTTCTTGTACACCTTGGGAGGGGGCGGGGTACAGGTTTGACTGCATATTCCAGAAGTATCGTAAAGAACTGAGAATGAAATTTAAATACTCAAGATAGCTAACAAGTCAAGAAAATGTCTTACAATGACAATATCAGTGACAATATCTCACGGTATTGTAGCGATATTGCCAAATGTGTGTCCACACACAATTGAAACGTCTCCAGCATGGACTGTATGCGTGATTGCGTAGTGGACGGACGTACCTCCAGGGTGGCGGCCACTATCTGGTTGCCGATGGCGAAGTATTCCGGGGGGAAGTCGTTGTTCTTCAGGTAGAAGGAGACCACGCTGGAGAAGATGCGCACCATGGTGTCATCGCTGAAGGTGTTGATGCTGCAGATGTTGAAGTGACGCAGGAAGCGGGGCGTCACCGCGTTCCTCCCGCCACCAGGGGGCCCCATGGCCGCGATGAGCTGCAGGTCCACCAGCGTGATCTTGGAAGTGTCCTTCAGGTCGTACCTGACAAACAACAAGCACAGGTCAGCACAGGTCAGCACAAGCAGCCTGGAGGCAAGCTGAAAGACAGAGGTGAGATTATTCGCTTGGATACTTTCAAAACACTCTGGCTGGCTTCTCCAGAGGTGCCTACCCTAACTTTAACCTTCACAGAGTTGGAGGCAGGACTCTTGTACAACATCGTGTGTCTAAATTACAGGACACAACTCAATCCCTCAATGTAATCTTTAATGAACTTGGTCTGTTGAGAGAATGGTGGGGAAATCCAATACTAAAACTAGGTGAGAGCCGCAGTGAGAAACATAATGCTGGTTAAACTGGACATGTAGCACTGATCTGAACCCGGCGGTCACCGGGACCCACCAGGTCCCGTGGTCAAAGTACTGGCGGAGGAGCTCCACAGGGGGCTGGGCCCCAAACTGCTCCAGCGCAGGCATGTTCATGTCATCGATGAAGATGACACACTTCTTCCCCATGGGAGGCCCAAACACCCCCTTCCTTCGTTTATCCAGTCGAGACATGATTATATTCTAGGGACGAGAAAAAAGAAGGTTACCATGAACTGTAACTTTACGGGATGTAAAGGCACAGTACATGTTACTACATCGATTTGTATTGCTCTTGTTGATAGATATGTTTGTTGTCTATGTTATGTCATACTGATGTTTCTATTGGTGATACAGCTTTGATTTTATTATCTATCTCTGTTTATATTGCTGTTTGGCTCCATACTGATGTGTGCTGTACAATTTCACTTCCCCTTAAGGATCAATACAGTTTTTTTCTATATCTGTCTAATTTCTAGATTCCTAATAATTTATGACTTCCCAGCACTGCAGAAATCACCTGACCTCAAAGTAGCCAGGTTCTGTATTTCTACTGCTGACCTCAAAGTAGCCAGGTTCTGAAGTTCTACTGCTGACCTCAAAGTAGCCAGGTTCTGAAGTTCTACTGCTGGCCTCAAAGTAGCCAGGTTCTGTAGTTCTACTGCTGACCTCAAAGTAGCCAGGTTCTGAAGTTCTACTGCTGACCTCAAAGTAGCCAGGTTCTGTAGTTCTACTGCTGACCTGACTTTGGTTGGCACTGGTGCGGGCCGAGAAATTGATGAAGAAAGGCAGGAAGCGGTCTTTGTCCAAGTTGTTCATCAGTTTATCCTTCACATAGACAGACTTCCCTGTGCCCGTAGGTCCAACAAACAATAGAGGCCTGAGTAGAAATTGAGAGGGGAAAAATAATGCCATGCATTCAAATCAAATAAAAAATGGCTGTAAGGTATTGAAAGTTGACATTGGATTGGGTTTTTTTCTTAATCATGAGAATCATAGGAAAAAAGGGAAGTATTTACACAGCATTCTTGATGCAGAGATCCATGAGGTATGTGTAGCGCACGGTGTCCAGGGTGGGAACGATGATGTCCTGCACCTTCGTCTTCTTGTCCCCGAGGCTGACGTTTCTGATGGCATCATTCCAGTGGACCCACCGGCCTTTCCCTTTGAACTGCAGTCAGAGTTCACTGGGTGAGTCTGGGAAGTAGTGGCATCTCTACGCGTCACCTCGAGTCCTGGGAGTACGACCAACACACTACCTCGTAAGAGTAGTCGTACACCAGGCCCTTCTCCTCCACAGGACACTCCCATCTCCCCACGGCGGCGGGGACCGGGTGTCCGTCCGTCTTCCCGGATACCGTGTCCCTGAAGAAGACATCGACCTTCTCCCTGCTGTCTGCATCGCAGCAGCCGCCCACGGACCACGCCAGGGAGAAGGCAAACGCCGCCTGCAGCCACAGACCCAGAGGTCGACACAGGACATTACCTCAATGTAGCTGAGTGTAGCTCAATGTAACTCAATGTACCTCAATGTAGCTCAGTGTAGCTCAGTGTAGCTCAATGTACCTCAATGTAGCTCAATGTAGCTCAATGTAGTTCAGTGTAGCTCAGTGTACCTCAATGTACCTCAATGTA
>JAOPJK010000001.1:6741451-6751889 GCA_027123565.1 Phycis chesteri
TTCACATCCAGGATGTGAACACGGTCATCCACAGCCGTGTTAAAGCGGTTTGCGTTCACATCCAGGATGTGAACACGGTCATCCACAGCCATGTTAAAACGGTTTGCAGAGAGGACGGCGAGGCAGTACCTGATCAAGACGACAGCGGCTGGGGATGGGGATGTGTGCAGGCTCAAAGGTCTGGTCAGGAGTGGAGAGACAGGCAGGGAGAGACAGACGGGGAGAGAGACAGACAACAGTCAGGAGGTTCACCACCAGCTGCACAGCGTGAATCACCTCTGGTTCCAGTTCTAATCAAAACACCACCACGCCTACATTTACATGTCGGTCAACGGGCAAGGCGGCGTTATTCAGCTAGCGGCCTTCAGAGGCCAGTCATGCTGCTTTACAAAACACCTCGCATATCTGAACATACACAGTGCAGAGTGAGAAACTATGAATGGAACAAAAGCCTGAAAGAAGCCCGAACTCTCAGGTCCTTCCTCATGCCGGCGTGAAGGGAAGGGTCTCACCCACCTTCCGGACCTCCTCCTCCTCCTCCTGCCTCTTCTCGTAGTGGGAGAAGTCGTCGAAGATGGAGGTGGTGTGTCTGTACGTGGCCATGATCTTCAGCGCCTGCTTGGCCTTCTCCAGGGGCACCTCCTGCGTGTCCCTGGAGTTGGTCACCGGCTTGTTGTCGTTGTTCTCCAGGCGGATGTGTCTCAGCTGGCTGTTGGGCACGTCCTTCACGAACAGCCAGTCCACGTCGAACTTGCCCTTCCACTTGTCCTGCGCCCACACGCCGGCGCTGGTGCCGTAGTCCACGGGCGAGCGCATCTCCGCCACGCCGCAGAAGTGTCCGCTGCCGTTGACGCTGAACAGCAGGTAGAGCGGGCCCTTGGCGCCCAGCGAGCGGTACGCCCCGTCCAGGCGCTTGTTGCCGTGCTCCGTGCTGCACCAGATGGAGTACTTGATGGAGCGGTGGATGTCGTCCTCCGAGTAGCTCTTGATGATGAACACGCGGCCGTTCTTCAGGTTCCACTCAAACTCCTTGGGGTTGTAGCTGTGGGCCGCGCACAGCTTCTCCAGCACCGGGTGGTTCTCCGGCACCGGGTGGTTCTCCGGCACCAGGTGGTTCTCCGGGCCCGGGCCCGCGCCGGCCGGGGGCAGGCCCACCATCCCCACGGCGCCGCAGCCCTCCGGGCCGGGCCCGCTCGGCCCGTAGCCCGGGTTGCGGTTGCGGGGGGCGACCCAGCGGGTCTGGGTGTGGTTCTGGTAGGGCTGCGGGGGGGGCTGATGGTGCTGGTGGTGGTGGGGCTGTAAGGCCATGGGAGGCATGGGAGGCTGCACCAGGGACTGGGGGGGGGCCTGCATGGATGCTTGCTGTATGGGAGGCTGGGGGGCCATGCCATGGGGGTGTCCTAGAGGGGGCTGATGCTGCTGCTGCAGCTGATGCTGCTGATGCTGCTGATGCTGCTGATGGTGGTGCTGATGCTGCTGCATCGGGCCCGGTGCCACTTTGGTCCCCGGCCCCTTGTCCCACGTGCCAATGTTCATGTTGTGTTTGATGGGTGGAGGCAGCGCTCCGCCCGGGGGCACCGTGCCCGGCTTCAGCTTCAGCTTCAGCTGCGGGGGCTTGGCCGGCTTGCTGGCGATGGCCGCCCAGGACGCGGGTTTGGGCGGGGGCATTCCCATGGCCCCGTTGCCCGTGGTCGCCAGCGCCGGCCCGCCGATCACAGAGCCCACCGCCTTGACGGCGGAGCCCTGACCCCCCAGGTCGCCTCCTATCTTCAGGCCCACCATGCCCTGGTCCAGGCTGTTCATGCCCGGGGCCTTGTTCAGGGTGTCGCTGTGGAAGCCCGTCTGGCCGTCCGGCACCAGGGTGCCGCCCAGGGAGCTGGGGGGGTAGTTGTAGCTGCCCCCGTAGGCGGAGCTCTGCGTCTGCTGGCCCTGGGAGCCGCCCGTACCCCAGGCGGAGAAGGCCGGGTTCTCGGGGAAAAAGTTAAACCTGTGGGGGTAAATGCTGCTGCCCAGACCCCCCGGCTGGCCGAACACCGTGTCCGGCATGAAGTGGTGGTCTCCATTGCTCAAGGGTCCATAGGGAGTGAGGTAAGGGATGGGGGGGTCTCCGCCCGTAGACCAGGGGGCCTCGCTGAGTGGGTAGGGGAACCCGATGGACGGGCCGTAGTAGCTGGACAGGTACGGGTCCGTCATCGACTGGTAGCTGTTGTTCTGGAAAGCAAAGGAGACGTGTTAGAAATATCACTGCACCTCATTCTTTTAAAGCCACACTTGAGATGACATTATTACGCTGCGACAACAACTCTAAAATGACAGACGTCGCGTGAATAACATTCAACAACAACATGGGTTCACCTGAGTTGATTGACCAGCGAGGTACGGCTCAAAGTCATTGTCGTGGACATTTTCCTTCTGATGCAGTGAACCATTTTGCACTAGAACAAACAGGACATTAAAACAGCAGTTAACAACTGTGGAACATTTCACCGTGCTGCAAAGACATCCACCATTCCTTTGGGCTTCTGGAACACTGTCAACAAACACATGAAAGAATGCTCCACTGTGAGTCCGCTGCCTGAGAGAAAAGGTTGATTCAACACGCAGACCACCTGTCCTGAGAGTGGTGGGACGGACGTCCAAACCTCCACCAGCACTCTGCTGGAGCACAACTAGGACAAGTGCAGAATGACTGCTCAAGGAAAGCTCAGTGGTTTCCTCATCAAGTTAATGAGCGGTAGAGTGGTAAAAGAGTGAAGACAGTGTAATCAGCCGTGGAGTTGGTGAGACCGGAGAGGAAAACCAAAAACATGCGTTTGTGATAAGACTCACTTTTAGATGTTTGTCCCTTTGATCTCTGCATCGCCGGCAGGTTTTGTGAGGAGAGAAAAGATAAGATAGCGTGAACATTTGAAGTAATGTACAACTCAGCATTGGTGCTATAACATAATGGTGATTGACAGCATTGTTGCATGAAACGGTTTGGACAGATACTGCATTTGGTACTTTCAAAATTAAAACCACCATCCCAATTTCCAATTGAATGCCCACATTTGTAAACACCATGAGTGCAACAACCTAATATTAGCTGTAAGTACACACAAGCGCACACACACGTAGAGAACACTCAACTGACATCTGTCAAATACTCTCCAATTTGATAGAAACAAATAGTGATCACCAAAGAGAGCACAGCTCCAACAAAGTGCACGTAAACGTGAATCATTAACTTTCTTTGTTATTTCTGCAGCTAACAGCCTTGGCCTCAGTGTCTCTGGAAGTGAATGACTAGACTCAATCGTTCTCAAACATTGTGCTCCAGTCCCGGACGCACCCAGACATCACAGCTAACACAACCCACCTCACCCCTCTAATGGACCCCGGCTAGCTGGTAGCTACATGTACCGGCCAGTGGCTATCGATGGCTAGCTAACATCCAGCAGAAACAGCCCTAGCCCGAGACAGTTAGCAGAGCAGCTAGCAGGCGATCTCACTCATTCTTCCTACCTGAGGGTCAATGCTTGTAGCAGACATAATTCATTAAACAAGTCCCTGGATTCTCACAGAGCCTTAGCTTGTGAATATCTTTCAAGCGTTGTTTAGTGAAACAAGTTCCCTGCTTAGTTTCAGCTTGTGTGGCTGGTAAAGCCGTGTAGCTCGTGGCTAAAGGCTAGCTTGCAGCTCGTTCAGCTGTGTACTCTCCGCTGCACGGACCTCAACTTCACACTTCAACTATGTAGCCCCGAAAGCTGGGTCCGAAAGCAATCAAATCCTGATACAGAATAGAAGCGTTAAATGTCGGCTGGTTTGACCTTAATTACAGTGTTATTTCTGTCTTGGTTCGATCTTTAGTTAGTCTTAACACTTGCAGACAGATCCCTCCTCAGTTGAGAAGCCCTGTGCATTACTTCCCCAATGGCTGGCTGCTTCATCCGGGCTCCGAGGCGCCGCTGGCCGCGCGGTCGCTCACCGCCAGGGGGCGCCGGTTTTCCCCGCACCGAATGGAGCCTATAATTATAATGTAATATTACACCGGACACTTCACATCGCATTCATATAACGCTCAATACTGTATAGTTTAAATGATATAGACTACTGTGAATAATGTCTACCGGAACTGTTGATACTGTTTCGGATTTTTGCCTCTGCATCTTAGCGTGGTGTAGCCTATATGAACATACGTTTTGTATTTTATATTATTATATAACATTTTAAAGTTGCAATTTTGTTTGTATCGTCATTTTAATTCTACTTGATGATGAACACCCACATTCCAGTTTGAGATTAATAAAGTAAACTTATCTTATCTTATCTTATCTTTGTGATCAGCAGTGGCATTTTATTTTCCTCTGACTATTGCTATTTATTTTAATTGAAGATAAAATGTGGATTTTAAAGATAGGCAATTCATCTCGTATAACCTTCAGAAGCAGATGGACCACGGCTCCCCCAGGCGGGGCTCATAGGGGGGCTCGTGTTAACCGGTGTGTGTGTTCTGAATTCGTTCTTGTTCCCATTGCATGATAATAATACTGGTGTTGTTTCCCCAGTGTAGTCTGCGCCATTAACCCTCAATTCACCTGAACTGCATGGATATCAAATCCAGCATCGAGTTGTAATTACTCGCTTCTGCCACCAGACGTCCTCAGTAGGGTGTGCGTCTCAATTCACCAATCGATAAATATCAATCAATAATCATTAATATGGCGTCTTGTACCATGGTAAACCTACACCTGCGTTATTTCACTGTCAACATGACAAACAATACACATAGTTGTCACCACAGTCTTAATACTTTAATTTAAAAGGTCTACATTATAATTGAATTGGTGTGCAGGCACTGATGAGCGTGATTGGAATTGAAATATAAGCCTACACTGCTTATGTACATGTTCCTACTTCCTTTGGTAGGCCTACGTGTGTGTTTATTTCAAACGGGAAAGACCGCTGGGCGTAGGCTGTCATTCATTCAAGGAACTACAAGCTTGCAGTGTGTAGGCCTAGTTGGTCTTTGGCGATGGTTCTGGAACCTATCTTTATAGCTACCCGGCCCGTAGAGCTGCTCATGTTTTCCTACGGGCGCGCTGCTCTCGGCTTCAGTGCGCACTCCACTATGGAACGCAAAAGTACCGCCTGGCACGGAACGACAGTCGGAAGAAAAAAACATCATCTGCGAGAGAATGACCCATGACAGGAGCGCGATGTTCCGCAACCTTGAGAAGCGACGAATGCGTCGCGAAGGGGAAAGGCTTCGAACGTTCCTAAACTGGCCCGCTGACGCCCCGGTCACCTCCGGAGACCTGGCCAAGGCGGGCTTCTTCTATCTGGGTTCCGGGGATAAGGTTCAGTGTTATTGTTGTGGCGGGATTCTACGGTATTGGGTTCACGGAGACAGCCCGGCCGTGGACCACAAAAGGTATTTTCCAACGTGTGGTTTGATGTTGGGTGGAGATGTGGGGAATATCCCCCTCGTGGTGGCGCCCGGGGCCTCGGACTCCGTGGACGGTCAGCTGGTCAGCCAGCTGCAGCGGCTGACCGTGGAGGACCAGGCTGCGGCCGGACACGCGGTTTACCCCGAGATGGACGCGGAGGACGCCCGGCTTGCAACCTTCCACAACTGGCCCCCCGGGGCCTCGGTCCAGCCAGATGTGCTCTCCAGAGCAGGGTTTTTCTACACAGGTGAGCTGTGGCCAAATAAGGTGGCTTGCTGTTCAAGAACATTGGGAATTAATTCGACCGTCGACTTTCTATAGCAAAAGCCATACTAGCCTTACAATGGTTATTACTATATATAAGGTGTAATAGGCCTCTATATATTTATTAAAAAGAATAGCTAACAAGCAGGCACACGTTGAAAACAGGGTGCTAGTTACTGCTAGAGAGCCCTTTGTGAGAGAGTTCATGGGACAATTGAACTGCTGATCCATGTGGTTGTGGACAGAATCCCCTGGACAGGACCAGGCTTGCACAGGTGGAAAGGAGAAGGTGCTACCAAACCAACTATACAATATCAATGATGTTTTCTGACCGCTCCCTCCACACCAGAACAGTAAACAGACAGCATCACCAACGTTGGGGTGAAGTGGGTCGTAAACAAGCTGTAGCTGTGCTTTGTGTTGGGGACCTTTAGTGTGGTGGCTCAGGGCACACTCATGTGACTGCACTGTTTCCTTTCAGGGCACGGAGACAACGTTAAATGTTTCTTCTGCGATGGAGGGCTCAGGAACTGGGAGCCTGGAGACGACCCCTGGCAGGAACATGCAAAGTGGTTCCCAAGGTAACGTTGGTGTACAAGCTGCCTCAGAACATCAGACCAAAGACCTCAGCTGCCATGTGTGGACTCCTAAAGCCTGCTGTTGTTTAGATAGCTAGTTTCCTACCACTTTAAAGTGACGGTGTCTGTAAACACAGGTAGGGCTGCTCAAACCTACAGGTAGGTTGTGGACATTAAGGATGACATAAACTTTTGAAAACAGGACCATTTGGCTGGAAGTCGAACACCCTAGCAACAGCATGATCCCGTTGTTGTTGTTGTTGTTGTTGTTTTGTTGATGTTGTTGTTGTTGTTGTTGTTGTTGTTGTCGTCAGCATCCAGTCCAGCTCACCGTGTGCTCTGTGTGTGACAGGTGTGAGTTTCTCCTGCGGTCCAGAGGGCAGAGTTACATCAGCAACATACAGGATGCTCACTTCCATCACAGCCAAACCGTGGTGAGGAAACATCAGAGCTCTCATCCCCGCTGAAGTCAGCCTCTGTAACCTCTGACCTTTTGCTGTAACTGTATATCATCCATCACTATAAACCTCCACACACACACACTGGTCCAGCTCTAAATTGACTCAGTATTTGGTTTAATATGTATCTGTTATTTTAGGGTGGATCGCAGACTCCTGTATCCAGATCCTCTGTCAGCTCAGGGAATGGTAAGGAGATGCTTTTAATCACTTTTATTGCATTGATCCAGCCAATACCTTTCTAATCCTCCGATTACAGAACTTGTCAACCTGAAAGTGTGCCGTGTGTTTTCACACATAACCAATGTAAAAAGATAGTTAAGGTAGGTAGAAATATAGATTAAGATAATACTTTATTTGAGAGCTTGATTTATTTAGTAATTAATTAATGACCTTACTTGACTACTTTAACAACTACTACGATGACTCTGATATTACATACAAATCCCCAAGAAATATTATCCCTAAGAAGCATGTTCTGGACCCATTGCACTGACTCCACTTGTTTCGCCTGGCTCCCCGCTCCCTCTGGTGTGGTCGGGTCTGGTCCCGTGGTCCCCAGACGTGGTGGCCGGACTGGGCAGCTCTTCCGCCATGCTGTCCCCTGTGGTGCAGACCGTGCTGCGCATGGGCTTCCCGGCAGGCCTGGTGGAGAGCCTGGTCCAGACCAAGTACCTGCTGAGCGGCCAGCACTACACCTCCGTCTCTGACCTGGTGACGGAGGTGCTGCAGGCGGAGGGAGATGAGAGACACCGGGACCCGCGGAGCAGAGGTGAAGCCTGCCGGGGCATCTCAGTGTGGCGCTCAGCCCCAAGGTTGTGGGTTCAAAGCCCCTCGTGGCAGTTTACCTGTAGGCACCGTTCAGCCTACAGGGAACCTGCACATTAATGGCATGAATCCACATCTTCTGTAAGCTGCTTTCGATGAAGAAACAAAGAAGATTCCTAAAGACTAAAACATATAAAATAAATGACAATAACAGTGCCTGTGTGTGCTCACTGTGTTCATACCATGTGACCCCCCAGAGCCAGAGGTGCCCCAGGGCCCCAGCACTGGCCCACCCAGGACACCGGCCCCCATCACAGAGAAAGGTCAGAGTTCAAAAAGGGATACCTTTGTGTCCATAGAATCATGATACACCAAGGTATGGCCTTCACCGAGGAGAAACATCTCAGCATCACTCAGTGATTCCTGTTTACTGTGTGTGTGTGTGTGTGTGTGCGGTCAGCAGCTGTGGACCCGAGTCCTGAGGAGCTTCTGAGACAGCTTCAGGAGGAGCGCACCTGTAAGGTGTGCATGGACAAGCCGGTGTCCATCGTGTTCATCCCCTGTGGTCACCTGGTGGTGTGCAGCGACTGCGCCGCCAGCCTCCGTCACTGCCCCATCTGCAGGGCCAGCGTCAGGGGCAGCGTCCGCGCCTTCATGTCCTGAGCGCCGCCGGCCGACCCCACCCGACCCCCACCCGACCCCTCCCGACCCCCACCCAGCTCCAACGGCCCGACACCACCTGACCCCACCGGGCCAACCCCACCCGACCCCACCCGACCCCACTGGGCCGACTCCCACCCAACTCCACCTGACCCCACCTGACCCCACCGGGCCAACCCCACCCGACCCCACCGGGCCAACCCTACCCGACCCCACCCGACCTCACCCGGCTCCACCGGACCCCACCGGCCCGACCCCACCCGACTCCACCCGGCTCCACCGGGTCGACCCCACCCGACCCTACCTGACCCCACCCGACCGACCCCACCCGAGCCGGGCTCAGCAGTGCTGCGTGAGAGTGCAGTGGGGGGGAGTCGGTGTTGTATCAGAGCTTTGAGTTTGTTCTCTCCCCCAACATGACAGACAGGCAGTCTCTAGTAGACTGCAGTCTGCTCAATGTGGACGCTTTCGTTGATATCGTTACTCAATTACAAAATGGCTTTTTGAATCATGAATGTGCCATTTTTATATAATCAGTTGTTTGAACAGATCTTGTTTTGTTTTGTTTTGGATGCGGTCAATCGGTATAAAATAGATCAGAATAAAGGTTCTGAACATCATCAAAAGTACGTGTTTTTATTAACAAACAAGTATTTACAGGTTGAATCTAGAGCACAGTTGATCACAGAATCACACCTTTAGTCCACGTTGGGTTGGAGCTACAGTGTACACAAAACTATAGAATAATCCAAAACAACTTCCTTTACAAAGAAAAGAACCTCCTATACAATAATGATGACAGTTTCCTCATGTGGGATCTAATACACACACAGTCAAAGCAGGTTTTGGCTAAATTCTAAATGAGAGTTGTACGGAAAAGACACTCTATTGCACTTGAATACTCACAGTTCACATAATGACTTGAGGAGAATATCACTAATGCTGTCATGATACAGTTCACACTGTGCTACATGTGGTGGTCTCAGCTCTGACTTATTCACCTTAGTGACTTATTGTGGCTAACATCCGGCCACTTTAAAGATAACAGAAGGTTTAAAGTATATCAGATGTTCTCAACATGACAGGACATCAACTGATTTAGCCTAATAAAATCAAACATCCATCGCTATACTTTTAGAAGTAAATATTGCATTGAAATATAAGACAACGTAATATCTTCAAACTGTAATTTATGTTCAAATCAAATGCTTCACCGGACTTAAGACTTAGCACGGGACCATATAGGGCCTCAGCTCAGCATACACACACACACAGACATGCTGTTAACACACACAACCCTCTACAGTTTACTGTTGATAGGAAAAGCTCTGTACAAAATATGACCAATGATAACGATAGGTGAAGCAGACTCTGTCGCCCGTCAGCTTGTACATGAACACGGTGCCCACCAGAGGGCGGTAGTGATTCAAACAAACCAGAAGGCAAAAGGGATTTTGCCGTAAGCTCAGGTGGTTGGAAGAAAGAGCTCAGAGGATAACAAAGTGCTAATAAGTGGTTAATATTACTTTAACCATCGATTAAATATTACAACTATTAACAATCAATGAAATTCCTTTGAAGTGTCCTGTTGCAAAGCCACTGAGTTGAGGTTTAGGTGGCACACAACATGTCATGTCAGTCATCACAACGAGTGGGTTATGTATCAATAAGAATGATTGGAGATCATGGTTATGTCTTTGTCATTATGCTCATATACATGTTGATACAAAACCCATACAAAGACATGCTCTCCGGCTGTACAGGTGAGACCAGGGGAGGGTCTGGGTGGAACAGCACCAGGTCCATTCCTCTGGTTCTCTAGCCGCTCTCGTAAACAGACAGACAGACAGTAAACCTGTCCTCTTCCACTCAGCAGCTCTACTGTTTTATAGCACACAGACGTGTGTAATCTTTTCTTGAGTGTGTGGTGTAATCATCCCTGACAGCAGCAGAGGCTGTCAGCAGTCTGAAGACAGAATCCCCCTCAGACCCAATCAGCTGAGTGTGGTTTCCAATCCAACACAACTAACCCATGAAAGAGCAGACAGGGCAATACTGAACTGGCCATCGGTAGTAACCGTGGAAATGGACAGCGATCGTTTCTTCTGAAGAAGGAAACCATCTTCTCTATTCCAAGCTCTTCTTTTTCAGCCCGATTCATTATGACACTATTCTATTTTTGACAGGAGCCCCGCCCTCTCCCTCTCTCTCTCCTCCGCCCTCTCCCTCTCTCTCTCCTCCGCCTTCTCTCTCTCTCTCTCCCCCTCTCTCTCTCTCCCCC
>JAOPJK010000001.1:7393364-7404801 GCA_027123565.1 Phycis chesteri
ACTGTCCACATGTCGAACCCCACAAATGTACTGATTGTAAGTCGCTTTGGACAAAAGGGTCTGCTAAACGCCCCCTTCGAGGTGGAGTGGGCCTACCTGGCATTGCACCTGGATGGACCTGGGCCCCGGGCTGTCCATGCTGGGGCATTCCCATGAAGCCTTGGGGCATGTTACCCTGCTGTGCGAGGGCCGCTCGCCCGGGGGAGCCCACGCCCTGGGGGAAGCCCTGAGGGGTGGTGGGACGCTGGGCCATCATGGGAGGAGTCCCGGGGGAACCTTGCTGGAAAGGAGACGAGGAGGAACCGGGGGACTTGGCAGCGAGGTTACCCTGCTGTCCCGGGGCTGGTGGGAGCGGCGGCGGGGGCCTAGGGGGTCCTACGACACCACCAGGCCCCGTCTGAGGGCCTTTGGGCTGAGGGGCTGCAAACTGTCCCATGCCGCCCTGTTGCTGCTGCAACTGACCCTGTCCCATCGCATTAAACACCTGTCCGGCCTGCTGGCTGCCATATGGGTAGGGAGGTGGAGGATGGTTGGGGGTCTGAACGGTAGCTAGGGAAGGCGGACGCTGACCGATTTGAGCCTGAGGAGGTGGCTTTCTCCATGCAGGGCCCCCTTGGGGGGCGGGCGGCTGCAGGACCCCGGACGGTAGCTGGTTCCAGTTCGGGGGAACGGCCATCTGGCCCGAGGGGTTGAATGGAGGTCTAGGTCCAAGCTGGGACAGCTGAGCTTGTTGTTGTTGTTGTTGCTGCTGCTGCTGCTGCTGCTGCTGTTGTTGTTGATGTTGCTGCTGAAGCTGTTGCAAGGCTGCAGGGTTAAGCTGCCTGCCAACCTGCAAGGCCTGCATGTGGAGGGCGGCCTGTGGAGGCATCTGAGCCGAGCCATGGGGCCCGGCCTGTTGGTGCTGGAGCTGCTGCTGAGACATCAGCGTCGGGTCCATCCCGTCTGGAGGAGCAGAAGCAGGGTTTCGTTTTGGTTTGTGAGCAAAAAGGGTATTCATATAAAAATAAATCTGCAAAGTAAGAACAATAAAAAAAGGTAACACACCTATCTGAGCAGTTGATCTTGGACCGCGGGGGGGCATCTGCCCACTGCCGCCCGGAACCATCGGACCGGCCATGCTGGGCCCGGGGGGCACCAGGGAGGGGTTGGGCATCCTCATGGCTAATAGTCAGAAGACGCGCGGTCTCAATATTCATTTTGTGCGGCCCGTCGACCATCAAGCAGTAATGAGTCACACCTAAAATCTTACAGATGTTCCATACATGTTTGTGTTTAGTTCTATTTCACTGTTGTCATTGTAATGCATTGACTTGGAATGGTTCAACGGGAGAGGAGTCCCACTGTATAAAATGACCGCACACCCTTGTTACATTATTGACCAATCAGAATCAAGCATTTAACACTGCTGGAACGTAAAAAGGATTAAGGAGCGTAAACCGTGAGTGCATCATACCTGGACCAGGCTGACCTTGAAACCCCATGTCCATTCTCATCTGGCCGGGCATCCCGATCGGCCCATTCACCCGAACCTCCTGGCCTCTGTTCTGGCCCATGGCGACGTTTATGGGTCCTTCCCCTGGCGACAGCAGACACAGCCGCAAAACAGCAAGACACGGTCAATATTTCTAATAAGGGAACTTAATCCAGAAGGTTGGGTGTACGTGACACAGGACAAGAACTGAGCTCCGGCGTACCCTCTATTTGTACTGAGAGGATGCCCAGGTCTCTTAGCTGTTGCTGGTTGTTCTGGGCCAGCAGCCTCAGGCGTTCGGCAGCATCCCTGGGAATGTTGAAGGTAACACGCACACTGTTCCATGGCTCCACGCGCTGCGGCTGCAGTGTGTCTGAGCCTAAGAGGAGAATGGAATATGATGAAGACAATAAACTGAATTGGTAGAGATGGCGGGTGCAAGATGGGATAACATAAGAAGTTGTTAGCGCAGGTGTTCTGGAACGAGTGCAGCCTGTTTAATAAGTGATGCTTTACAAACACCAGTCACTTTACCTAAATCAATAATGCTGGGTATGCCATGGACGACTCTGTCGAGTTTTTCTGCAAAGTCGTCATCCTCCAGGTTTCCTTTAAAAGCAACAAAAAATTTAAAATGTCCCTCATCCTCATTGCTCTCTTCTTTGCTTTCTTGCTCAACAAAGTCCTCCCGTGTTCTGGCTCCATGGCAACCACCTGTTTCTTCCACTGCATCCTCCTCTACTCCAGAGTCCCCATTGGAGTCATTATCACCTTCCAGCATTTTTGCCCCTTGGGGCAGCTGAGGTGGAATATGTGGATGTGCCATCCTCTCCCTATACTAGGAGTGGCCTGGTAGAGCTTAGTCCCGTTATGCTGAAACAAAGGAGGAACGGACTTTTTTTAGAACCCACATCTTTAACTTGGAGGATAACTAAATAATAACAAAGACACGAGCGCGCACGCGCGCGCACACACACACACACGGAATGAAAATGTTTGAACGTAACTGAATATGACTCTGATCAGCTAGATCTGCCCCAGTCCAGTAGGCTTTGTAGTGACACTGTTCCTGCCCAAGCACAATATGCTGTGCACATACGGTACTGATTCGATATATTGTTTTTTGTGCAGAAGATACCATGATCTTCTCCCTGGAGGTGTGCATATCCACAGGCTCCCAACATAAAGCTCATCCAGCGTAATGTGCTAGCTCCTTATCTATCCGCATCACAGGCCTCGGATCAGCTAACCTTACAGACCACATCTGACACCTGAGAAATTAGGCTCTACGTCATCCAGTACACGCTTTCACATACGACGGTATTGTGCCAAGTGACACTGTGCTTTTGGAGGTATGTCACGCAAATGCTCGGGTACAAGAAAGGCACTGTAATCCGTTTGGAAGCGGTTCATTAACGCCATAGTTAGCGAGCTAGCAGACCCTAGCTAGTCCGTTAGCATTAATTCATCGGGAAAACACTGAACATTTCTCAACCCCGAAATTTGCCCATTAGTCGGCTTGTACTGCTAGAACTAACTCACCAGAATGTACACAACGCCATACAAAAGAAACACATTTCTCCAAAGCCTTACCAAACACATCCATGGAAATATAAATGTAGCAGTTCGGCCTCTGTGAGCTTAGAGGTGCTAGCTAACACAACATGATCACAGCAGCAGCGCTGCAGGAAACCAGAGCCCGGCACTAAGGTTCCTAGTAGCTTAGGTTCCTAGCCCGGCATGAAGGAGGTTCCAAGGCCGTGAGGTAGATCCCAGAGGTCCTATCAGACAAAACAAGACGTTTAATTTGTCCAACATCCACTATTGATAAATTACTTTGAAATGTTATTTTACATACAAGCACAATGCTCATTCATTCATAAGTTGACCCTGTCCAGTGTAATTATTATTGCGTCACTTTAAAAAAAAAACCCCAATATAAATATTGATTTATTTTATTCAACACCTTCAAAAATACTATTTGTCTGTATGCAAAAATGGGGGAAATAAACACTGCCCTCGATCTGTGTGCAAAGATTTTATTATGGTCTGTAAGCTTCCATTTGATCCAAATCAAATACAAGAATAAATAATGCAAACATGAGCTGCATGTGCAAATAAGTATTTTAAGACAACTTATTCTAAAATGAAGGCAACAAGAAACAGTTTATGTGCAGCAAACACCATTCGCAGATACAACTACAGCAGTGCCTGTTCAGAGAGTTAACTTTACAATGCAATAAGTAATACCAATTGAGTACAACACAACACAATATTGATGTAACTACATAAGGAAAAATGAAAAGCAAATGCATTTCACATTGTAACAACTAATTTAAAACATGTTCTCATATGAAAAAAAAGATAATTTGCACACATAACTATGTATTTCCTATTAAAAAATAAACATTTAAAGTGAATGCACGGTATACAGTTTACCACTGCTAAAGAGAACCCACCTCCCCCAACTACATAAGACCAAAACCTAATTGATTCGCTCTACCCATAAAATAAATATCAAAATGGTCCAAAGGAAGTTATGATTGTACTCACAAAGGTACAGACCCACATCACAATCAAAGCATGTGTAGCATCCAACATTTATAGAATATTTGTACACATTTATCTCATACAGTTTAAACTTTTAAACTTTTTATCTACAGTTTAAACAGATTTGACACTGTTCGTGTGCGGGTCAAACGAACCCAGCCGATGGTCTATGTTCAATGCAAAAACAAAAGCGGACATCTTAACACCCGATGTTAGTAATGTATTCATTCTGAAACAGTGTCTTTGAAAGAACGCATGCTAGAAATGTGTTTTCGTGTATGTAGGTGACAGAAAATAGTTTGACACACTTCACAGCTCTCATCATAGCTGCTGTTGGAATTCAAATTCCAGTTCCTCCCTTGACTCTACCTTTTCTTCTGGACAAACTGCATTGTTGACATGTACACAGAGGCAAATGGCTGTGTCTCCCTTTGCTGTGGGTTATTGTGACCCATGCGACCCATGGGCCAGTGTGTAGAGAGAAAGGTTAACATCCCTTGATAGTGTGTGGCTGCGTCCATATCGACACAATGTCAATCTGACCATCAGTAGCCACCTTTTGCGTTATTATGTTTCTAAAATGAGATTTGTCCTTCATTTTGAGTTAGTTTGTTAATACACTAGCCATCATTCCAACTATTGTTTGTAGTGGATTCCAATCCATCCTCCATCTACAATCCCTGGTAGGGCTATGGCATCTCCATCTCCATCTACATCTATGGCATGTTCACAGACATGGTGAGAGCTGAAGCATCTGCACTCCGAGGGTCCTTCACCCCAATAATGAGATCATTGGTTCTCCTGGTGCCCTCCACCATTGACAAGACGCCCATCCTCTTCACCTCATGACCTTTGGCCTGTAGGACCACGACATCCTCCTCCAGAAACTCAGCTGGATAGAATGAAGATACATGAGGAGCAGGATGGAAGAGCCTATGGTCATTGCAAACAAACATAAACGATGTGTTTAGGGTCCACCAACATGAATAAAGGTCATACTCACAGTCCACCAGAAGGGTGTTAGGCTGTATCTGAGGGTGGAGACGTCCATATGCCAAGCTGTCACTCAGGTTCTTACGGGACGACAGCACATTCATCAGCACCTATGAGATCAGAAGGCGGCCAACGTCACGATCTAACAAGCCAATGGTATTGGATAACAGCGAAGGAAACAACACACTCCATCGATGGGCGATGGATTCGTTCAATCCTGTAAGGTGGTGTTCGACCTGTGTAATGCTGCTGAGGGCCCTCTCTCCATTGGAGGATCCCAGGGCCACATAGGTGCCACACAGCCCCACGGCAGGTCTCACAGCCGTGGGCATCAGAAAGGACATGGGCCTCTTCCCAGGCTCAATGTTGTTGTGCTACAGTGACCGAGGAAGATGGCGGACCCAAACATTACAGACTGAAGGTTGAGAGTTGAATGTCTTGTTCACGGAAATAAGCAAATGGCGGCAGTACCGGGTTATGCGGCGAGGTCTGTGTTTTATTAGGCCAGGAAAAGGCCCGGATCTGGCTGTTCAACAGGACTCCTGAAGGTGTAAGTATCCCACTTCCAAACGGCTTGTTCACGGAGCTAAACACAAACAAAACAAAGTCCTTAAATGCAAGTCATCAATTACTTATGTTGCTTTTAAGGAACAAAAGCAAGCTTAGTTTTTTCATCATTTAAATCAAACCCAAGTAGGCAACTAAGCAGCTGAAGGTCATCAGTACCCCATGACAGACACTATGAAGTCATCAGGCCCCATGACCATGACCTGGCTCGCAACTCCTTCCTCTTCCAATGCAAACGAGGGCGTGTAATGACCCGCAGGGAACGCCTGCGTGTCATTGATCATCTGACGAAACCGCGCGGCCTTGGCCTTGCTGGCAGGGAGAACAAAAAACAGGAATACGAAGTGAATTAAGTACGAGCGCCGTGATCTTCAAGGGTTGAGGCAAGGATGACCCATCACACCAAGGAGAACTTGCCTCAGCATCTCGGACACAACCTCCAGGACCGAGCCGTTGTGCATGGGGTCCCCCAGTCCACTTGCAAGAGCCAGTGCTATTTTCACAGACTTGGGGAGTGCCATGAGGAAACATTGAATCAACATGTAGTCAATTAGTGATCAAATACACACAAGATACTTCAGCGGCATCTTCTCACCGCACACAACAATACATTCTTTGGTGTAGATCATCGATCTAATTGCCCTGATTTGTCTGAGGAATTCACACGTTGACATTTGGTCTAATTTACCGTTATATAACCATGTAATTAAATACATTGATAGTCAACCATTCGTTAATTAGAATGGGGCACAACAACAACACTTGTGACACTTCCTCTGGCCACCAAAAGGTGTAAGTGCTGAATGCACGTGAAGACACACGACGTTACCTCGGCTATCCAGTGGTAGGTGCTGTTCCGGGGCACCTGGTTGGTGATGTTGTAACCTTCCAGGATGTTGAGTGCTGTGATCAGGGCCACGCCGGCATGCGGGGCTGGAGCCGCCATGACGCGGTGTCCTGAAGGAAGACATGACCAGATGACGGACGAGACCCAAGACACACCTGTTCAGAGTTCACCTGGAGCCTGCATAACATCCATCCTCATGCAGCACTCCTCACGCTCTTGCATGTTGTACGTCTTGTTGTACACTTTATAATCGCTCTTTGTAACTTGCCACTGAGCCAGAGATGTTGTATACCAGCAATTGTTAACCTAGCAATTGAAATGCTTGAAACTTGTTCTGGTGACTTTCTTACTGTATGAGCAGCAATGAAATGTTTCACATTCTTATGTCAAATGTACTCTTTGTAAGTCGCTTTGGATAAAAGCGTCTGCTAAATGTAAATGACGGACGAGGTGGGGAGGCTCCTTTAAGACACGCCTTGGGCTAACGAGAGGCCGGTTTGGAGGTATTCCTAGCCTCTGAACGGCTGAGTGTACCTTGGTAGACGACCTCAGCCGGCTGTCGTAAGGCCGTGCTGTAGTTGGCAAAGTCAGTTTCAGAGACCACGCCTCCTGCGGCTTGAACCTTTTGAAAAGAGATCACGGCGCACGTGTGAATCATTCATCTTGCGGACCTGTAGAACCCCAACCCCGACGTGAAACCACACAAACCTTTACAATTGTGGAGAAAAAAAAATGATACAGGTTGTATCCCTACTAAAGATTTCTTTTTCTTTTCTTTTTTTTTTTTTACATTGTATAGTGAGGTTCCTGCCGCCTCCCACCTCTGCTCAGATGGATAAGAGTTTCAGGTTGTTTCAGTTTCAGGTCACGAGGGTCCTGATGTAAAAGGAGTCGCTACACAATCACAAGAGCATCCCAGATCTCTATGGGGGGGACGAAATCCACAGCACTCACGGCAGCAACCATTTCCTGCGTCAGGTTTCCCCGGTAGAATTCAGAGATCCCCTTCGCCGCAATCTCATCCAAGATGGCCGCCAGATCGAGGCGTCTGGCGAAGGCGCCGGAGAGGGGAGGCTGGCCGTTGGGGAGGAACATCGTCCGGAACGCCTCCGACATGCTCTGGTTCTTAGTGGCCGCCAACGCCTCAGCTAGGGACAAAAACAACCACCAGATTAGAATCCAGAATAGGAAATGACAATAATGCTTGCTGAAATCACTAGTTAGTAGTTCTAGTTAGTACAAAATGACTGTATACCCAAATCATGACTGACATTGAAGCCATTTCTGGCCACATCTGCGGCCAATGTAACCACATCTTTCCACGGCAATCTGAAACGGCCAAAAGGTAAAAAGTAGAAAGAGCGGACAGGACTTGAATTAAAGGCCTGCACAATGACCACACAACAATGACACAATCCAACAGGGAATACGACTTGTCCTCCTTTATGCAGCACACACACACAAGAAAGCACTATTTGCTCACTGCCTCAACAGCTGAGGCAGTACGGGCGTGATTGCATAGCATCAGTGTAATTACATGTCAACGCTACCGGGGGAGGATTACATAGCATGTTCAGTGAGCACAGCTTCTGATTACAGGGCGCCATGAGGTGAGTTGAGAGGACATGTATGTCCTCTCAACTTATCCCAATTCGACAGCACAAGGCCTTTCCAGGCACACGGTAATACGAAACTGAGACACGCAGACGCACCAAAACAACAGGAAAAACCAGAAACGCCAGGTCACGTAAACAGGAACAAAAACACACTAAAAGTTTCTCCGTGGTGTCAGTTGCAGTACCTGCCGTAGTGCTGGTGAGCTTGGTACATCCCACTGAGCATGCCCGGTACTCCCACAAGCAGGCCGGGCTGTCGGGATTGTAACACAGTTCAGTTCATAAATCATGGGAATCAAGGGAAACTCACTTATCACGCATAAGCATACAAATATATTACAAAATACAAATTGCTTGTACAGCCATTGTTAACTTAAAAAGGCTTATTGAAGTGAAAAGTGACCATGAAAGATCAAACTTGTACACTTATAAACTTTTACCTATCCAGGTATGCCAGATACAATGTGTCGTCTTGTACAGCCATCGTTTCCCTTCCCCTCACCAGACAATGTCTGCAGCCAGCTAATCCACAGTAAGCTAGCAACGGTATGTGTGTTGACACATACTGTACACTTGACACGCATAATCCAATGCAATCCGCAGGGATCATTTTACGTTCCTCCTTCCCATTAGGCCAATATCCGGTTTTTCTCACCCAGTGCGTCAAATGACACAAGTAAGACGTGTCCTGTCGCGTTGACGAGAGTCACAGAGTGAAGAGACAGGACCACAGTGACCCACCTTCAGCTCCAGGTTTGCCTCCAGCATGTCCTCGCTGAGAGACGCCGGCGCCGTCTCCCGGAAGTCAATCACCCGCGTCTCGTTGCTCCGGATGTCGTGCACCAGCATCACGCCGCCGCTGCGCGCCACGGCCGCACACGGGAACGCAGTTAGACCGTCGCCGCGCTGAACCACTCGAGAGCAAACTGCGCACGGCTGGCAGAACTCACCCGCCGAGCCCAGAGGTGTGTGGGTGGAGGACGCCCAGGCACAGGGCAGCGGCCACGGCTGCGTCCACACTGGACCCCTGCCGGGCCAGGACCTCAAAGCCCAGGGACGTGCACTGGGACACGTCGGTCACCACGGCCCCCTGGTTAAAGATCTACAAACAGCAGGCGAGGACGTCGGCGGACTGTGAGCGCGTGTGGGTGTGTGCGCGTGGTGGCAAAGTGTATTGTATACTAGCAATGGTTCACCTAGCAATTAAAATGCTTGAAACTTGTTCTGGTGACTTTCTTACTGTATTAGCAGCAATGAAATGTTTCACCTTCTTATGACGAATGTACTCTTTGTAAGTCGCTTTGGATAAAAGCGTCTGCTAAATGCAACTAAATGTAAATGTAAATGAGTCAATCACATTCAAGGCAAATTAAAACATTCAAGGCGAATGGGAGAATGTGTTAAATGACAGACAGACAGACAGAAAGCGAGACGGGTGCATACCTGTGGATCTCCAAAGTATATCTGCATGATGAGAGCCATGGTGACCCCTGTGGCGAACGTGAGACATGCGGTGATGATGACCGTCAGCCCATCCCGTTGGCAGGCACAGCCCTCTGCCAAAGGGTCCACGGAAGTTTCCTGAAGGGGCGATACGTCGTGGCTGGCCAGGTCAGAGGCAGACGATGGGAGACGCTGCAGTCGTGCAGACTTCAAAAACCCATCGGGATCTGTGGAAAATTGCTTTAGATTAGTCGTTAAACAAAAAAAAAGGTTTACAATGAAGTACATCATACCAATGGAATGCGGTATTGCCGTAGTCTGGTGGAGGCAGACTAAAATGGCATGGCAGGGAATTCTCTGACCTGTATCTTGGTCGCTGAGGCAGTCATCGTCTTTACGAGATTTGAGCGTGTTTTCTCCAGAGAGCACCTCATCTTCTGGCAGCCGAGGGAAACTCGTGATGCTCATGTAGTCGACCGGTGAATACGCGCTACCTAAAGTTGTCCCCTGATTTGCGTCTTTATCTGCTATAGGTCCACTCGGATACCCTTGCGCATTTTCGACTGTCGGATTGTACATGACTAGTTTGAGACAAATACAAATATGAAACTGATATGAGACAGGCGTATGATTTTGCTACTGCAGAATGGTATACGATAATGCCACGACTGTTGATCAGACACTGCTGAATCCAAACACAAAATGTTTCCTTGGATGATGATGATGATGATGATGATGATGATGCATTTTGCCTGGAAGATCCATGTGCAACATCTGTGGAGGGTCGAAAACAGAAATTCTGACTCTGAAAAAGGCAACTGACAGCCACTTCCAGCCGGGGCATGTTATATATATCATGTAGCGTCATGTCAGTCAGTCGGTCTGCTGCTGAAACACGACAGCGAATAGACAGCACGGCGCGGCGTGACTAAATAAAAAATGGAAATGGAAATATGCGTAATTTACCTTCATCAACAGATACAGCACGGATGACATAAGTCATTTGAGGTAGTATGCGTTTGATACTTTAAAAAATACGACACTCGGTACTGCACAACTATTACATAATTCACCAGTTGACACTCACATCGAGCCACGCCATGGTGTATATATATTGTTGAAACGCTCTTACCGTGCTGAACAGCAACCCTCCCCCGGGAGCCCCAACGCAGCCTTTATTATGGTAAAACAGGTGAATTCAGGGTGAATTTGTCGCACAAATCACAAGCTACCGGATCCATGACGTCAGGACGGACACGTCACGGCCTTAAAGACACAGTAACACGATGTTGAGTTACAGCCCAACAACGCTCTCCATGTGGTACATACATGTAGGCCTATATCCAATACAATGCATTTATGTATTAGTTACAGTGACTAAATGTGTCGGAATCCTTTTAGACGACAATCTCAATATAAAGCAATGTAACACACATGTCTGTTATGTTTCACCTTCTTATGACAAATGTACTCTTTGTAAGTCGCTTTGGATAAAAGCGTCTGCTAAATGCCCTCAATGAAATGGAATATCTAACTAAAGATGCCACTAGAATGGACTAGAATAAGGCATCTATTACCAAAAAGATCTTACTCAACACACTAGATTTATCCATACATTTCATACTGCAACATTTATGGGCAAGCAGCACAAGACCAACGATGTTTCAATCCCTCAGAATCTTCCCCCATGTCCGATGATTAACATGTTCAAACTGTCTAATTGTACAAAAACAACAACAACAGCTGTATGTCTCCCTCAAGACACTGGGAGTGGATTGACAGGTTTTTAAAATTACTTTGGAGTTCGTAATCAGAGTTCAAAGTGTCGGTTATTAGCGATTACCCAACTGGATTTGTCTAAAGCAGGAGTGTTTCAAACTCATTCTCACCCCGGGCCACATCAGCATTATGGTTGCGCTCAAAGGGCCGGTTGTAACTGTAAGACTATAT
>JAOPJK010000001.1:8823238-8833593 GCA_027123565.1 Phycis chesteri
CACACACACACACACACACACACACACACACACACACACACACACACACACACACACACACACACACACACACAAATGCTCACACTTTATTACACACATTTTATTTTTGATATGACTGTAGACGGGATTACCTTGAGCTGAGGTGGTGATGTTATGTAAACACAGTGACTCCCTGTTATATTAGGCATTCTGTCTTCCAAGGTAAAGTACAGGCGTGGATATGTACAGAGTGCAGCTGTTTGATCTGTTAATGACCCATAGCCTGTCTCAATGCATCTATAATCATGCACTGGCTTTTCGTCGTTTGTGCAAGAGATTCTATTGATGATGGGCTGTTATGTCACTCCTGCCAGAGCAGACTAACCCATATTTGCTTTGTGGATGTCATATGGTCATTGTGGCTTGTATAAATGTACTGAGCTTAACGTTTTCTGTTGTTGTATCTATATTGATCAGCATCAATGCAGTGGCAATCCACGTATCAATGTACACAAACCGTCAATGAACAGGATCAAAACCTTTGTTACATTGCAAACATATTGGTCATTAACTTAGTTATATTAGTCATTAACTCAAAGTTATACAATCAAATTAATTCAATAATCTAACAATGAATATTCATTAGTTCATATATAATTGATGTTATCAAATATGATTCTGATATTATGAAATATTACAAATGACGTACAAACAGTTTAGTCAGTTAGTTAGTTTATCATAAGTCATTGCAATAATAATTTGTGTTTCCCAGCTGCCATTGAGAGTGCTGATAAGCCAAGCTGTGGGCCGACGACCGCGGACTCCGGGGCTAACGAGTCGGTGTACGTGGTCGTGGAAACGGACGGCTCCAATTTCGAAGCTCAGGTCAGCGGCGGTAAGGATGTCCCGGTGAGCCCCACAGGAGCTCAGGTCATCTCCCACAAAGATGTCCCGGCCGTTCACAAGCAGCAGGCCGATGAGGCCAAAGGGGAGAAGGTCAAGGCGGAAAACGGGTACCCCGAGGTTGACAAAGAAGCCCCTTCTTGTCCACAGCCCGTAAGTGTCATCTTCATGTTCCTTCAACCCCCATCAAGTCACTTCCCAGTGATCAATGGGGCTGAGTGACATTCTTCATTTGAGGGTTTATTTGATCATTAGAACTGACAATGGGTCTTTAGGGTGTTTACATTTTTTTTTTAAATGTAATCAATCAATCAATTCAATTCAATTCAAATGCATCAATTCATTGTGTTGATCTCATGGCTGCTGAACCGCACCGCAAAAAAGCATGAAACTGAAATACCTCGTAATTCAAACAATGAATGTTGATTTCCACGATAAAGGAATCGGGTACACGTGACAAAGAAGCCACTATGGACACCAAGACGTCGCCCCTGGAACCCGAACCCTGTTACACTGACGTTGCAACGCAGACCGAGACAATATTTACAGAAGACGTCTTGACACAGACTGAAGACGACTTCATGGAGACCGCTGGCGCCAAAGAAGCTGCCGCCAAAGAAGAGTTTCAGCTTTTCTTTGAAGAACATTTGGAGGTCGTAATGGAAGAAGAATCTGAATTTCTTATTATTGATGAGCCTGTTTGCAAAGAGTGTGCGATTGAGAAGGGGATGGAAACCCAGACAAGCCCGGCTGTTTTCAGTGAAGTGGTCACAGTGGAGACCGGTGAGCTGCAGGAGAAGGAGGGCCACGGAGCGCAGCACGTGGAAGTCTCAGATGAGCAGGACGTCAGCGAAAGCAAAACGAGCATGATTGTTGACCAGGTGACCAATGACCTCGGGATGAAAAACACTGTACCTGAGCAAGGATATGCCACAAAAAAAAATATTCTAGAAGAACTGGAAACATATTACGAAGACGGAGATGACAAAGATGCCTCAGCAGACAAAGCTTCCAGAAAGCTTCCAGAAGATACAACCCTCAAAATGGTGGCCGATTGTACTCCAGTTTTGCAAGAGGCTGGTTTGGAGTCCACTGATCACATGCAAGTCAAAATGTCAGCAGAGGCCATAGTTCATAAAGTTAGGAATACGTGCAAAACTGGCGAAACTGAAACTGTTCATGTTGTACCAAAGGAATCTGAAACAAAGCCGAAATCAACAATAAACATGTTTTCCATAGAAGAAGCTACAGATAGTTCTATGCATGAAAGAGAAGCTGACCTGATCACTCTTGGGGTTGTGATGACAGATAGTAATGGCTCCCTGGAAAATCTGCCAGTTATTCACATGATGGAAAACATTTCTGATATTTTACATGATATTCCAGAACCTACAGCGACTCAAGAAGTTTCCGCGGGAGAAATCGTGGTTCCTGGGAGTCAGCAGGAAACGCCAATCAAGGACAGTTATTTTCTTGAGGAGGTTATCGAAGATAATGTGAAGATGAAAAAACAAGCGGATTGGCTCAATCTCTCAAAGGGAAATAACTCTGAAGAAATAACGAGTGTGGCAGACATGGATGTGCCATCACAAATATGGGAGCCCATTGTTCCAGATGACAAAGACCAAGAAATCCAAACTCAGCCGGATTCCTTCCTCAAAGAGCCTTTGACGGAAAGCGTTTTTACGGAGGAAGAGGAGATGGCGCAGCCTGCGATACCTGATGTGTCGTTTCTAATGACAGAGCAACAAGAATACACTCCAGTTGTTCACCACATGTCACGCGCTTTCGAGGCTGTCAACACCGAGAACCAACAGCTGAACGCTGAGGTGTCACTGAAGTCTACAATCAATACTCTCATTCAGCACTTTGAACGTTTTGTCACTGCTGAATTGTCGGCCGTAGACAACACAAGGCGTGTTCAAGTTGTGGAAGAGACCCTCAGGAATACATTTGTGATGCCTCTTTTTGGAGAATATGAACATAGCGTCTTTGTCAGGGAGCCTCTACATGGTGATGACACCTCACCCAAAGGAGAGTCGTTTGCCGAAGAAATGCTAGAAGCAGCCATTGATGCCAAGTCTAATGAACTCATCAATGTCACAGAAAGTTCTGATGAACAATCCAGCACAAATGAAGCCCCCAATGTGTTGTCGGCAGAACTCATTGGGTTCAGCCTTGAAGATCTTGAGAAGGTGCAACAGGAGGATACCAGCCCTGAGGATGTGACCTTGGATGGTGTCAAACAAAGGTTTCATCTAAAAGACACAGAATACATGGCAGCTGTAGACATCTCTGAAAAGACTGAGGCAACAGATGAGATCCCTGCAATACCTGGACAGTCTTTAGAAGACATCGTCTCTATCCTCGAAGAAGAACCAAACCCTGAAGTGGTACAGGCCATGATTGACGAAATCGAGAGAATGTCACCCAAAAGATTTTCCATTTTGATGAGCATTTTAAAATTGCCAAAGAAAGTCTGTGCGGCTGATTTTATGTCTCCCACTGATGAGTACACTTTGGAACTGAGTGTCAATCCTGTTGGAGAAGGATCATCAACACCCAAGGGGAATGCAGCGTGTGTGGTGAATGACTGTGGCATTGAAGAAATAAACATTTCCGCAGATGCTGCTGAAACCAAATACAGCTTTGGTCCTTTGGGTGACACAGTAATGGAGATGGGAGTGAACATGGAGCCACAAGAGGGGGCCCAGGAGGGAATTGGACTCAGCGAAATAGATCCAACATCGGAATCACTGATACATTGGAGTTCTGAGCATGAATGCAGTGAAGGGACATTGGATGATGGGGCCTTACTGCTAGCATGTGAAGAACTAAGCAATACGTACACAGTCAACATTTTGGATAATAATGAGCAAAACCTGCCTGAATTGCCTTTATTGAAGGGGCAGCAGTTGTGGAAGAGTCTGAATAAAATTTGAAAAGTGTTGAAAGTGTCTTTATGATTGGTTCTGTTATGATGAATGGGACGCTAAAGGGAGATGAGACAAAACAAATACTTCATAGTATGATCAAGCTATTTATTTAATTCTGTTTTATGTCAGTAATGACATACATTGTAGAATGTTCAGTTTCTAAGACTTTTAACAATAATTTCTGTTTACAGCAGAATGGACAGATTACTTTAATATAATAATAATGTAATGTAAAGACATGTAACAATTTTCAATAAAATGTAAGAACTGGTGGTTAAAAAGGCTCCTTTTTGTCTTGACTATTATTTCAACATTTCATGAGATTTTAACATCTCTAACTGTACGATACATGAACGCATGCTATCAAAGTCAAAATTGTTAACACAGTTAGAAGAAATGTAATCACTCGTCTGGGACAACTTTGCAGTAAGTCAAAGATCCTCGCAATTACAACACAGGAAGGGACCAAATATTTCTGACATTTCTCAGAGCATATCGCCGAGGCATTGTTGAATATCAATGAGTGTGTGTGTGTGGAGGGGGGGAACGGACATTAATAAAAGGGTGATTGTTGGCAAGGGCCTGAGTAGGCAGAGGCATGGTTGGAATTGTGCTCCCATCTCAATGCTGCGATTAAACGCACTCGCTGCTTGCATATCAGCTCCACTTCTTATTCTCAAAGGCAAATTCTTTGTGGCATATAGGAGCCAGCCGACATAGCGACCCAGCAAGACTCTGAGGCGTCCAAGGAGCCCAAACGTGCGTCTCCAGACCTTAAACCAGCAGAAGGACAAACTCATAGCGGCGATCAAAAGAGTCGACCAGAGGACAGACAAGAGGAGAGTGACCCAGACCAGAATCCAGTTATGAACTTCTTCAAAACACTGGTAAGTGTGACACGGCAAAGAAATACCTTCTAATATAAAACCTGCAAAAACCTTGAATGAGTATTCTTCAAAATATGCTTTTAATCCATGATACGATTATATCATATTTCTCATATAAGGAATAGTAGCAGGTGGTAAACTAAGTAAACTAATTGGAAGTAGAAGAAGTGATTTTTGATGGCAACTTTATTAAGTTCTTTAAATTGAGTATTGAGGTGAACTTGATAGTATTCGGTCTATGCATTGCATATTAGAGCTAATAAAACATGTCTTGCAGTTTTCCTCCTTTCTTGAAATCTCGAGTGCAGTGGCTTCGTATATACTGTATTATATCCAGGGGTAAAGTGTCAGGCATATCAAACACCACATGCACATACTGCATATAAAAACGTCTGCATGAAACAAAGTAACAATCAATTTTCTGCAGAAATCTTTCTGTGGCGTTGACACCGCACGGTGAAAGCCGTACAACGGGAGGCCATTGTCTGGCCCTGGGTCTTTATCGTGCCTCTCCTTGGAACGCTGCCTGTTTAAAGAGTTAGGATTGCCCTCAGCCCCCTGCTAATCAAGTCTCCCAACATGCGGCACTGTGGCGGCCATTGTTCCCGCCATAGTGTGAGCTCACAACGGAGGCCTGTGCTCCTGGAAGTTGAGATGTGTGAAGATAGAGCGAGGGCAGGCCTACGCCATCGCCGCCAGACAATGGCGGCCCCAGTGACAGTGTATGTACTGTGTGTGCTCTGTCCCCGGGCCTCAGTGTGTGCGCTGTTGTGTGGCTCGGCGCGGGGCTGTCATAGCGCCCTATGTCCGCCCATCTGAAAAGGCTTCTGTTTGATTCGAGTGTGTTCCTTTATGAATTCCAACCCATGGACGTTCATGTTAAATATTGAATATTTATCTCGGGCATATGAAACGACGCCTTGGTATTTTGTGATTTGCTTTTTCTTTTTTTTTTTTGCATTTGCATTTGCGTTTGTGCGTACGTGTGTGTGACATCACTTAACATGAGTGAAGATTTTTCTTTTTCTTTTCTTGTAATGCAGGTGACTCCTACTAAATCGCAAAAAAAGGAAACAGCTACTCCTGATGTTACAAAAGATCAGGTGACCACAATGCACCGAAATAAAACCTAAATAGCAACGTGCGCATGTTACCATCACCACACATACGCCTGTGGCCACACATTTTGGGAAAATATACAAAAAGATGTGCACGAGCATTTCAATACACTGCACTGAACTGTGTTCCAGAACCTAGATGATAGTTGCCTTTCTGATCCTACATTTTAAAAGTAGTGTAGTAAGTGACCGATGCTTACGCTTTCTCACCATTTTTGAGTTATGGTACGCCAGCCAGTTTATTTTATTTTAGTTTATTTATTTATTTTTCTATTAATTAATTTGTCCCATTAACAGCTAACCTTTCTTTGCTGTTGAATAGCCCCTGAAGGAGCCTCCGGCAACAGTAACTTCTGCAACTGTGAGCACTCAGTATATTCCATTGATTCTGTTGCATGAGGTTGTACAGCTTTCCATTATGGATGGCACTTAACACAAAGAGAGGCTTTTAGCACTTGGATTACCTCACTCATAATTCGCCTCATAATAAATACATTACTTCACTTTATTTGCTGATTTGCTGCACATTTTTTTTTACACAAGAATTGTGTTCAGTTGAGTTTCATTTCTCTGCCGAAACGTTTTTTTTCGGGAGGAAGTGGCGAAAAATAAATAAAAAAAAGCGACCCTCCGTGTGCAACAATGTACTAAAGACGCGGTGTCTCCCCTCCCACGCCTCTGGTGCTGTAGGTCGCACAAGTACCTGAGCCACCGGCTGCACCCAAAGGAATGTCTATCCCACCCCCCCCTCCTCCAGAGCCGCCTAAAATGGAAATGAAAGGGGAGCCTGCCGCTCGGCCACAGAAACCCACAGCCAAGGACGCGGCGAAGGCCTCCGCGGCGAAGCAGCCGGACGCCTCCAAGGGCCGGTCGGCCAAGGACACGCTGAGCAGATTCTTCCGTTCAAAGGTAAAAGGGTGGAGCGGGGCGAGGGCGCGGTCTATATCATCATGAATCGGATCGATGGCTGCAATGTGTTCTGAAGAGAATTGTGTCCCGATGTGTGTATCATGTGTGTCCCATGATAACATATTGTGTAATGTATGTAACATTTGAGGCGCCTAAACCCAAGAGTGATCAGACAAGTGGAGCCAATGCCCCAGCCAAGACAGCTGCAGTGGTACGGTGGATTCTCATTTAGTCTCCTAACATCCCACTGACTGTGCTACCATTCCCTCAGACGGCGCATCTAACAACATTAAACTCCCGTTGGCTCTCACCCGGACGTGGCAAGAACTGCACAAATGGCTGGTTTTCCAAAAGGAAGGAATTAGTTCAGTTCAGTTGAGCCGGTTGTGTCCGTCGGTGTCACCGCATTCCGTTACTCTATGAACGGACGGAAGCGCATATCAATGCACCCATTCCTCAATCTGAGTTTCTTTGAGGACAATCTGCATCTACCGCAATGTACACTTTAAAACTAGGACATGAGAATGTGACATCCTAACAAAAATGAATGTTTGGCATTAAATCACTTTTCACTAGGAAATCCAGGAAGTGTTGCTACCAGTTTTACAAGCACAGGTAAAAAAAGAGAATGTTTTTTTTTTCCCTCAGGAAAACATACAAACAAGTTCAATAGACACTGCATTTCATAGAAATGTCTTCTCTCACAGTGCACTTTCACTGTAACAAACGTTTCATTTTGAATACTTTCCGAATGTGTAACGGTAAACATAGCAGAGCATAACAGCCATGCAGTGGAATTAAACACGGCACATAATGTAGAGACATTCAGCACATTCAGTGCTCTCACTTCCTTATAAAATCAGCTTTGTTCTCCAGGACACAGTCCCAGACGAGCCAGTGCCTGTTTTAGACGTCAAGGTAACCGGGGGAGGAATGATCCCTCTCAGAACATATTCTCATGATAGCTCCTCTTTTACCGGTTTACAATATGGACCAGTTTAAAGTCTCTGTAACTCCTGCAGTCTATCGTCAGAATGTCATCAACGTGAAGTGGCTGCTTTTACATCTGAAGCATTAAATCCCCTAAACAAAATGTCTTGCCAGGAAACTGTGGAGTGCTTGCCACAGCCGGTTGTCGAAGTGCAGGTAAATCACATGAGAATAATCACATTTTAGGCACTGTGAGGCTTTTCTCCCTTCTTAGATTGTGGAGTAGTGGCGGAGCTCTTATTCTTCGTGGAATCCATTTGGTTCCAGTAGTTTAGCGTTGACAGAGCGGCGAGGCTGCTTCATCCCATTGCCAACTGGATGCTTTTCCACCCAAAGCGTGACTCTCAAGAGATATCATGTCCAGAACCACTCAGCACGTTCACTTCTTTCCCCTCCTTGCCTTAATTAATATCACATAAGCCATTTCATTCTATATTAATGAGCATCAGACAGCTATGTTGTTTTTTTTCGTTGCCTTCATCTACATTTCTGCAAATCATTTACTTCTCTGCAGACAGTAGAGGAGGTGGTCCCACAGCCTGTTGTTGTGGAAGTGGAGGTAAACATCTGGGAACATCTGACCTGACTTCTTCCACAACTCCTGTATTGATTCTTTTGATGCTCTGCATGATGCGATGGGTCGATCCTGCTTCACACCGGGACTCTTCCTCCTAAACACCCTCCTCCACTTTCTCTCTTCTGTTGGTGTCTTGGTCCATTCTGACGTCATCTTCATCTTTCCAATCGTGGTGCAGGTGGCAGATGGGCATTAGAGTGGCTGAATCAGCAGAATGTAAATTGTGGCTATCGCTCACGCTCATGTCTCGTCTTGTCTTGTTAACGCACTGAGAAGAAGGCTGATGCCTCCAAGACCACCACTCTGGAGGCGGACGTGAAGCCAGAAGCTTCGACCCCCGCACCGGAGGAGAAGAAACCGCCATCCAAGACCGCCTTCTTTTCTCTCTTCAAGCCCAAGGTACTAACGACGACACGAAGGGCCACTACATCCATGATTCAATGAGCATTGTAAAATGGAGGTGCGTGCGTGATGAGATGCAGAATAACATGAGCATTGTGGTGATTGGAGGTACTGGTAAACCAAATGGCAGCTAGAGTCCAAGCAGCCTCCACGAGTGGAGTTCGACTCCTCAGGAGAACTACTGGAGGGGTAACTATCGTGAGACGATGTTCTGAGAGCCTGAGAGGTCCTCTCTGTTTAACCCGTGATTTAATCAAAACGCCCACCTGTCGTGTTTCGTTCTGCTTTCCATGTGAACGGGGGGGAATGCAAACGCATGCTGTCTAAAACCAAGCAGTTGTGACTAAAACAAACACTGTCACTATTGCGCTTTGAGAGCGATATAATCTCATCCGCGTTGCTTTCCTGCGGTCGTCTCCCACCGCGGTGTCGGTGTTTGTCCCTAACCAGACGTCCCAGATATTTGTGTCTCCCAAGTTTGTCACGCTTGTCACGTTTTGCTCCGGTCGCTGCTTAACGCTCCAGTCGGTAAGTTTGTGATTTGGTTTGACGACACATTCAGGCTGCAGAGCCCAGGAAGACTGCAGCGCCCCCTGCTGCCGCGGAAGCAACCCAAAATACCAGAGCCAAGGAGGAGCCTAAAGCTGCCACCGTAAAGGCAGAGGCCCCCGTAGAAAACAAGCCCCCCTCAGAAGCGGCTCAGGGTGGAGACGAATCAGCCAAACCCCCCAAAAAGTTAGAGAAGAGGAACTCCATTAACTTGTTCTTCAAGACCCTGGTACGGAACTTTGCTTTTGTCTTTCAGCTCCAGTGATCGGGAACAAAAGACGTAGCTGAGGATAAACTCAATAAAAAATGATAGTTGCGCGCGCGTGTGTGTGTGTGCGTGCGTGAGTGTTTGTGTGTGTAAAAAATAATATTATACATTATGAATGTATTTATTTAGTTACTGATACAGTACATCAGTACACATTGCCACAAATGGGTTACACTTGTTTCTACAAAATAGTCAGCAGAGAGCACGTCAATGTCGCGGCATGGAGGTTCCTATTGGCACAGTTTATTCCAAAAATGTTAAAGCGATAGGACTAATCGGCAGTAAGGGGGGGGGGGGTTCAGTTCATGACAAACAAGGAGCCACAGTCTGCCGCAGGCTCCCTCAGAGGGCTGGCTGCGTCGGCACCATGCTGTGTCATCACATAAAGATAATGTTCGGGTCAGGCCGTCATTATCATGCAAATGGGTTCTGAGTAGAGTGCTTTGACTAAAGCGCCATCAGCTCATGGAAATCACGTGTTTATCTGTGAGTGTTTCATTGTTTGTTTGTGTGATTGTATGTGACATGTGTGCATTGGGTCATTTATTTAGATCGAATTACATTTTTCCCATGTGGGGGGAAGGTTTTGTGTTTGATATATGTTTAATACTTCGTCGTTGTTTTGTTAGCAGCGGTAGATTGTTTCCTGCATGACATGTTTCTTTCCACTAGATGATAACCTCGGTAACCTATAAAGTAACTCACGCAATTGGCATTCATACGAGGGAATGACAGTTTGTAGTTTGGCTCTAATTTGAGAACACGTGTACACACACACACACACACACACACACACACACACACACACACACACACACACACACACACACACACACA
>JAOPJK010000001.1:8836716-8847924 GCA_027123565.1 Phycis chesteri
GAGAACGCTCTCTGTGTTGGCTTCTGGAAGATTATCAACAACGGCTCCCCTGCAGCAGGGGAGCCGTTGTCTTCCCCTGAAACAGGGAAGACAAGCAGGGAAGACAAGCAGGGCCAACATGCAACCACAAGGATTCCTTTTTTATTCGGTTGTTCCGGAATAAAGAATCTTCGCCTCGCTCCTAAAATTTCCTATAGTTAGAGTCAGAATTTCTTTTTAAGCGCACGCATATGTGTAAAGATACTGCATGTATATACAACACACATACACACACACACACACACACTAGAGTGTACACACACCCACACACACTAGAGTGTACACACACCCACACACACACACACACACACGAGTGTACACACACCCACACACACACTAGAGTGTACACACACCCACACACACACGCGTGTACACACACCCACACACACACACACACACTAGAGTGTACACACACACACACACACACACACACAGACGAGTGTACACACACCCACACACACACAGACACACACACACATGAGCGTACACACACCCCCACACACGCATGCGGTTTGTATGAATGTCAAAAGCTAAAAGTGTCAGACTTAAAAGGACACAGGGACTGCGGTGTGCGTGTTTTCCTTAAATATCATCCAACGTTTTGTAAAGAAAACATTTTACCGTTCCACCTTGACACAAATGAACCCACGGATTCTCTCTCTCCTCTCTCTCTCTCCCTCCCTCTCACTCTCTCCCTCCCTCCCTCCTTCCATCCCTCTCCCGCTCTCTCCCCCCCTCTCTCTTGCTCTCTCTCTCTCCATTCAAAACACTCACTTGCATACTCCCTTCTTCCCTCTCCCTCCAATACAAACACGCACACGCACACGAATGCACCAAACACCGTATTGCGAACACCAGACTATTAATTCATTTATTTTCTCTAAACCTTCGCAACTGCCGCCCCGGCCAGGTGAGTCTGGCCCGCGTCGTTCATACATCAAACATTAAATGTGCCGCGGCAGCATTGCACCCACCACTACAGCCATGTATCGCCGCTCCGCCCGCGGTAAATAATGGTGAGCCTGTCTGTCCTATGTAAAAACCTCAGGGGCGGAGAGGGAGGTAGCAGAGAGAGAGAGAGAGAGAGAGAGAGAGAAAGAGAGAGAGAGAAAGAGAGAGAAAGAGAGAGAGAGAGGGGTTTACGCACAGCAAAAGAGAACAAGAGAGAGAGGAGATGATGATTCTAGTGGTGGGAAACGTGTCGGGCCACGCAGGTCAGGCGCAAACAACAACAACAACACACACACACACACACACGCGCGCATACACGCGTGTAGCAGACACACGCACACACACACTCACACATATGTATCAAACACACACACAAGTAATCGCACTCACATATCAAACGCACATACACAAAAGGCATGGTGCAAATACACAACACACGCACACTGCACTGCGGAGCACACACAAACAGAAACATACAAATATCAAACACACATGCGCCTGTAATAAAAAGAAAACATAATAAAATACAAATCTAACATGAAGTATGGCCATTGATACGCTTGACTGATGTCTTATCACGGGATCGACACACGTGTGTGTTAGTGTGTATGCCTGATATATATATGTGTGTGTGTGTGTGTGTTTGTTTGACTTATATCATCAAGTCAAACAAACTTTTGTTACATTGATTCTGCAATGGCACTGCAGAATCACAACCTCAGTTGTCTATACCTTGCAATTGCCAGACCTGTTTGATGACGATGAAGAGCCAACGCGTGAGGCTGCAGTACTTTTGGCACGCGATGTGCGAGTGTTACATTTTGCTCATGAAATAAGGCAAGTCGTATTGAAATCATATCAGAAGAGATTATTTTTCCCCACACTGTTTTAACGATTGCGGCATACTTCTTTAGAACGTATTAGTTCTGATCATATGTCTACCGTCTACAACGGGGATGATTATGCGGGGATACTTTTGCTGTTAGTGTCTCACCGGGGCTGCGGTTAAACTAAAAGTATACAAGAATGTTACATTTGATCTCGGCTTTACGACAAACACCCCCTCCCCCTGCCACCGCAGTGTGAAGTGTTAGACACCCCCAACCCCCCCACACGAGGCTGCAAATGGTTGAGCCCGAACACGTGGATTTGAAGAAATTCAATGTTTTCTAAATAAGTACAATACCATAAAATGGCATATGTAAAACCTAATCTGCAATAATGTGATATATGTGGCGTGCGTCTCACTCACAGTCATTGTATAATGGCAAAGGCGCCATCATTGATGATTACAGACTGTATAATGATGGTCACTTAACTTCTTATCAAAGACAAACTATTGACAAAAGCCATGAAATGAAGTTAAAAGTCAATCAGTGTATATTATTGAAGGTGGGGGGATACGCACAAATAACGCCATTAGCTTAGGACTGAAGGCATGAACGAACGTTTCCACATGTGTTCTAATCATCTTTTTTTTTTTTTTTTAATTCGTGAACACGTGACCAACCTAAGGAAAATTGGGCTGTTGTGCACGCGCCGCGTCTTCCCTCGAGACTCGCCGAGAGCGCGCCCCAGAACCCAACAGTTCGCGCGGCCCCAAAACTCAATAGCGAGCGCGGCCCCAGAGCTCAACAGAGAGCGCGCGCCCCCAGAGCTCAACAGAGAGCGCGCCCTAGAGCTCAACAGCTGCACACTGAGACTTGAGAACTGATAGGATTCTCTAACAATATAGATGACCGCCGTCCATCAAGCGTTGCCAGATGAGGAAGCAACTCGCGTAGATGGCGAGCTGTTGAACTTAGTCCATGGTTTATCAGTAAGTGTATCCGGATATTCAGAGCCTGAAGGTTTTGTTGGTGAGTTTCAACAAGTTTTGAGTTTGAGAAAACAGACTCTGGCTAGCGACGCGGTTAAGGGCTAGCTTACCTTAACCGTGTGTCTTAATGCATGGACAACCTTAAGTCTTAATGCACGGGGGAACCCTTCAACAACCCTTCTGACAATGGGAACACGAATCGCCAACTTTGTCGTTATTCTACACCTTTTTTTTTAAAGCGCTCACGTCTTTACGCAGTTTGTAGTAACGATGGTCTTTATCTTTTATAGACTTTAATCAGTGGACGAGGCTTTTAGCAGTAGCTACTCGTCTTTATCGCTGATGGGTACAATCATCAGTCTTTTGTCATCCACCTCGTGAACAGGCACCGGCTCGGCCCTCATGTGGCTTTTTAAACTTTCGTTTTTGCTCCGTCGGTGTGTAATGTTTAAAGGGGATTGCGATACGACATAATAGTGGATATTAGCCAACCCATCAGCCAGCAGTTCTCCAAGCAGTTGCTCAACTGGTTGCTGTGACCGAAGTCACCTCTGGTCCCCCCCGAGTAACAGTTGTTGCATTTTCTGAATAACGAGTCGTTAAAGTTGAACTTCTTTTTGTGATCAACGAGTTGGAAACGACCGGCTTCCTTTTGTGAGTTTTGATTAGTAAATATGGCACTTCGCTCTGAACTGCGAGTCGTTAAAGCTGAACTTGTTTCTGAATTACGAGTTGTTAGAGCTGAACTTGTTTCTGAATTACGAGTTGTTAGAGCTGAACGTGTTAATCCACGGCGTGCATGTGAAACCTTTTGACTGCGGCTCATTAACGCTGTCTACAGCTGCCTGTGTTAACTTTATTGGCGTTACATCACGATAAAGTAATTTCACCCAGATTTGCCAAATACAACGTAGTGGTACAATTTGCATATTCGGTTTAGTGGAAGAACGCGATATCAACAAGTGTGTGAATGGATGACGCTGTATGCATGGACTTATTCAGATTTTATAAAACATTCATGTATCCGACCCCAACCTCAATTAGCTAATTATATATCAACCACATTTCAGGAAGAAAAAAAACATGCTTTGGTTTTTAATGTAGATAATGAAACGGTTTGGGCTACTGTGGACTAATGAGTTGTGACAAGGCATAAGCCCTAAGGCACTTAACTTGTTGTTCAGGTTCCGCTACTCTTGAGCATAATGCATTGGCTAACATATTCAGTATCTTAAAATGTCATGTAAACCATTCAGTATAGAAACCTGTTTTATTGAAAGATAATGGGTAGTGTGCCACCTCATTTAGATTATTTGAAAAATAGTATTGAAACGAGAACAAAAGAAAAAAAAGTCGTTTTAAAGTTTATGTTATGTATGGTTTCCCTTCCTACTGATTGTTTTCATTCAGGCCTAATTAGTATAAAGTTCATTCTTGAATCAATATTGTAAGTAAACACTGTCACCAAGTTTTGGCATGTATCTTTATAAACAAGTATATTATAAAATGGCAATCATACAAAAATAAGATTAATCAAGCTGAAACGTTGCTTTATCTGGTATTATCAGCTTCTCAGTGGTTAACACATAGAGGAAATGAGTATACAAGTCGATTGCTAAAATAACACATTTCCTGTTTCAATAGAATGAAGAACACTTATCCTGTGTCTTCTAACGTTTATCTATACCTATGTTATGTATTTCTTGTACATTATCACATATTAGCATTGCATAAAAACAAGTCACTTTTTTCTTTTAACCCGTTTTCACAGTGGCCCTTTTTTTTCTCCTTTTTTTTTCTTTCTTTGCAGGTTTCCAGTTCAGGATAGCCACAAGCACGACAGCGCCACCTATAGGGGGAAAATGCCCACTCACCCGTTGCTACCGTTTGCCGAGAGCCCGGACGGACTCAGCCAAGACGTGATCAGCGGTCACGCCGCCGTCATGCCGGGACCCCCGGGCGCCAGCATGACGCCCCACAGCCCGCCCTCGGAGAAAGCCGCGCCGCAAACCCAGGCGGGCTCGCCGGTCTCCTGCATGTTCTGCGAGGAGATGTTTCACCAGCCGTCCGAACTGGGCCCCCACGTCCTCAGCCAACACCCCACCACCCTCTTCGAGCCGTCGGTGCTGCGGGTCGACGCGGAGTTCCGCCTGGCCGAGCGCAAGGACCGGCCCGCGCTGTCCACCCGGCCCGACCACGAGGGCCCGGGGTTCAGCTGCATCCTGTGCGGCCAGGCGTCGCGGGACGCCGGCGAGCTGGAGAACCACCTGAGGAAGCACAAGGACTACTTCACCTACTGCTGCAGCGTGTGCGGGCGGCGCTTCAGGGAGCCGTGGTTCCTGAAGAACCACATGAAGATGCACGGAGGCAAGCCCGGCGCTAAGAAGGCCCAGCAGGACCTGGAGACCCCGAGCACAATCAACGGCGCGCCTCAAGAGGCCAACGCTCAGCCGGTGGTGACCCTTTATAAGATGTGCATGGTGTGTGGCTTTTTTTTCCCCGATCACGAGAGTTTGGCCGAGCACAGTAGAATACACAACCGGGAGGTGGAGCCGGGGAGAGACGACCTGGTGGTTAAACGGGGCGATGGCACGCCGTCCCCGGACGAACAAGAAACCTTTCTGGAGAGTTTCGGGCTAAGGCCGTGCTCTGCAGCGGAGAACGTGCAACCCGAGAGGTCATCCAAATGGGTTCCCCAGTTAGACCCATTTAATACATACCAAGCCTGGCAACTCGCTACCAAGGGGAAGATAGCGGTCGGTCCAAATAACACAAAGGATTTGGGCTTGGATGCCAGCACGGACAATGAAGACTGCAACTCCGACAAAGAGGAGTTGGCTAATATATGGACGGAGGGCCAAGCCGACAAGTCTATGAAAGAGGGCCCGGGCCGAGAGCTTCGGTCCCAGCGGCAGAGTGCCGCGGAGACGCCGTCTCCTGAGCCGGACCGCCGGTCTCTCATCCAAAGGGACAAGGCGAGGCCGACCACGTGTGAGGAATGCGGACGACATTTCAGGACCTACCACCAGCTGGTGCTGCACTCCAGGGTCCACAAAAGGGAGCGGGAGGGCGAGAGTCCCACTGCTCCGTTTGATGGGAAGCCGTCCAAAGCCGGAACACTGGACCACTCGGAGGAAGGCCTGGAGGACGGCTCTGAGGAGGCGGCCGCTTCAGAGGCCGTGGGCTCAGGTAAAATGGGCGCTGGTGCTGTTGCAGATGTTTACGTTTTTGACGTGATTATTTCAAGAACATTTTTATTTTTTTATTATTTTTTTTATTACAAATTGGCCAAACGTAGCGAAGGGCGTTGCACAAAGTAAACTTGAGATACTCTTTTCTTTCACAGGAGAGTTTGGATTCGACCGATCAAAGGTCAGATCAAGGCAATGTAGTTACTGCTCCAAAACGTTCCGGTCAAGCTATTACCTCACCATTCATCTCAGGACCCACACAGGTATGTTAAGAAAAGGGAATTCAAATGACATAATACAACGAATTAACGACTTAATGTATGAAACTCATTTCTGATGTGTGTTCTTTTGACTTGGACTAACACCAGTGCTTACTTTGCAGGCGAAAAGCCGTTCAAATGCATGTACTGTGATTACGCAGCAGCGCAGAAAACCTCCCTGAAATACCACCTTGACCGACGCCACAAGGAGCAACTGTTCACCGAATTCTCAGGCGGCCCGGTGTCTCCGGCGCCGTCGCCCACCGACAAAGACTTCAAGGAGGACGAAGGCACCCCGGTCAGAGCCAAACTGTGGGTGCCTGTGCCTAAGCCACATTCCAGCAGCAAACCAGAGAACATGTCGGATAGTGATGGAGCCAAGGCTCACAAACCAGTGGTGCAGGTCAATGCACCGGTAGAGACACTAATTAGTGGGCCTGACTCCACAACCGCTGATGCGCACGTCGCATGCCCAGTACCCATTACCTTGCAAATAACGCCGGAGACGAAGGACGAAAGCTCCGATGCGCCGTTAAATCTTTCTCTGAAGGTCTCGCTCTCCATCTCGACGAGCGGCGAACCCCAGAATGCATTGATCCCCAATTTCTGCGCATCCTGCACCTTCAAAACCCTGTACCCCGAGGTTCTGGTCATGCACAAAAACCTGATCCACAAAGACCGGTCAAGCGCGGCGAGGAAGACCCGGCCCGGTCTGAAGCTCCAGCGGTTCACCGGCTGCCCCCCTGCCCTCCACGGGCACGACGTCACTCCCCTCTGCATGATGGCCCGGCGACACCCCCGGCGCACCAAGTCCCCCACGCCGCAGGCTGGCAGGCCGCAAGACCGGACTCCCGCCGCCCACCAAGCCAGCGCTCCCGGACGCGCTCCCCCTGTGCAGGCGCCCGTGCACGACGTGACCCCAGAGGCACAGCGGTACGGGCCGAGGATGGAGCCGCCGCCGCCGCCACCGCCACCGCCGCAGCAGCATCTCCAGCTCCATCAGGACGCGCCCCGCTTCACAGAAGTGAACAAGAAGTCCGGCAAAAGCAAGCACGCGTCGGAGACGTGCGGCCGGCTGGACCGAGTCGGGATCGGCGAGAGGAGCTACCCGGTGAGGAGCGGCGTGGCGTGGCACTCGGACGCCGCCCGGCTCTGTCTGTCCAGCCGCTTCGGGAACCTCCCCCAGATGGACCTGGGCGAGCCCTCCACCAAGAGACTCAAGTACCGCCTCCCTCCGGGCCGGGAGGCGGACGGCAAGGCCGAGAAGCACGACTTCCGCGTGCCGACGGCGGACGGGACCAACCGGCTGCTGGGCCCGGGGAGGGCCCTGAAGCCGGCGCCCCAGAGCTCCTCCCCGGCCGGCGCCTCTGATTCCTCGGCGGCGGCCAAGTCTCTGGCCGTTGGCGGCGGCGGCGGCGGCGTGCACACCGACAGGAACATCATCAACATCCTGCGGTCGTACACCCCCGCTGACCTGGCCTCGCTCTACCACGGCACCCCGCCGTTCGGCAGCCGCGGAGGACTGCCCGGAGCGCCCAGAGCTGGTATGCTAGCGCGTTAGCCGAGTGCATGGAGATCAGTGGTGTGTGTGTGTGTCTCAGCCGTTCACGGAACATTCACAGTGCGCTTGTTTTGTCAGTTTAACGATGTTATTCTTCTGTTTGTTTGTGTTTTTTTAAATCAGGAAATAGAAGTACACTCTACCAACATTTGCCCAGTCTGCCCCATCTTCAGCGGCTAGAGCATCCATCGTCGTACCCCAGTGAACGGTATGGCACCTCAGACAAGAGCTAGGAGGGTGAACGACCAGATCCGATTCGGCACGGGAATCTCTCTAATTTCCCCCGCTGCTTTTCCACAGTACACAACTTTAGACGCGTGACAAAATAAAATGCATTTTTTTTTTTCTTCCATGTTTTTCAAATGTGCCAATAAAGCATTGAGGAACTGAGGAGGTTTTGTCTGCTGGGAACTGAGATGGATTGACGTCTGGGCGGGCCTCTACTCCTCACCTTTTTGTTACCTTCATTTGATTTTGTGTACAAGAAAAATAGTTTTTGCACAAACTATGTAGAACTCAGGCCACGTTTAAAGTACAGCTTTTCTGTGAATGTTGAGACGAGGCGCTACTTATTTGAATACAAGATTCCCACTACCTAATGTCACGAGAACTCCGCAACCACTGTGAAACTGATTTCCATTGTTACCTTTTTTTTTTGTGGGACAGCGTATGTTTAAAGCTTGTATTAGTAGTTTTCAGTAGTTGGGTCTTTTTTTATTTTATTTTATTTATGCTGCACGTCGGGTCATTGTGCAGCAGTCGAGCACTGATCTCCCCCCAAGGCACTGAAGGGGTGGGATTTATTCTTATTTAGGTTCCCTTATCTCAGTGGTTTACCAACGGGCTGCGGCAAACGGTTCTACAGTGTTTGTTCACGTGGTCTACCTCAGTTCATGGACTTGACGCTGTTGTTGTAATGCTGCCAAAGCCATCATGTCAACCGTGCTGTGGGCCTTTCTGGAGCTGGGTACGGGCCAGACGTCTGTGTGTGTGTGTGTGTGTGTTGGGCCATAATGGATGGATGGATGTCTTCTCCTGGAAGATCGAGGCTCATCAAGTGCCTGCCTCCCATTTTGTTCTGGCGTTCCCATCTAGGAACTTGACATTTAATGCATAGTTTCAAGGCAATTCTACTTGACTTCTGAATGTTGTGAAGAATCGAGGCCATATTTAAAAGAAGAGGGTAAATAAAAACCGGAGACTATGCTGTGCGGTGCTACCTCTCTAGCTGTGAAGTCTGTACCAAACCTCCCAGGGGTTGCTGTTTGTCGACCAAGGTAACAGTGCTTTTCAGTACTTGCCAATATTATGCAAAAGTCTTGAAAGTGTTGCTGTCATGTGTTTAACATTTTTGTTTTCCTGATTGGCCACCGACTCATTTCGGGAAGACTCGTGGGGTCTGTCTGTGCTCATGGAGGATGGAATGACTCAAAACATTGTACACTGAAAGAGTCTGAGGTTCAGCAAAACTTACAAACCAATTGGATGCATCTGTTTTGTTAGCATGTTCTCCAACAAATAAAGCCTTGTGTTAAGTTATTTGCCTTTTGGATTTGCCTTTCACCAATGTGTGTGCCTGATGAAAATGTTGAAAATGTTTGGCCTACAAACTTGTGCTAGCTTTACCCTAAAATAGGATTGGTGCTATAATTGATGCATAACTCTAACCCAGACACTATCAACTTCGGTTTGTTGTTTGAGCAAAAGTTGCCCTACGTTTTCAAAAATAAAATCCAAATGTAACTGAAACGACGGCTTGTTGTGTGTGGCAGGTTAAGAAGGGCGTTTATTTGTTATCTGGCGCTTGGCGCAGGCGTAATGTGAACCCTAGAGGGCAGTATATTCAAAGCCTAAAGAAACAATCACGCATTGCTCTCTTTCAGTCGGGCCAAAAGATTTCTGCAACAGTTTGGGTTCATTATAATAAATTGCAACACCACGGTCAAAACGAAACTGTAAAAAGCGCATTGTACAAAGTGTATTACAAAAAGTACAATTTACGAGTTTCATTTGATGACATTTTTAAAACGAGACGGTTGACAAACACTTCCGTCAATTAAATATTTGACCGTACTGCGTTTGACAATGTGGAATACTAACTCGTCAGCTTTTAACCCTATCCCTTTTAGACTAAACCACATCTGTTGGCTGCCTGTTCCCCTGAGCCCGCACTGTGTAATCTATTGCATTAGCTCACATTAGTGCATATTGCCCACGGCCCTCGGTAATCACAAACACAAAATGAGCATTTCACTTGGCATCACCCTCATATTCCCCCACACTGTGGCGAACGCGGTGCAAATGTGTGTAAGAGCAGGCAAGCTGACGATGGTTTATGACATGTCTCCTGCTATTCAGAATCCCCCCATGTCCAAAGTGATGATTTTCCTTTCATCCCAACCAGCTTCGAGGGTTTTTATGTCAAAATGCACCTTTAACAAACAAAGATGTACAAAATTGTAACCAAGATGTCCCATTTTCTATTTTGTTTGCTGTTCTTTTGTTTATCTTCCAATTTGGGAACCCTCAAATCTGACTGACATTTATTTGTTATTGCTAACATGAACAGCAGTGACAATTTCTGCTACACTTTCTCTGCTGTACCCCGTTGTTGTGTGAATCTGTTTTGCCATATTTCTGTATCGTTATGCTTATATTACGATACATGTATTCTAAACCTAAAACACACAATTTCCCCAAATGTTTTTTTGGACGGATTTCTGTGAGCCCTGACAGAATATTACTTTAGGGAGTAAAGAAATATAGAGAATGCATACATTGCGGCATATTTTAATAAATCCAGTGTTTTTCTTGCTGGAGTTGTATATAAATTCTCGGCCTTCTGGTTTAAAAAAGGTATTATTCACCAACATATTACATTGTTATTTTTCAACATATATTTTTCAACCACAACAAATCATTATATATAATTTTGGTAAATCACCTTTGTTGTGCTAAAACTAAATCAAAGATTTCTTGACATATATTCATAGAAACTGCAGTATATACAGAATTGTCATGGGATTTTTGTGCTTTTATGGACAGGACAGTAAAGGGAGACAGGAACGCGGACTGTAGAGGAGAGAGTGACATGTAGCATCGGACCACAGGTGGGAATAGAACCTAGTTTGCTAAAAGGCATGTTGCCTCCATGGTTAGCACTTAGCATCAATTGAGCCACCGAGCTACAATGCCTACTGCCTACATGGTTAGAGCTAGCGGGTTGAGCTACAAGGCCTACTGCCTACATGGTTAGAGCTAGCGGGTTGAGCTACAAGGCCTACTGCCTACATGGTTAGAGCTAGCAGGCTGAGCTACAAGGCCTACTGCCTACATGGTTAGAGCTAGCGGGTTGAGCTACAAGGCCTACTGCCTACATGGTTAGAG
>JAOPJK010000001.1:8978419-8991332 GCA_027123565.1 Phycis chesteri
GCTTTTTTTTTTTTTTTTTTTTTTGCATTATTAATTCATTCATTATTAATTATTAGATTCATTATTGAGCTCCTTTTGAAATGCATTTTTGGTTTCACGCAACCAAATGTTATGCAAATTTGGGACGGCAACATTTTACATTGATTAACCAATTACCAAAGTAGCCACCAAAAGGTCCACTGAGACCCATAATGGCACCAGAAATAGTTCTTGTCCTATTGTCACAGTCCCAGTTCAGGAAATGTGTTCCTCAATGTTTCTCTGCTACAAAAACACCGGTCAAAAAGGTTCCCTCGACCCAGTTGTTCTCTGCGGTCTGGATCGGTTGTGGGCCGGTACGTGGTTGAACACAGCACTAAGGAGTCTCAGTGAATCTCCAGATCATCTAGAAGCTTTTTGGAAACACCAGAAGTACTGATCCAAATGTGACTGAAGAGGAGGTGGAATTCCACGTGTGTTCGTTGAATGTACCTCAGTGATGGCCGAGGATGATAACAGAAACACTATATGAATGAATTAGTATAGAGAGGCACTAGACCTTATTATTGAAATCTCCTTCAATGGTTTTGAAGGCTGGCCCAGGGTTTCCCCTACGGGGTCACAGTTCCTGAGCCCCCTGCAATCTCAACTAAAGTTACACCCTTGAGCCAAAGAATGATAGCATTGTTCTTGGACTCTGCCTCATTAAAACCTGATATTCAATCAATAGTGGGTCTCCTATATGCGTTGTCTCAATGAGTCCTCATTTCAGAGTGAGCCAGCAGTGCCTTCATTTGACAGAAACCACAAGGACAGAAACCGAAGGTGCTGGTTTTAATGGCCCAACAATCAAACACATTGCAGGGAATGGCGCTGTGAGTAACTGGAACAACTGCACACAAGTGCAGCAGCCATTTAAGGCAGGATTGTCTCATGGCGCATATGACATTTTCATGGAGACCACTATTTATGGAGTCCGTCTGACTTTAAGGATTATCACACAGACGCGAAATATCTCCTCCTTCCCAAACTCCTTCTCGGCTCCTTTCATCTTTTACGGAGTCGCGATAAACGGCACATGTTCAATTCACAATTCTCTACCAAGTGTTCAGTTGTCTTGTTGTTTGTCCACCTCAAGGCCACCGTCGCAACTGTTCCAGGAAGGCTAACTGCAAGAAACGCGTCGGCCATGCTTTGAGTTCCTTTACAATTGGTGCGCTCTTGTCATCTTTGTACTCCACAGGCAATCAGAAACGTGTTAGGATATAGAAAATATAAATTTAATGGGCAACTTTCCAATGGCTATTCCAGCTGCATTGTTGACCATCGCCGATGCCTTTAGTTATTTGTGACTCATGCACAACCACTCATGTCAGACACAGACCCAATTCAAGGTTTTTAGAAGTCATTTGCGCAATGGATTCTTCGCTTCCCTGTTGCCTTGGAACACCGCGGCTGTTTAACGCAAAAAACGCAAAAAACGAACATCGTCCGACACAACTTACACATCACATGCCCGGCGGCAAAACATTCCTCATGCTTGAACATAAGAAAAGTCTTTGAAAAAGACTTGACAACAAGGGTGAGGGACGGAAAGGAATGAGTATGAGAAATAAGAAATAAGTTGAGCTTTGAGCCGTTATCATTGTGAAGAGCTAAAAAGCAGACAGTGGACATGGTTTAGTTCTGTTCCAAATCTACATTTCAATGTGAGGCCTGCGCCTCATTCCACATATTATTACAACGCGCTGTTTTGAACGAAGGCCATATAGAGGATATTGCTCATGACTTGGTCAACGTAAGTGTGGATTTACGGCGCGACTGCACACAGTTTACATTGTTTGGATTGAATGCAGCAGAAGCAGTGTATTCAAGGCTCTTATTGGGGCCATAAACTGTCTAGACAACTATCCCCTCTTTTTCACCTTCAGCCAGGGCCCATAAGAGCAATTGTTTTGGACCAATATATCGGGGGTTGTATTTGTCTTACAATTATCAACTATGGCGTCATAAAGAGCCACTTTCACGCGGAATGACAGAATTTCCAATTCCACGAATCCTTAGTCATGCGTATCAGTTGTTTTCAGGGCGCTCCGCAGTACGCAATCGCACTCACGTTTAGTCACTTAACAGACCCTACAACTTCCGAGCGATGCTGCAAAGAATGGAATCAATATTCCCCAATCGATGGTGAGGCATCGTGGCCAAGGGCTTCGTGACTTCCCCCAACAGACAGGGCCCAGCCGGGCTGCTCTTAAGTATATTTGAACGTTGCGGTAGCACAATATATATCATAAACACATTCTGTGCCAAATGTTCATCTCAACTCACAAAGAGTCATCCTCAAATCTGTGGAGAACCAAGCAGCCTGGTTGATATCTTCGTCTGATTTGTTTTGTTTGATATTTTGTGTCCTCGTACACCTTTTCTTTTTTTTTTTGCAAATGAGAGATTATAAAACCTCTAATCTCACATGTGATCATTCGTGTTGAAATAAATACATTTGGTAAAACAACTCTCTGGATGTACAAGAACATAGCACTGGCTAAGCATAGCATTCCTACATTTCTACAAGCAGGTTTTGGGCACATATTTTGGTTAATAATATTTTCAGTGGATCGTGGATCCATGTGTCTGAGGAGGTCTTCACCTTTGATGAAATGCGTGAAGATGAGCTTCAACAGGACAGAATGGGTTGGACTGTTCTCTGTCTTAATGAGGGCTATAAATTCTTTTCCACCCTTAACATTCACCACAACCCCGTGGACAAATAGAAACCACAGTCCCAACAGTAAGTTCAAAGCTAATGCTAAAGACAAATGGTGCTTGCCATAAACCTACTTTCCTTGCAAGTGTGTGGACATCATCTGAAATGAAATAAGCTATAATAAAAAAAAATAGAATAATAACAATGAGCTGTTTAATATATAATTCCCCCAGGACAAACAATAAGAGGTGACTCAGCCTACGATTTCTTTGTGAAAACTCAGGTCTTACTGTTCAGCGTCAGCTCAGTTAAATATGTGTATTTTGCAGTGACAATCATTGAATCTTTAGCCCTGCAATATTGTGTGGAACTTTGTCCTCAATTTTGGATCGGGATCGCTTTTTACACAAATGTTAACATAACAAGTGATTTATACAAACAAATAACACACTTGTATGGTCATGTGAAGTAAATACTACGTCGTCACTAACTGCAATGCAGTGTACAATGTTGTAAAATGGCGAATATTGTTTTTCTGAGGTAAAAGTGAGCTCAGCTTTTTTTTTAAACACAATCAACAGTTTTTCTGTGGCAGCACTGCGCGTCACTTTCCAGTCTGCTTCTCTGTTCCACTCAGTGACCAACTGATCTGTAATATTGTCGTTTCCCGTCAAACTAATGTTAATAAAAAAAATATCCAGTAAGACGCCATTAGGCGGGCCTATTATTATTATTATTATTTTAGACAGCCCTACATGTCACACAATAAAATACCAGGTCGGTGTGCAGCTATGGTACACGTGGGACTATCTAAGTTGAATAAGCAAGTACGTCTGCATTAACTTTACTTCGAAAGACAAAAAAAAAAAAAAAAAAAACTATGAAGAGGGGAAGCGATGAGCGGGTGTTCCCTCCTCCCTCCTCCCTCCTCCCTCCTCCCTCGGCCGTCCACCAGTAGCGCTCCTCCCGCCCCCCGCGGCCGCTCTGCTTTCCTCATCAATGGGAGCGATTTGAATAATGTGTGAGCGCTTGGACTGGAGCCAATCAGCTGTCAGGGGGGCATGATAAATCGCAATGCATTATTGATAATAATAATTACGTTGACATGCGCATTTCTACTTGAGGGGCTAATTTCCTACCCGAAGAATTTGGAAAAGAAGGGAGAAAAAATTGGCAGGACTATTTGCTCCTGATGGTTGCACCATGTCGAGGCGCAAGCAAGCCAAGCCGCAGCACATCCACTCGGACGGACCCGGCTCGTCGGAGAGCGGTGAGTTCGGGGGAGATTTCGTTCGGGTCCGCAGAGTTTACCGAAAGTTTGCTTTAGTCCGGCGTCTTTCTAAAAGTTGCCGTTTTAACTCGACTACCTTTGCATTGTTCTCTCGCACTTTGACCTGTATAGTGACCAATGGTATTGGCCGAGTTTCGGTCATTAAAAGGTCTTCATGGTTCATGGTTGTTGTTGTTGTTTTTTTTCAATCCAAATCAAAAGTGTTTGATCAAAGTGAGGCGAATGGTTTGACGTGTTTTATTCATGGTTTTAAACACCGTGGAGGTCCACGGGCTGATCGATAGGTTATGGAGGCTCGACGCGACCACGAGTCATTTCTCCATTGAACTCGATTCGATATTAGTTTTCAACATTAAACCAGAAGCGGGCGCTCGGTCGTGGTTTTGCCAGTTTTGTATTTGTTGATTTGTATTTAGTTGAATTGACGCTTTGGGTGTGCTACCTGTTGGATTTACAAACTTACTGGAGAGATGTGTTTTGTGTCGGCAATACTGACGTGAAGCGTTATAAAGTCAAGATATACGCACCGTTGTGATAGGGTTTTATACAATATAGTCAGGAATGTGGGCCTACAGGTTGTTATTTTTGGAAAATGATATTGGACTTTGCACTTTAGCTAGTCTAAATTTTGGTGCAGGCACATCAATGTAACTTTCCATAAGTTTGGTTCTAGTGGATTTAACAGCACGTGTCTATGGAGTGCCAGATTTTAAAAACTCAGGTTGGCTATTTTTCCTCTTTCTAAACAAAGGTAGTCAACAACTGCGTATGAAATGTGACTCGGGGGTAAGCTGACCTAAAGGCAATAAATCCCTCAGTTTAATGCATGACTGTTTCCTCTCGTACATATGTCGACTAGTGGGGGATGGAGGATTGGGGCTTTTTGTGGAGACTGGGTGGTGGTGCGTTTGGTCTAACCCTATTGAATCATCTATCACCTCCTGATAACACAACTATGGCCACGGATACCATGTCCCCATTTTATAAGCCACATGCTTTATTTGATCATTTTTGATTCCCTACCTACACACTGGCCATGTGAAGTCGTTTCAACTATGAACCCCACAATAGGTGATCAGTATCCCACAGTGCAAGGCTGTGTGCCATGACGTTGAAGTGTACTGGACTTACCAGTTGAACTTTATTTCAATTTCAACAAATCTCATTTCACCAGGGCTGACTGATTCGCACGTCTTTGTTCTGTGTGATTCGTTGTGCACATCATGGATGAAATATCAGCGACACGTTGCGCCTGCGTTTTCACAAAGAATGCGGGAGTCTGTTTTTTTCCACTGTATGGTGCCTGGTGAGCAATTAACAACGCGACCGTTTCGTGTGAGAATGCAAACAAGTAGGACTACTTGCCCCTCACTGAGGGCATTAGCATTTGACAATGCCCATACATAGGCTATTTGCGGAATGCACCATGGTGAGCTGAAAACGTTTTCAGCCGCATTTGACTGAAGTCATTAATTTTATTCAGATGTTTCCTGTAAGCACATAATCTCGCTAGCAATTCCTAACCCGAATTATTTTTGTGTAATGTCCTATTAACCATCATATTTATCACGAGCATGCGTAAGGCTTTTGTGAAAAAAGTTATTGGGCATTGTTTAGTCTCAGGTCGTGGCGTTACTTTTGAATAGTAGATGGCGCCCTCTGCTGGCCATCGATATTACAACTTTTCCTATTATAGAGCTCTAATTCCCCTTGAGGAGTCTAGGTATTTTTTTATTGGATTCAAAGGCGAAACAAACCACTGGCAATGTTTTTTTTGTACCACAAACCTCGTTTTATTTTACATGGCGAACATTCCTAACATTGAGAAAATGTATTTGTCTTATTTTAGGATCCACTCTAGATGGACCCGCCGAAGGACCGGAACTGGAGGTGAAGAGATTCAGAATGGACGACACCAAGGTCTGCAGCAAGTGTTGTGCCGAATTCTTTGATGAGGCCGAATTCCAGGAACACGAGAAGAATTGCACTAAAAGCCAACAGGTGGTCATCATGGGGGACGGCTGTGGCAACGGGGCTCCGGGGGAATATTCGCAAGGTTCTTCTGACGGCGCCAACAGTGACCCTGAGGATGGCCAGTCCAGCAGCCACTCCCCATCCAACGACCACGCGGAGTCGGCGGAAAGGGCAGACGAGAGCAAATCGAACACGGAGGAGTCGGGCCAAAAGGACCAAACGGACACGTCGCCCGGCTCCGAGGTGACGTTCAGATCGTCGCCCAAGCTGCAAGACTCCAACGTGACCCTGGAGTCAATGAGCGCGACCAAGGTGGCGGTCACCCAGCATTCCTCCAAACACGCGCCCCTGTCTTCGTCCAAAGAGGCGCTGCAGACCATACCGATGATCCTGGAGCAGCTGGTGTGTCTCCAGCAGCAGCAGCTCCAGCAGATCCAGCTGACGGAGCAGATCAGAATCCAGGTGGCCATGATGGCACCTCAGGGGCTCCACTCCGCCCTCGGGGCGGTGGTGGACCCGCTCAAAGCCCTCGGCGCCCATCTCTCCCAGCAGCTCTCCGCCGCCGCCGCCCTCATAGGTAAAAGGACGGGCAGTCAGAGCCTCTCCATGGAGACCATGAAGCAGGGCAAACTACCTCAAACCCCTGGCATCCCTGCTTCTCTGGCCGAGGGACTGGGCGCCTTCACCTCCAAAGCTGACATTTTGAAGGGCGTCCCAGACCTGGCCAGCCGCCTGCCGACTCTGCTGCCACAGAGTCCGGGGGCCATTGGTTTCCCCAGCCCCTTTGCCGGCCTTCAGGCGGGGATTGAGGCCTCCAAGAAGGCAAAGGCCAAGATGCTGAATCTGCCCTCTGACTCAAAGAACAGCGAGTCCCTCTACAGGCACAAGTGCAAGTACTGCGGCAAAACGTTTGGGAACGACAGCGCGCTGCAGATTCACCTGCGTTCACACACCGGAGAGCGGCCCTTCAAATGCAACATCTGCGGAAACCGCTTCACCACCAAAGGAAACCTCAAGGTGCACTTCCAGAGGCACAAGGAGAAGTACCCCAACATCAAGATGAACCCCCATCCTGTTCCGGAGCACCTGGACAACATTCCCACCAGCAGTGGAATTCCCTATGGCATGTCCATGCCCTACGACGAGGCCAACCTCGCCGACGTGAAGCCCGTGATTGGCGGTCCGATGGCCGGGATCCACCTCTCGGCCGTGCCGGGGTTGAAGAACACATTCGAAGGCATCGGAGGTGATCACTTCTCCCAGAGACCCTCCCCGTCGCCGAGTGACGCCGCGACGGCGTCCTCGAACCCGTTTGCCCACGAGATGGGCTTCGAGCAAAACCGCGACTCCAAGGAACTGATCGCCCCGCTGCTGCTGCACGCCAACAACGGCCTGCTGGGAGATCAGAGCTCCGGAACGGCCAAGCTGCAGCAGATGGTGGACGGCCTGGAGAAGAAGACCAAGGATCCCAACGAGTGCGTGATCTGCCACCGCGTGCTCAGCTGCCAGAGCTCCCTCAAGATGCATTACCGCACGCACACGGGCGAGAGGCCGTACAAGTGCAAGATCTGCGGCCGCGCGTTCTCCACCAAGGGCAACCTGAAGGCCCACTACGGCGTGCACAGGGCCAACACGCCGCTGCGCATGCAGCACTCGTGCCCCATCTGCCAGAAGAAGTTCACCAACGCCGTGGTGCTGCAGCAGCACATCCGCATGCACATGGGCGGGCAGATCCCCAACACGCCGGTGCCGGAGAACCAGTACGAGGCGGCCGACGCGATGGACGCCCTGTTGGACGACGAGAAGTCCATGGACGTCGGCTGCTTCGACGACGACGGCGGCGGCGGCATGGGGGAGCCGGAGACGGAGCGGCACTCCCAGGAGAAGCCGACGGACGCGTCGCTGCCTCCCCCCCCGCGCGCCGCTGAAGAACCCGCACACAAACAGCCCGCCCCGCTCCTGACCTCTCCGTTCTCCAGCCTGGACGTGCTGAAGAACCTCACCTCCGCGCTGTCGCTGAAGCGCCAGAGCAGCACCGCCTCCGAGAGCGAGGGGACGTCGAAGGAGTCCCCAGCGGCGGCGCGGGAGCAGGACTTCCAGCACGACCGCAGTCCCGCCGTCTCCGACGCCGCCGTGTCCTACCGCTCCGCCTCCCCCTCGGCCAGCGTGGCCAACGGCCACACAAAGTCTCCAGGCTACGAGGAGGACTCTCCGCACCACCACGCCGCCTCGAGACCGGACTCTGACGCCGGCGCTCCGGAGGGCAGCAACGAGTCCAGTGGAGCCCTCGACCTCACGGCACCCAGCAGCTTCACCCCCAAGGCTATTAAAGAGGAGCCTGGCCTGCCCTACACAAATGGAGATTATGGTAAACAAGAAAGATCTTTCTTATTGAAATGAACTTTATCAACAGCTGTTTTTAGTATAAACAAAGCATTGTTGTTCCTGTCCATAATGTGATCTTTCTTTCTGCAGCTCACCTGCCGTTCACCCGAACACCCCCGAGTCTCGCCAGTCTGGAGATGAAGATCCCTCCGGAGAATCCCCTGGGCATCCACGGCCTGTTTAGCTCCCAGCTGCCCCAGGGAACTGGCATGACGTCGTCCAGCGCACCGCGACGGTCCACCAAGCAGCATCTCTGCAACGCCTGTGGCAAGAACTTCTCGTCGGCCAGCGCCCTGCAGATCCACGAACGCACGCACACCGGGGAGAAGCCCTTCGCTTGCACAATCTGTGGGAGAGCCTTCACCACCAAGGGGAATCTGAAGGTAGACGTCCTCTCCCAACAAAGAAACCCCACTGTCTCTCACTAGTTGTTGTTGTTGGCTAGATGTTGTTCAGCAGAACATTGACGGTATTGGTTTGTCCTCAGGTACACGTTGGGACCCACATGTGGAACAACACCTCGAGGCGCGGCCAGCGCATGTCCCTGGATAACCCCATGGCTCTGATGGCCATGGGCTCCGAGGCCAAGATGCAGGAGATGATGCAGCCGCCGAAAGAGTTGGGCTCCCCGGCCATGAACTTTGACCCCTCGCTGTGGAACCAGTACGCGGCCGTCTTCAGCAGCGGCCTGGCCATGAAGACCAACGAGATCTCCGTCATCCAGGGGGGCGGGATGCCGTTCCCGGGGAGCCTGGCGGGCGGGCCTCTGGTGGGCTCCACGGGGGGCCTGGTGAAGATGGACGCCTCGCACCCGGGCCTGCCGGCCTCCGTGGCCGAGATGGAGAAGAACGGGTCGGACGGGGGGTCAAAAGCCCAATTTCCACATTTCATGGAGGAGGGTAAAATCGCGGTCAATTAGTCACGAAGGTTCGAACCGGCGACGCCTCGACACGACGGCTACAATCAATGTCCCAAGAGTGAAACCCTGCAAAAAGGTGGAGGTTCGACGGGTACAATCAATATCCAAGAGTGAACCTCACGTGGTAGAGATGCTGTACCGTCGCACAGTTTGCTTCTCTGATTTGAACAAATCACAAGTGTTCTTTGTAGTTGACCTTGATATAACTACTGTAGCTGTATTTACTTTTTTTTTTAATATGCGGGTATTTTTTGTGTGACTTGTGTATCCAGATATTGAATGTATAACCTACTTGAAACTGCTTCACAATGTCTGTCTGACATGCTTTTGAAGGATTTTCTCTCGACTTGGGAAACGTTTCAGGGTGTGACCGAATATGGACACCGTGTTGTAGTGTTTATGGGAATACTAGTGTGCTTAACCATATTTCTTTGTACATGACTACTCACTTTCCCCATTGTGCGCTATAGATTTTATCAAATTGTACAGTTTTGTAGTGGTATGTTATGTTACATTTTGAAAAGAGGCTTTTGGTCAGAAGTGAGACTCTACTGTCTGATTCCAGCATTTTTTGTTTGTTTGTTTTAACCAGATACCCTTTGTCATCCAATTGACACTGTAGATTACAAAACTGGTTTTCATGGTTACTGATGCTGAAATGTTGGTCGAAATGTATAATCTTTTGCCAAGTGCCTAATATTACTTTTTTTTTTAATGCATCTCCATTACAATAAAGGCCTGTTAGACTCGTACTTAAGCATGTTGTACAGCATAACATTGCATTCTTTTTTGTTTTACCATGCGTTCATCACACCAGTTTACAAACTTTGATTAAAATGTTTTTGCTACTCCATTCTAGTCCGCTTGTAGAACTGCAGTCTGTTTTTAGCTGGCTGAGCTCTGAAGGCTACGGAATGTTCAATGCTGTCGTGCCTGCACTTTATTTATATTTTCAAATGTTGGATATACATTCTCATTGCATTTCAAGTCCATGTGTTTTTGTGTTTATTGTTCTTTTTTTTTTCCTCTTTTTTTTTTTTTAACATGCATTTCATGTTCCACTCGGGGATAGCAACTCACTTTGTTTAGCTTTTACTTCTGAATTATTTTTTTTTCTTCAGGCGGTAACTCGTTGAACCGGTTTTGTTCAATAACCTGCAATCTTTCCTCATTATTTATATTACATAAAATTGTGTTAGGGGGTTTATTCTACCTCATTTAGCTTATGATGATACTAGCGTTTCATTCTTGCCCCCTAATATCAATGCCGAGCTCTCATTTGCTGATACATTCGCGAGTACGCAAAAATCTACTTCATTCTCAAACTGCTGAGTTGAACAGTAATGAATGTATCACTGGACACTTTACACAAATCAGAATGGTCAGAAACGCTTACGGCTCCTGCTGTACATTCCCCATTAATATGCATTTGCCAGGGTGTGCCTTTTAAAAAAAGAAAAAAAACACAAAACAATAAAAAATGCTTCTGAAAGTGTCAACAGTTAAGTAATGTCTAGCAGTTTTGCCTGTTTACAGTTTATTGTTTCTCACTAAAGTGTTACTTTCAGGTCTTTTTTTTGAAAAATAAAATCAATGTGACTTATCGATGGCTCTCCTTTCACATTTCATGTCTGGGAGAAGATGGAAGATGAAGTGCAATGCATTTGACCACATAGCGTTGGCTAATACTCTAATAATACCAATACTGGCCAACATACCGTGCCTCTCATGCTGGAAGTATATTCATAGCCACAAAAAATGAATATTAAAAGAATTTTTCATATTTCAGAAAACAATTGGCTTTTATTAAATTAAATACGAACGGCTAGAACGTATCCTACAATGATGAGCAATATTTTATTTCCTTTTACCCCCCCACAAAAAAAATGTAAGCTCTAAAATGGGATTAATTCAGCGCTCTCGTGCAGACCTGCGCTCCCATTACAACACATGGGGAGATAACGCGCGAGCCTCCGCCCAGAAGCGAGACAGCGGGGAGATTGTGCTGGAGCTCGGCTGAGGCTGCAGGAATGACGGACAATATTCCCTTACAACCCGTGAGACGCCAGAAGAGACATGACAGTAAACACAGGAATGGGTAAGGGTGTTATACCGAATAAAACGCTGGAAAAAAAAGTATCCGTGTTTGAAATGAAAAGACCAAGTATTCGCTCGTGTACGACCGTCGATGCTGATGTCATTGTTTACATGCTGATTTTTCGACATTGTCGAAACAGTGGACCAGGCGTTTGTTTTACACCGCGATGGCCATTGGAAATAATGAGATGGATACATAAAATACGTCGTATGGTTATATTTTCATTCATGGGTCTGACGGTTCACTGTACATCCGTGTTCCGCTGGAACAAGTGCAGCTCGACGCCCATGTCAATATTAGCTCTGTCGTGGACCAGGGGATTGTCACAAACCAGGGCAGCCCGCCGACATGGAGGCCGTGAAGGCTTTACAGTCAACATACGCGCGTTCGTCTCTGGCTCTTATTGTAACCCGCACGGCGTTAGGTTATCTCTGTGATAACCTTGTGTCTGGTGAACAACGCCACCAGAATAGATGCTGTGCTGTGGGCTGCACAGACTCCAGGCTGGCGTCCATGCGTAGCCTCGATGATGTCACCACCTCGACACATGTTTTAGTACACGCGAAATGCCGGATTTGCTCTGCTTTGTCGTATTATAACCAATATATGTGCTGTGAAGGATGTGTATTCATATCTGTTGAGAGAATTTAGGCTATACGCGTTTGGGAAAATAACAGTTAATGTCAGTTCTTGTTGGCGTGATAGGCCCCCATTGACCGTATAGAGAATAGTAAGCGTTTTGTTAGTGTCTGAAATGTCACATGCAGTCTTGGAAGTCTTTGTCACAAATTGATGAATGTAGTGAACAGAAATTACATTTACAAAAGTACCACAACATTTAATGTATCGCTTTTTGTATGTTGTAATCTAATGCTACAACTCAAATCAATCAATGACGCCGGACTCCAATCAATGTGTATCAATACAACTGACATAATGACAATTCTATAAATAAGAATGAATTAGATATGGCGTCCTCATAAGGCGAGCAGGCTATAGTTTAGAATAACAAACCTAAAATATGTTGTTTGAGTAGGGTGGAGCGGGCTGATAAAGTTCTAACCCTTATCATCTCACACATCACACATTGCTCAATAATGAAAAAGTATGCAATGCAGTATCCTCCAGAATGAGTAAAAATGCACATTTATGTCAAACACAGCCTTAACCCCCTGCCACCACATCCTCTCTCTTCGTCTTGCTGTTCACATCAAGTAGCCCTAACCCCACAAAAGAAATGGCGGCCCTGCATATCTGGACTTGGCGTGGCTCCACGTCCCTGTGAGGTTGTCCCTAATGTCCGGCCGTGTGTCAGGTGCTGCCCGTGGTCCGGCTGCTGCGGCGTGGGGGAGCTCCGGCCCCGCACCGTGTGGCTCGGACACCCGGAGAAGCGGGACCAGCGCTACCCCAGGAACGTCATCAACAACCAGAAGTACAACTTCTTCACCTTCCTGCCCGGGGTGAGTGTCTGCCCCCGGGGTCACCCCCCCCAACACCCCCCAACACCCCCCCCCCCGGCCCGCCAGGCCCCCAGCGCCTGGCGTGTGTCTAGTCCCCAGC
>JAOPJK010000001.1:9800493-9816786 GCA_027123565.1 Phycis chesteri
CGCTGCGCGCCGGAGCGATTGAGTGCACGCACGCAGGCGAGAGAGGTGTTCATCAACTGGTCTAAGATCATGAAGGAGCATAGTTCAGTAGGGAAAAACGGTGGCGTTTTCCTTTAAGATTAAATTTTAATGGTGCCACATACACATTCAACCTACTCCACAGAACTAAAGCCTAAAAGCATAGCAACATTTTGTTTAACTTCTAGTTAGAGTTGCCAAATAAGTTGCAGCTGATTTTGGTATTTCAGCTCTCTTTGGTATTTCTTCAAGCAGACTTATGTCAGAGTTACGTCACCATGAAGCTGCATACTCATCAGAAAATAGCATTTGAACAAGCGGCACAGGCAAGTGTATGCTTATTTTTTGTAAATACAGCCAAACATCATACAAATCCTGCATTGTTTGTGTTTTGCACATGTTTGATGTTTTTTCCAATCTTTTAGATTCAATGATGAGTGTGTCTCCAAAGCACTTTCAGGTAACTTTCAGGTACTGCAGAACAGCACCAACACATATACAGGAGGCTAATTGTGGCATATGCAAGATAACCATGATTTGAATGAGGTTGTGATGGTGTTGCTCTGATGTGGTAATTGACTAAATTAAAGCAAAGTAATGTCCTCTCTGCTCTCAGATTGTAACGGAACCGCAGGCTGGTCAGAAGATCCAGATAGTCACCGCCATGAACCCGTCCAGTGTTCCCAAGCAACAGTTCTTTCTGACCACTGCTGATGGCTCTGGGACCGGCAAGGTCATCCTGGCCTCGCCAGACAGCAACCACAACAAGCAGCTCATCTTTACTGCCGCAGACAGCTTGATGCCGGGCAGGATACAGGTGTACATTGTTCAATCCATCACTGTTCTTATGTGGACCTTGGACTGCTCTACAGTTGATGTTACGCATTCATTTAGTGTTAAGTTAATATTATGTAATCTTCAACATTTTCGTTTGTTTGTCAAGCCAATTTGTTTATGATACATTATAAATATGCCAGACAAATTCAGTATTCTGTTAGCAAATTCACTGTTTTGCAAAGGCTCAATTGTTGGACCAGTAGCGACTCCAACAACACTAACCGGGTGTCCGCTGGACATGGATGTTCTTCAGATCGTCACAGATGCCATGTCCATGGAGCGGCTGCTTGGGCAGGGAGGGGACCTGAGTCGACCCCAGCCAGTGGAATACTGTGTGGTCTGCGGAGATAAGGCTTCGGGTACTTGGCCTACAGTTACAAACCTGTGTACGCACACACGTGCCCGCAGACACACACACACACACAGCACGACCCATCTGCCGTGTGATTCCCCCACAGGGCGTCACTATGGCGCAGTCAGTTGCGAGGGCTGTAAAGGATTCTTCAAGAGAAGCGTGAGGAAGAGCCTGGCGTACAGCTGCCGCAGCAAACAGGACTGCGTCATCAACAAGCATCACCGCAATCGCTGCCAGTTCTGTCGGCTTCGAAAGTGCCTTGAGATGGGGATGAAGACCGAGTGTGAGTTGGCACCGTCGCGCCGTCACCATTACAAAAACAACATCTTCTTGTCACTCGTGAGCTGGTCACCTTGCCTTCAGTTGTGATGGAAGCAGTCTATCCAGAATAGGAAAAGGGAAGCACAATGGGAGGCTATAGCATCGTACCCAGTTATTGTTCACAGTAACCAAGTCTAAATAAAGTTATTGTACACCAGACAAGGTTTAGTGAAATCAATGTGTGTGCCCTCAGCTGTGCAGAGTGAGCGCAGACCCATTGATCTGGTCCCGAGAGAGAAGCACTCCAACTGTGCGGCCTCCACTCAAAAAATCTATATCCGCAAGAACCTCAACAGCCCACTCATTGCCACGCCAACCTTCATCTCCGACACGGAGACCGAAGGCTCCAGGTCAGTAGAGGCTCCAGCAGACCATGATGGAAGAAGTAGGGGGATATACGTGGTAGTTCACCTTTGTAGTACTCTGTATGGGTCTTGGGTTGTCATTTTTAGATTAGATTAGATTAGATTAAACTTTATTGTCATTGTGCAGAGTGCAAGTACAGAGTGAATGAAATGTTGTACATGAATAGTGCAATAAGAGTAGCAAAGTAAACAGTAGTAAAGTAAACAGTTGCCCTGTAAAGCAAACTGTAAACAGATGGTGCAAGTAGGTAGTAAGAGATGTACAATATATACACAGTACAGTCTTAAATCTGAAATGGCTTTGTCAAATGTAGTGTCAACAGCTCTCCACCCTGATCAGCATTGGTGGATTGTTGTTTGTTTGTTTGTTTTGCTCCGTAGATCTAGTCTTCTGGAGCAAGGAATGCTAGTCAACATCCAGCAGCCTGTCATCCAGACCGATGGGACATTGCTGCTGTCCACTGACTCTAAGGTACGGACGCCGGCCAGTTACGGTCTCGCAGTGAAACAAAGTAGGCATGCACGTGCCTGCTGACATCGTCCCGTCGCCGTCCCCAGATGGAGTCGAGGCACGGGGACCTGGGGACGCTGGCCAACGTGGTGTCCTCGCTAGCCAGCCTGAGCGACTCGCTGCATGACAACCTCCACGGGGGCGACGAAGCTTCAGGTGGCCTCCAGCAGGAGCACTCTACCAGTGAGATAACACGGTCAGTATCTGAGCAACGCGACCGCCTGCTTTATGCGGGAACTACCGTTCCACCGCAGATGGGAGCGTCAGTGGTTTCCAACATTGTTGTGGCCCAATTTTTAGATGTGAAAATCCGTTTTGAGTGCGACTTGCATCTGCTTCCTGTTGTTCAATATAAACGGCCCTTCTCTCATGAACCCATAAGCATATCAGGCAACCACAGGTGGTCCTGGTCCACAGGTCAGGGAACTGCATGATCATCAACAACGTATGTTTGGTTTCATTGGGTACAGTGCCTTTGACACCCTGGCCAAAGCCCTAAACCCACCAGATGCAGGGCAGGGCCAGAGCCAGGCAGGTCAGGCGCAGTGTATTGCCGGAGCCACCATCCAGCTCATCGGTCGAGACCAGGAGACCCCTGTCATTGAGTTGGAGGGGCCACTGCTCACAGACACCCACGTCGGGTTTAAGGTAGGATAACTGGACATGAACTGATTCCTGCTTTCCAAGCTTAGCTCTCTTCCGGTGACATGATGTCCCCTCCCTGTCTCCGCCCACTTTCCATCCAGTTGTCAATGCCGAGTCCCATGCCGGAATATCTGAATGTACACTACATCTGTGAGTCAGCATCTCGTCTGCTCTTCCTCTCCATGCATTGGGCACGCTCCATCCCTGCCTTCTCAGCTCTGGGGTAAGAACTCTGCATTGTGACAACTAAGGCTGGTTCGGTGTGTTGCAAGCTCCTCTGTTCATTTAACAGGACTTAAGTCTCATTATCGACGATCTTCATTCACACGCCAACGGCCTGGCCTCACTGCTCTCCCACTCTTGCCTCGCCGTCTGTGTCTCTCAGCCAGGATATGAACACAAGTTTGGTGCGAGCCAGCTGGAATGAGCTGTTCACCCTGGGTATGGCTCAGTGTGCCCATGTGATGAACCTGTCCACCATCCTAGCTGCCATCATCAACCACCTTCAGGGAAGCATTCAGGACGGTAAGGGCCCTCTGACTCCCACGCTGAGTGAGCTGCATCACAAAACACCTACAGTATAAGCCCCAAGGCAGTCACATCTCTTTAGTGCCTGTACTACATATGCCAAGGCCCTTGTTTAAACAAACGCCGGGGTATTGTTAAACAATAAACTGGGCCTTGCTTTGTCCCAGACAAGGTGTCTGGGGAGAGGGTGAAGCAGGTGATGGAACATATCTGGAAGCTGCAGGAGTTCTGTAACAGCATGATAAAGGTGGAGACGGACGACTACGAATACGCCTACCTGAAGGCTATCGTGTTATTCAGCCCTGGTGAGTGAACTTGGCCCATATGTTGTGTTCATGAAGGTAACGGTGGCCTTCAATGGCAAGTGAGATGTTTGCTTGACGTGTGTGATGTTTCAGACCACCCGGGCCTTGAGTGCAGCATCCAGATTGAGAAGTTCCAGGAGAAGGCCTTGATGGAGCTTCAGGACTATGTACAGAAGACATATCCAGAGGACACGTACAGGTAGATGTGTATACAGTGCTTCAGCTGAGCCACAAATAATGTTTTTAGAATGTACAAGCTTTTATGATAATTGTGCTGGCAAAGGCCTATTACGTTTTTGGGTTTTAGTTTTTGTTGTAATAATATCAGAACCAGTGAAGATGATTTAGGAATCGTATATATATATATAGCGATGAATATGTTGCAAATGATAACTATTGGGTGGGGTGTGGATTTCTAAGGTTGACCCGTATCCTGACGCGACTTCCTGCCCTTCGACTGATGAACTCCAACATCACAGAGGAGCTGTTCTTTACCGGACTCATAGGGAATGTCTCCATAGACAGCATCATTCCATACATCCTGAAGATGGAGACCACAGAGTACAACAGCCAGGAATCTGGCTCTGCCGAGTGATGGCCATACCTCCACCTAGCCGAGCCCTCTATTCAGAGATAGGTAAACTGAACTCATGTACTGCTCTTAAGTTGTCTCTGGTTCACCGTCGACCCGAGTGTGTTAGCTCGGGTCGACGGTACCACAGCTCGGTACCACAGCTTAAGGGTCCACCTGGGCCAAGGGTGTGGGGGCTTGGAATGCTTTGGAGTTCAGTGGAACTCCAGACCTGATGAAAGGGACTGAGGTCATTTCTGTCTTTCTGCACTTCAAACCAATTCCTGATGAACTTTTGGCATAAGCCTTTACAGGTTGTTTAAGTCTTATTCAAGCCATATTGTTCTCTAATGCTGGTCATATATACTGTATGGTTTTTAAGGTAGCTTCTGAATCTAACCTCTAAGATGTGTATTCAAAAAGTGCAATCATTAATCATGGAGTCAAATGAATGGCATAAGAAGGTCCAAATGGTAAAAGACTGTAAAATGTGCTTTCAAGCTGTCTTTTGGAGATGCTGGTATTACTTGTAAATATTGCCCCAGAATTAATTTGTTCCAGCTCATGTCACATAGGAAACAAGTGTGACCATGGAACCATCTCAAGTACCAACCACAGGCTTTTAGAGATGGCGTCCAAGAATTGATCTGGTGTGAGAATGTATCTGCACCCTATCAAAAAGCTGAACAATGTCAGTTATAATTGTGATTAATTTCAAATCACATGAGTGCAATCTCTTAAAGGTGCAGTGTGTAGAATTTAGTGGCATCTAGCAGAACAAACTTGGCAGAAATGGAATATAATATTCAGAAGTACATTGTGATTCATGTGTACCCCCATGACAATAAGGATCACTGTGTATTTATTGTCACGGGCGGTGACAAAATCCGGCTCTCAAATCCTACACACTGCACTCATCATGGCCTGGTATATTAAATGTAAGACATCACAAGGTGACGTCTTAGTGTTATACTACAGTATGACTTCTTTGTTTACTTATCTGTTAAAAAATGGTAGACATGAGCAATTGGAAGACGGTTATATTGTAACGTTCAATTCAAGTTTTTCCCTCTTTCACACTGAAAAATTGTTTGCGACGACCACTTCTAAATCAGGTTAACAAACAAACTTACTGAATGTATGTTTTTGTTTTCACTGAGCAGCCACTATCAAAATTAACTCAAATGATTACTCAACCATTCATAGTTTCACAATTAGTATAAAAAAGAGTATGTATTGAAACTATACATATGCACAGATACCCATCTGGTGCATGTGCAAATGAACATGTAGAAATTGAGAGAGAGCAGAGTGTTAATTCCACAAAATTGTAATAGTTTGAAGTCAGAGGAAAAAAAGTATTAATGAAGGGCCAGATGTGTTTTAGCATTCTGCGGCTATTGCTGCCTCTTGAGTTGGAACAGATTACTACTACAGTCTACTACTACAGTCTACTCCTTGACTGCTGGTCTCCTGGCTAGGTATCGATGTGTATGGATCTCGGACCACACACAAGCTGTGCCTAGATTGGAGTTTCAAGGTTGGATGTGTGTCTGATTTGGGCCTCTGTTAGCTATAGACTAGTTATTAATCTGGTGGTGGTTGCGTCAGCCTTTTAGCTCTTTTGCATGCATCAAGGTATTATTCTTTTTAGGGCTGGACATTTCCCCCCCTCCCATATCGGCTTTTGATCTGTGTTTAGGTTTTATGAATTGTGTTGCACACATTGTTTTTTTTTCTAAATCAAATTTGTTTTCGACTAATGTTACCAAGTGTCTCATACTAAGTGTACTTAAAGTACTTTATGGGAATGTCTCTCAGATTGGAAAAAACATTTTCTGGAACTGAGCCCGGCCTGTATCGGTGTGTTAATTATGCATACATTGATGGATTATACTGTATATGTTACAGCAACACAGCAACTTGAATGGGGATGTTATGTCAACAACAATTTGGCCTATGTTCTCAACTTTTAAAACCTAGAAAAACGGTTTGTTACTGCACTTATGTAAACTAATCTTTGTACATGTAGTTTCATTAAAATGAGTGCATGTTTTTTTTTAAGTGGGTTTTATATATCTTGTCACTGTATGGGCTAAAAGCAAAGACGTTTTCCGATATTGCAGTGCATGAAGGTGCTTAAGCTTTTTTTTAAAGTTATGTATAAAAATGTAGATTTAAATGTTGTTGCATTATCATAATTCAAGATTATAACACTCAAATAATTCATGTGAATTGTGTGTTATGGTCATGTTTCTGTACATTAACTTCCTCAAACTTGTGACTAACCAATCATTCAAACAATCGTATCTGCTTGTTTGCCATTTGGCCTATTTTCTACCTCGCCAGAAGTAAAACTGCAACAACAAAAAAATTACGGTTATGTATAAGCATTCCAGAGTCTGATATGGAGCCATGGTTATTGTAGTTCTGACAGAAATAAACCACTGTTTCAAGTATGACATTGATATTTGACACCAAGATGTGATTTAGGCTATGTTGTGTTTAGGCTCTGTGACATTGACTACAGTTCGTTTGGTTTCTTCACTCACAGTGAAACATTTGTATGTTTCAACCAAAAGGGATAATGTGCACAAGTCTATCCGTCTCCTTTTTACTGGAGGCGTCATATTATATTTAGATGTTGATGCTAAATGTGTTCTTGATTGTCACGTAAAAGACTACACAAGGACGCAAAACTACAACTAGGTAACGTCATCCGTTTAGCAACGTCATCAACGCGGGACAGTTCGTGTGCTGCTCAGTGTTGCTGCTGCCCCTTGTGTGAACAAATCCATCTCCAATACAACTGTAAAGATGCCTATGAAAGGCAGGTTTCCAATCAGAAGAACGCTAGAGTATCTCCAAAAAGGGGATTTGATTTTTAAGAACCGAGTAAAGATTATGACCGTTAATTATAATACATCTGGAGAGCTCAGCGAGGGGGCAAGGTCAGTATAGCATAGGCTAACGATAGCTTATCTGCGCTGTGCCGGGGCATGTGTTTCTGCTGGTTAACATCTGTGATTGTGATTATGAGAATATTATAACTGCAGTACCCTGTCGGTCGCGACTTTAAAATGTGTTTTAGTTGCCAACAGCAGCATAGCTTAAAGTTAAGGTGTCATCAGCACCAGATTGTCAGATCGTAACCAAATGTATATTTGGTTACAATCTGTTATGAAACGGCTATGTTCCACAACTTGTTTATACAATTGTTTCTCATTGGTGATGTTCAGTTTTCTAATATTGGCTCTCATTGGTGAGCTTGTGTTTCCTAACCTGTCTATAACTCCTTTGGTTTCTAGAAAGTTTGTGTTCTTCAATATTCCTCAAATCCAGTATAAAAATCCATGGGTCCAAATTATGATGTTTAAGAACATGACCCCATCGCCTTTCCTGAGATTCTACTTGGGTGCGTATGTTTTTCTGCTTGAGCTTAATTACACAATAGAGCAAGTTGGACCAGGCTAATTTTCGCCATTCATTCCTGCAGATGATGGAGAGCAGGTTATTGTGGATGTGGAAGGAAAGGACCATACACTAATAACGCAACACGTGAAGAAAATTCTCTGCAAATCAGAGTAAGGAATATTTTATTATCAGCATATGCAATTGATTAAGAACAATGTATTATGTCATAGACATGATCGTAAAGATAAACTAACTGCAGAACTAAATGTGTGTTAAATAAATCATAAGTGAACACAAATACAGATTATTCTCTTCCTAGTACAGACCCAAGATAGTGACTGTAGCAGCATCTATCTCAGAAAATGATTATAATATTTGTAAACTTTAATATGCATTAATCCTTTTCTGCATATAGAGAGGTCTTGCAAGATGAGGCCCTGGCCAAAATGCAAGAGTCCAACCCTGCCAACTTTGGTCCAAAGAAGTATTGTGTGAAGGAGTGCATCTGTGAGGTTGAGGGTCAGGTACCATGTCCCAGCATCACACCACTGCCCAAAGAGTTCACTGGAAAATACCGCGCTCAGATGGCAGCCTCCCAGGAGTAACTGTCCAAAAGATCTGATTGTTTCAATCTTTGGACAACATGTTGACTTTCTACCGTTATTTCTCGTTTGGTTTTTTTATATGTTAAAATACTTATTCGATTCCTTTTGTAAATAGTGACGCTATGTGCATAAAGATGGTTGCTTAATGTATCTATTTAAACCTGTCTACCAATTGCAATAAAAACATCCTAATTAAACAATCTGTACAGGCCTTATTAGCGGTTTGTGGGAGAGCTGTGCATAGGTTATGCAATCAAAATGAGGAGGTCCATAGTCTATTTGATTTCTCCATATTCAATTTTATTTGTGCTGAGATGGAGCCGTCAATGATGACCAAGGGTTAGGTTCTTCAAATATAAATGTCTTAAATGCCAAGATAACATACCCAAGCACTAATCAAATACAACAAAGTTAGTAACAGACACAATCAATGGGTTACCTTTGAAACGTTCATAACAAACATTTATTGTCAATATTTTGTTCTAAAATGTTTAACTGGGATTTGTCACAACACACGGTAGTGGATTGAGCCTAACGGCAAGCTCGGTCTGTAGTGAAACATTTGGACAGTGTGGTCAATTTTATGAAGGAGAATTAGCAGCATTAGGATAATACTTAGTGGCATTGGACTGATAGTGTTGAGGTTACAACAAGGTAAATTATGGATTAGATGAATAAAGTTGGATTCAAAAGTATTTAAATAATGCAGACATTTGTCGTCATGTTACTTAGGTAAGCCAAGACAATTGGCCAGCTAAAAAACAAAATTAATGGAACTTTAGAAGGATGCCATGCTTAAAAATTAGCATAACATTTGGCAAACTGCATCACCTTGGACTGTTGGAAGTTATTCTAAGATATTTTATACATTGTTTAACCAAAGTACCACAGAAGGTGTTGAAAACATCATGACACACTTCAGTACAGCTTTTCAGCAATAATGGTGCACAATTTTGTGATCAATATCTAAAAGGCAACCAACCAAATATCAGAGGCCTTGCAGAGATGCATATACATCTTAACAATCAACAAAACATGCATCACATTTCTGAAAGAATGTATGTTCCGATGATAACAATGTTTACCATAACAAAAAATTCTCTGGAGCATTAATGCCTTGTGCTTTAGTTCTGCAAAACGAAATAACGTTAATAGATTAGTTAGTTAAAGTGAAAAGCAAAATATTTGTATCTCATATGAATAATGTGATGCTGAATAGCCATCAAGTCCGTGACTCCAGCCCTGGGTTTTTCAATGTGAAGATCATATCTCCAGAAACTATTCAGGCTTTTTAAATAGTTATTTAATATTACCTAAATAACAAAATTGCTGCTTTATTTACTACAATTTGGTGTATTATGTTTCATTCATTTCTAAAATAATGGATGTTAATAATTATTACGGTCTAATTTCTGTCAAAAGCTTTTATTTTTAAATCCGGCATGTAATAACTATTAGTTTGATGTACTTGTTTTAGTTGGCCATACCATACAATAGCAGACTTCACCAGAGGCTCATGGATCAGCTCAGTCATCCCGAGAACTGCATTCTTTTTTTGATTCTTTTTCTCATTGGTGGATGGAACAGACGGTTGAGGCAATGGTTAACAGTCAAACAAAACATCTACAGTCTCGAGGGCTTGCAGAAGGATTCACTTGGTACAACAGAGACATAATGCTTCCCTCCCCGGGTGGCTGGCTCTCCCCGCGGGCCAGCCGTTCATTACGTGGGCAGGCGGCCTTCTCTACTGCGCGGGATCTGAGTGAACGGCGTCAGTGTGGCTTCTTCTGCTCCTGCAGGGTGTGCTGTAGCTCCCTCAGGTTGGCCGACAGCAGCTCCACCTCGTCCAGGCGGCCGTTGATCTTGGCGTCGAAGATGTAGGCCCGAATGTTGTCGATCTGCTGCAGGAGCAGCTCCTCCTCTATCATCTCAATGTCCGCCAGAGCTCCCGCGTCTTCGTCTTCGTCGTCTCCCTCGAAGGGGTTGGTGGAAGCCCCTGGGGAGTCCCCGGAGGCCTCCGCGAAAGGGTTGCCCGTCTCACCGCCGTCCTCCTCAAAAGGGTTACCGAGCGGTGGGCTCGCGGCGCGTCCTTCCTCCCCGCTGTTATCCTCTTCGTCGTCAAAGGGGTTGTATTCCTTCTTCCCGTTGCTCACCTCTTTGTGTTCCCCCTGTATGTCCTCAAAGAAGGGATTGGACGGGTCCTCCTCCGTGGGAGTGGAGTCCTCCTCTTCGAAGGGGTTTAGAGAGGAGCTGTTCTGCCCCTCGCTGCTGGGAGGAGTAACGTGTCCCCCCAAGCTCCTCAGCCTGGGAGGGGACTCTTCCTGCCCCGCGAGAGCAGGGAATGCTCTCAGAGACAGCGGGCTCCTTTCAAATTTAGGGGTTAGTTCTCCAGGCTTGTCCTCCTCTACGTCACCGTCCGCCGGCTCGCCGAGGTCCAAAGAGCACTCCCAGATGGACGAGGGCTGCCTGGAGTCCCCCGCCGGAGCCCTCTGCTCCCACTCGCTCCTCTCCCGGGCCTCCAGGCGCTGGATCTCCCCCTGCTGCAGGTTCTCCTCCCGGGCCAGCTTCTGGGAGAGCGCGATGGCCAGGCTGGTCTGCTGCTGGTCGTACTCGTCCTGCAGCTGCTGCAGGTTCTCCTCCAGCATGGCCACCTCGTCCGTCCGCCGGGCCTCCCTGGCCTGCCGCAGGAACGACTGGATGTTGTCGATCTGCTGCAGCAGGGGGTCCTTGAGCTCACCGTCCCGCGTGTGCCCGGAGTCGGAGGAGGGCAGCCAGCCGCCGGCCTTGGTCATGCGAGGAGGCCGGGGGACCTGCGGGGCCACGCCGTTGGTGCTGGCGGCGGAGCGGCTCCTCTCGGACTCCTGCCTCCTCTTGGCGGACTCCTGAGCAGCCTGGCGGGGCCGGAAGCGACCGCAACATGAGGACACACGCGCGTTTGGAGGAAAAGAGTAAAAAACGAAAAGAAAAAGAAAAAAGAGCACCATCCTCACCGCTCTCTCCTGCTGGAGTTTCTTTTCTTGCTCCTGCTTCCTCTTCTCCTTCAGCGCCTCGTACTTGTCCCTCGTCGGAAGGGACATCAGACCCAGCAGCTTCTCCTGTCGGTGGACGCACGGCGGCCAGAATGGGAGAGACATTAGAGAGATTAGGGCGGTGGGCGTTTCAGGGAGCATTGACGCGAGTTCCTGAAGCACACCTCCGTTTTGAGTGTTCTTACCTGGACGAAGAGCGTTGCAGTGTAACGGATCATCTTCTGTAGATGGAGGGACTTTGGATGGGGGGGTGGATCATCTTTCATTCCCAGGGTGAGAATTCTCTTACTGACGAGGAGAGAGCGAGAGTTCTGAGTCATCCCTCCGTACACGTTAGGCTTGGCATGACGAGTCTAATCTTCAACTGTTATCGGTTAGGCGACAACACTGACCTCAGTGCATCGATTAACTCGTAGTATTTCTGTACTTCGAGTCTCAGCCCACCGGCAGTGTCCAGGTTGTATGTGGTTTCCCCGGCACTATGAATGAGCCCCAAAAGAAATATAAGAACAATATTGCTTCCAATCAAAACCAATGCGTTCTCTCTCTCGGTTAGCGACGACGTAATGGGACTTACTTAAGAGATTCGGCCACCTTGATGTACTCTGGAGCCTTTTCATCAACCTTGTCCATACACAATCTTAGCTTCTGAAAGAAGCAACGCAAGACACAACACAGTGAATAGCAGAATAAACACAACACAAAAGGCCACGAAGAGACGAAAGAAACGCGACAGAAGAATTTCATGACGATATACCAAACACCTGGTAAGGACACTGGTAACTGGAGAAAAAGGCTCATCATTAAATGTCAGTTGGGATCCCTGAGCGTACCTCATACAGTTTGACTATGTCAGGCATGTGGTCCCTCTCCTCCAGCTTCTGCTGTCTCTTCAGCAGCGTGTCCATGCAGTGGTGGCAGCAGCGGATCTTCTCGTCGTCCTTCTCCTCCAGCATGGAGGTGACGCTGCTCAGGCTGCTCAGGCTGCCCCTTCTGGAGCCCATCCCGCTGGCCCCGCCCCCCGGCGTCGGGGACTGGGACTGACCCGGGCTGCCAGGGACACAAAGGGAGTCCCGCGTGCCACTGGTGAGCTTATCTGGAGAGAGAGAGAGAGAGAGAGAGAGAGAAACAGCCCTTACATAGAGAAAAACAAAGCTTTGTTTGTTATGCACCACATTGCGGTCCATAATCAAGTCAAGCACATTTTATGCATATAGCCCTTGATCACCGTTGCAGTCTCAAAGCGCATCACAGGCCACATTTCATGGCAACTCCCTCACCACAGCCCTCCAAAGATCAAGCTTAAACTCCCCTCATGATCAAGGAAGAACCCCCCCCCAGGAAGCACGGAGCAAGGCCAGTGCAACAGGTGCCCTCATGGGCAGACATAATGGCAGCATGCATCGTTATACTCACAGGCCATGGGCAGCGGAACGAAGTCCATGCATTTCCTGCACATGATGGAGCCACAGAGGCGGCAGTGGTGCCGCCTGTTCCTGATGTTGAACTTGTTGCCACAGTCGGGACAGAAGGGCACGTCCGAGTCGCTCACCCACGGCACCACCGACTTCTCTATGGCTGTGGAGCGCCCACAGCTTTTAAAAGGGTATTGCTATATGAAATGGATCATATATCATGTATATATATATCGTGTGTGTGTGTGTGTGTATATATATATATATATATATAAAAATAAAGTGAACAAACCTCTGATTTTAGCTACATCCGAGCTGGTCCTATCGAAAGAGGTAAGCTGAAACAACCATGCAACACGTAAGACGGCGTTATTGCCGGGTTAGAATAATGTCAATGATCATTTACACGAATGTCGACGAGCGATTAACAACCAAACCTTTTCCAGTCTGATGAGGAGCTTGTTGACTTCGATCACATAGTGGTCTATCCTAGCTGCTCTGTGTTTTTTGAAATACTCCTGGTGATTTCTGGTCGCACCTGCAAGTCAAAGAGAAATGATCCATCAAGAACAGCGGTCCAATATTGATCAATAACTGCATAATTGATGTATTTGAATTCTCCTATGCCTTACTTTTTAAAAAGGATTTTTACTTAATTATGTAGCTGTGAGTTGTGATTAGTTACGTAAAGATTGGGAGATATTGGTCCATTAATATTTAAAAATGAGTCAGAGTTAAGCCTGATGGCAGAATAAAACTACATCATATCCTTTCTCTTGTATCCATCTTTCCAACCTTACCCAGTTCCTGGGGCTCCCACATGTATGGATCCACTCCACCGTAGTAGAATGACTCATAGCTGCCAGTGTCGGCCCGGTCATCTCCATCCCTCTTCAGCAGTTTGTCTTTGGCTTTCTTTGCCTTCTGAACCAAACCTGCAAACGCACACACAGATGGTCATGATGCTGCTCAGAGATTGTCAAACCCCCTACTCTATGCATTGCAACAATAGTTATTTTGTTACCCACATATTTTGGATGATGGTAGCCACAGCAAGAGTCTCTTTTCACTTGTTTCATTATGTGCATTTTCCTTCTGGGATAAGCTTCAATAAATAGCTGTGTGTTACAGAAGACTTCCGAGGTGAGATGACTCTCCAGCCGAATGTAGGACCCATTGTAAGTCTACTCCTGAGTGATGTTAACTAATGGCCCAATTCACTAGACCATAGATACAATAACAAATATATACTTTATATGATGCTAAAATATTTGTAGGAAATCCAGGCAAAATACCAATAGCTAGCTTGTAAAATAAACACTAACCAAGGAAAGTATTCAATACAGCAACGACTTACATACGTAAATAGGCTAGCTTGGTAACTGATACTAGTGAATGTAATCTATCTGCAGCATCTAAAACAACAAGCAGTACAAATAAAGCACAACACTGAATAATGATGTGCCCTCCGGTGAAACCATCGCAGACATCACAGGCTGTGCCACTTACTCTTGAGTTGCCCCCGAACATGGCGGTCATCTCCGGAGTGCTCCTCCTCATAGTGGTCCTGGAGTTGGTAGAATGACTGCAGATCCTTATGGCACAGTGGGCAAATGAATCCCTCCTTCACTTCCCCTGTGCCTTCAAAGGGGGGTGGATAACTGGACGCCATAGGAGGAAGCGGCTGTGGATGAAGCCCAGATAGACGCGATGCCCGGCGGGATAGGTGTTCCCAATCATTCCACCCGCCACCGGGTCTGCAGGCCAACACGGGACGGTTCCATTCCGCCCAGGGAAAGCCTTAGTATTCAGGATATGAGTGAAAGAAAAGTCCAAACGAGCCTTTTGTTCCTCCCACAATAACTGTAGTTACAACACACAATACGCATTGTTATGACTTACCCCCGAAATCATGTTTGAAATCGCTTGCTTTATTTTATTTATTCTCTTACTATCTACAGATGACGTTCAAGTGGAACCTCATTACCTTTGCCAGCAGTAGATGGTGGTCTCCTGTAATGGCACCCTAAATAATTTGCCAAATAGGTATTGGCTGTACAATTTACGCAAGGTCATCAGCAGGTTCATTGGGTATCACTCTTACTATTGCTGAATGTATTATGAATACTATATTGTTATATGATTTCTATACTGTACTGTACACGAAATTGCCTATTAACTATTGCACATCGACCTATCGCAGGGTCCGCCCTGACTCAACCCTAGTGAGTCATTAACAAATGTACAGCCAACGCACTGCCTTGAACTACGATGCAATTGGCAGAAACGTAAATTTTCCGAGAAGCACAAAACATGCACATTGAATATATTAATCAAACAGTTTCTCAAATCGGTGCAATGCTAACGACGTTTTGATCCACTTTCTAAAAACAAAAATGGGGTTCTAACGTAGGTGAATGAAATCACGATTATTGTAGTGACAACAACATCATCATGAACCTCCATCGGCTTTCTGATGATTTTAAACATATATTTTGTGTCGTTGTGTATAAAGTTGAGCGGTCTAAGGAGGACCGAGCAGCCAGCTATCCATGCTAACTGCCATACATTAGCTTTAGGCTAAACAATGACACGTTTTATCTCCAGTCATCGTGAGACACGCTTTCCCTTGGGTTGTTCAACGATATACGTGAATATGTAATCTGCAGAAAAACATCTGTACTTACACGTTCACAGAGGTGATTGTGTTGTTTTCACAATGTAGATATTGACAGCTCGCAGCTCCCAGCTGCAACCTATGGCTGCAACACAAACTGCCCAACCTAGTCATGTGACACCCCTCCGTATGGCACGGAGTGAGGGACAAACAGAACAAAACAGCAAAAGTCATCGCTACGTTACCATTAGCAGGACAAAGTATAATGGCCTTCTCTACCCTTCTCTTTTAGTTTTCCTCTGTTTTCTACAATTAAATCAACATTAACCGAATAATGGTTCAAACCAGTGGGATGATGGTTGTCATTACTGCCACAGTTCGAGCGCCCCTACATTTTGGATACTGCAATTCGAGAGCAGCCTCATTGTGGTGTGACTTCATTTGTTAGTGAAGCTTGCCATTTAAATGGCAATTATTGAATCGGGAGTTCCCAATCAAACTCCCACGAGACGCAGCTGCCACAGCATTGACACATCTGGTAGTTTAAATGTATTTAGTAGAACAAATGAACGGTAAGCCTACTCCATGCACCCAAATGCGAGGATTGTAGGTATTCCATTTCCGCAACTTAAATGTCCACGCCACAATTCTTTACTAATGCATTTTATTGTAACAACAACATTTTTTGTGAAGTGATTTAAGGCAGGATTTACAGTAGCAGGCTGCAGTTAACCATGAGTCCATGCAATTATATTTG
>JAOPJK010000001.1:10053083-10067453 GCA_027123565.1 Phycis chesteri
GGGAGAGAGAGAGAGAGAGCGAGAGAGAGAGAGAGAGAGAGAGAGAGAGAGAGAGAGGGGGTGGGCAGGGGGTCTGGTCCACGAACAACAGGCCATTTGTTCCTAGTGGACAAACAGGAAAGTGGTGATAACAACAGCCAGGCACACACACGTGAGCTCCCTGTCTGTCTCTGACTCTGCCCCCGAGTTACCCCCCCAGGACTGGCCAGACAGAAGCACACACACACACACACACACACGACCTGACACCAAACACACACACACACACACACACACACACACACAGGCATCACACACAAAAGACACACCCCCTGCATACACACATGACTGGAGGCTGAATATTTAATGCCCTTCGCCAAGCAAAAAAGCAAGACGTCATGGGTCCTCTCCAGACAGCGTGATCCGTGAGGTCTGACGGGTCTTCGACAGGCCGGCGTGCAGAGACGGGCGTGCCGCTCCGCTGCCTGACTCAAACGGCCTGACCCACTTCTACAGGTTTACCTGGCCAGCATATCTCTTCACAGCCACAAACCTCAAGCCACCCCAAACACTCAATTACACCAGCGTTCAGTCGTGTGTGTGCGTGCGTGTGTGTGTGTGTGTGTGTCTCTCGCACCAATGAAAAGAACAGGCGTGCGTGTGTATGTGTGTCTGTGTGTGTATGACTGCCCCAGCGGTGGGTGAGTCAGGGAGGCAGCAAAGTACACATCCAAACACAACCGCTCGTTAAAACAGACGCCTTAATTAGACAGCGTTTCAGCACTGTCACTGCAACCTCAATAATTAGTGTCTGTGCAATTCACCCTCTCTCTTTTATACACTTCAATTGTTAAGCATGATGTGAATAAGGGCCGCAGAGGACAAACATCCTTCCCAATTCACTTCAATTCAATGTAAGCGAATTCAGCAGAAGACACGTCCTAATATCAAATTAGTTACAATTTATTTTACAAGAGGACCTTACGGATGGGAAAGAAAACAAAATCCTAATGTCATAATTCTAGCCTCTTCCTCCCCCACATGTACCTCTTGTAACCGTGGAAACAGCCAGACGGGCCAAGCTCTTGAATGATGACACACGAGCGGCTCCTCTTAGGCCTGATGCGAAGATGGATGGATACATGCAGATAACACATCTCTATCACAGCATCTCCTTCTGCTCCCAGAGACTACAGAGGAGGGGATCGGGGGAGATTGTCATATCAAATACATTGTGATCTTCAAAAAAGTTTCAGATATTTCAAAGTTGGACGAAGAATAGCGCTCTCCTTTTCATGGAGGATGTGTGAGCTGTCACACAGACACCTCCGTGCCCGGCCTCCACCCCCAGCAGAATGACTGTCCATAGTGGACCCCTGCTTAGAGAAAACAGCACAGAGAAAGGATCGACACTCAGCATCTTCCCTGAGACTCATCTGCAACTCATGCAACACTACAAGAGCTCAAATTGGCTGTGAGTAAACCTGAAAAGGGGAGGCCTTCCGTTTAAGTTATTTCACATCCTTGAAGCTGAAAGAACCTCACCACCTTAATCTGCCATATGAGTATGCTAATGAAAGGTTTCCACTTTTAATGCATGTGGATATGCTTAGAGAAGGCTCAGCAAAGCAGAAACCTGATCAGATTTTCCTTAATCTCTCCTACCAAATTTGAATGAAGTAACAGTGCCATCTAGTGAATGTATCCTTGCAACTTAACCGCTACAGGCAGAATGTTAAAACTTTCCATTTGTTCTTTTAGCAGACTAAACAGGGCTAGAACAACACCACATGAACAGACTGGGTAGTTATTAACCCACTGCAGCAGGAGACAGTGGTTTTTATTATTCATGGCTGTTATAAACAAACTGGATACTCCAAGATGTCACCCATGTCGTTTCGGTAACGGCAAACTATAAATATAACCGGAGGTTTCGTTTTGTGCAAATCATCCTGAGGACGCTTCCATGTGCATGCATGTCTATACAACATTTACAATTATACTTCTCCACTCATCGGAATACGGACTGTATAGAAAAGGGAACCTGAGCCTATTTTGGTCATTGGCTTCAGTGAGCAGCAACTCAAGAGACATTAAGGGATGAGGCTATTGTAGGGGTTTCCACCACCATGATGACCACAGCAAAAGGATGGCACCGACGGTGTGGAGGCCGGTGTGTCCAAAGAGCCACGGCTTAGAAATCTGTCAAGTAAACTGTATGGCTAAAGAATTGTCTTACTGTACAGCTGAGCCGCCGCAAAGCTCAACTTGGTCAGCAGTTTTTTCTTTTTCTTTTGAGGGAGAGACGGCCATTCAATTGTGCCTCATCAATACCCCCACCCCACCCCAACCCACCGCCCCCCGCCCCCCCCCCCCCCGTCATTCCTATGGGCTGAAGAATGGGACTAACATTGCCGGATCAGTTGGATCGACCCGCTTGTTTTCAGTCCCAAAGCACTGCGGTTGTGTGTCCCGCAGTCCTCTGTGAGTCCCTCTGGACCCGGCCGCGCGCGGTGAGGAACCAGACTTCACGGAGGGAAACGTGGTGTGTGCACCTCGGGCCTCGCCCCGTTAAGGGAGCCGACCACAGTCAATATGTTTTCCATTTCAGCCTCGGATGTCATTGATTGGAATGGGAATCGAGCGCAGACAAATATTTACCGGTCGAGCTACAACACCACAACTGCGTACTCCCGTTTTTCAGCAGGGGCGTAGAATAGCTGAATAGTCTCAAGCTCTGTCGATCTCGCGCTCAGTCATCCACGCTGTAGAGCCATTATTTCGCGGCTCATAGGAAATCAAAAGCGGTGTGTTGCTGCTCTGCCCGGTTCTGGGCAGAGCCAGAGGATAATGGAGGAACGGACCAGAACCTCTTCAGATATCACCGTCTGGGAGCGAACGGGAGGAGGGAGAGAAACACACTGAATAGATGCACGCCCCGAGCACCGTGGGGCGGGGTGGGCGAAAAAGCATTGAAATTGCCAAAGAAAAACCTGTGAAATAAAAAACACTATTCATGCAAAGGAAACTCTACAGCAATAACAAAACAAATAGCACACAATTATTTGCAAAGGAAACCATGATTTCCTACGGGAGGTACGCGGACTCACAGAGACCTTCAGCCAGCTTGAGATAAGAATACAGGCTCAACGCAGAAATACTCTTCTATCAGTGTGTATGATTCACCTCCATAATAACAGAGCGCAGCAAGGCCAGCTGTGAGGCTGAAGCAGCCCAGGAAGAACCACGGCCCTGCAGACAAGACAAAACTTGAACAATGATTGTCAATCGCAGTCAAGAGGTCTATATTGACGATGTAGATGATGAAATATGACGTGTGTGTGTGTGTGGAGGTGGGAAATATCAAGTTGATTGTTGATTGTTATGGGGTGAATGTACAATAAAGAATTTTGGGATATGAAGTACAAATGGAGATATACATACAGAATACAGTACTGTACTGTACTATGGGTTATAAATGTGGTCATACACATCAAGCTAAAGGTTGTCATACGAATCAAGATAAAAAATTCAAAAGGGTGTGATAATGGACAAGGGTGCATTCTAAAATAATAATAATAATAATAATAATAATAATATCTACATTACGTCTATAAACAAAGCCTTGAACATTATCAGTGTAGGAATGTCTCTCGGGGGACGAAAATAGTTTTTTTTAGTCTTTGTGCTGCTCACTCATTATTCCCACATCTCCAGTGAGAGCTTCATCTCATGACACAGTGTGGATGACCCAGTTCATCCGTGGCGATTCCCCTTTGACCTACTGGATGCACGGGCGACAAAGTCCTGCATTCAAAGGAATGCACAACAGAGGAGGCTGTTTTTGTAGGGCGCCGCACGTGAGTTAATCTGACCTACAAAGCAAGAGCTCTTGCTGTGATGTGACAACGTGCGGTGATGTCATGTTGACCGTGCGGTGAGACGCGGCCACATTGTGCGATGGTGGAGGTGACGAGGTTCAGCGGACAATACCATTGGCTGAAAAGCCCACTGTATTGGGCTTCAACAGCTAAAATACAGAAATAAGTACTGAATAAGTACAGAAATGGCACACTTTTGGTTACTCCTAGGTATGAAGAAAAGGCCTCTGATGTACTTTTCCCATTTTCATAGAAGTTGTAGAAGTCAGGCAGCTGTAATGTGTTCCTAAAACTGCGGTCCACAAAGACGTTGGAAGGTTTTACGGTACCTAATCAGAAGTGCATCAGAACCGTCTTACCGGGTCAGCACTGGTGCGTTTGATTCACCCCGGTGGTTTAGCACAGATCTCTGCTGTGGGACTGTCAGAGTGTTGGTCTTTTTGGGTTCTGCCAACTCTGAAACAGAGAGCAAAAACGGAAGCGAGCCGCGGGTGTAAACAGCCAACCATGAAGACTACAAGCTGTAGAACCGAAACAATGGCATTCTCAGAACAGGCGCCTCGCCCTCTATACGTTTAAACAGGATATGCTGACAAGCTGACAGTAAGGCTCATGATAACACAGCCCATGATAACACAATATGGTAGAGTCGAACCTGAGGGTTTCATAGCAGGGTGAACACAGGTTTAATATATGGTGATATAATTTAGGTCTATTCCATATTTGCCAGTCAGTATGGTCAGATCATGTTTACATCGTTCGACATAGAAGGGATGGCAGTTCCTTAAACAAACAGCAACACATGCGTTGACCCATGAACAACAACTATCAGTTACAGTTTGATGCTTGAACAAACCACAAAAAAATAAATGCACTGAAAACAGGAAACTGTTACAGCTCCTAACGGCTTGTTATTTCCATCGACGGAGAAATGCGCCACTCATGGTTCTTGTTCATTTTAGAAACAAAGAAGCACGCACACATTTAAACACATCCGTTTTAGAGTTAGCCTTAATTCCTGCACGCACTGATAGCTTTCTATTACGATTTTATACTATCAACTGTATTCTGAGGTGTGCGACAAATAAGGGACTTCTACAGGCTCGGTGCAAGTAGCCAGTGCTGTGACCAAACGACCTCGGAGGCTGCGCCTGCTTGGTAAAGGGCAGTCCTCGTAGAACTCCTCGTTCCCCTCCTGCTGCAGGTGCACCAGCTCGGGTGCCTCGCTGTGCCCCCCCCCCTGGTGGCCACAGCGATGTTCCTGCAGCAACACACATGTGCAGCCTTACCTTCATTAAACACACAGTGACAGTCGGGTGCTGTTTAGTATGGCAGTGGTTAGGATGGATTACCCAATTAAATGTTCTGGGTTCGAATACCAGCGTATACTGCACCTGTCGGCAGTCTTAAGTGAGACGCCTAACTCCCTATCTGCTATCTGCTCAGCAATGGGGGAAACAAACAAACACTGCATTAAAGTAATTGGCTATCTACTGGGGGTCACCCTTTGTGCCTCGGTGTCGTTCGGAATCTGCGGGTGGATCCTGTTGAGCTGCAGAACCAATCTGTCGAGTAGTGCTCATTCTCTGATGCCCACACAGGAACTGAGCGTCCCTTTGGAGCAGTTGACGATGGTAATCGTCGATGTCTGGCCGAGGACGATACAAAATTACAGCGGTACGGAAGCAAGGCTGACACACTAAAGCACAATATACCTGACACAAAGTAGTAGCTTCTTCTGTGAATAAAATGCCCCCTAGACAAAGTAGGCCTGTTAATTCCAACCATACTAACCCCAATCGATTTGGGCAACAGGTAGCGCGCGGATGGCTCTACCTATTGACAACCTGCACAATGGATTTTATCATATATTTACACAAATCCACAAATGTGAACAAACCTCCCATGCCATGCGGTTATGATATAGTATCCTCTGTTACGTTAAAGCTTAATGTGAAAAAGCTTGGGTAAATGTCCTGCTTCTCGCTGACGCCATCGTGCGGACGTGGATTTAGATCAACAAGCCAGTCTGGTTTTGGCCTGCCCTTGGCTAACAGAGGATTCTGATTCGTAGTGTTGTCCCGGTCTAGCGAAACTCAATTTCCGGTCTCTTTCTTTCTATGAGCTGGCACGCCAGTTCACATCAAAACCATGTAACGGAAACGGATATCTCTCTACCGGATAACCCGCCCTCTCTCTTGCCAATAACGGTCATTTGGAGCATCCTGTTCCAGGCGTTCTTTCTTGGGATTATTAACGCCCGGGAGTGAACGAGGTTATCTTGGCCGAACATCAAAACTCCAATACAGGCTATTTAAAGGCCTACTATCCCATAGATTAGCAAGAGCAGAATGGGTTTATACTGCTAAGGCAATTTTTTTCCGCTTAATTTTGACCTGAGTCACAATTAATTAATTTCAGCAGTTAGTTCAATCACTAACTGCAGTTAGTCTGCCTTCCTTATTGGAAAAATAATTGTATTACATTTGAAACATATGTTTATTTAAATGAAATATTTCGCTAATATATTTACAATAGACTGCAGAATTTTATACAAGAAAGGCATTCTTAAAGTGCAATGGCAGTCTCTTACAGACAGATGGCAGTGTCTCCATACAATTTCCCCAAAGGCACAGCCTTTGAAACGGTACTTACTGTCAGTAAAAACTCACGTTTTTCACATTTCTGTTTCTGTTCAGTCAATTACATCAGAAAAAAAACATCAATTGAACTATTTACACTTTGTTTTCCACTATTATATGAAATATGTGTCCTCACACAGTTATAATCCGTATGGAGCATTCTTTGTTGGAATTCACAATGTAGGTCTCCTGTGAGGCGTGTTGGCTCAGTAACGGCATTCTGTGCTCCTGCCCACCAAACTGTCTCCCCGCATCAGCACCACGGCCATCGGACGAGCAAGCTGATAAACTCTGAGCTGAACCCGATTTCCGCGCTCCACGGGCCGTCTGACAGGGCGGTCCGCGTGGGGCGGGCGGGTTGTTCTGGAGGTGACGAGAGTTCTGAAGTGGGCCGGCTGCGTCACGGTCCAGTCGTATGTCCCGGGTGGCGGGAGGCGGGTTGTACCTCTCTCCGGGGAGGGGAGTTGAAGGTGGGGCGGTAAGATCGCAGTAGGGATGCAGACATGATCTGCGGTCGGAAAAGACACCATTACAATAAGAGTTACAACAAGAGTCTCAGGATGCTCCTCACAGCAGGATGCTCGGCATAGCCGTTTGCGTTTTGTACTCAACTTTTCTTGTCATACATTAGTTTTGTCATAGCCCTCCTGTGGCCCTCTGAAGCACACTTCTGTCCACCTCTTCATGCGTGTGTGTGTGTGTGCGTGCGTGCGTGCGTGTGTGTGTGTGTGCGTGTGAGTGTGCATGTGTGTGTGCGTGTGTGTGTGTGTGCGTGCGTGCCTGGGTGTGCGTGCGTGTGTGTGTGTGTGGACGAGAGCAGGAGCCCTTCTCACCCGCACGGCACTTTGTCGTCAACGAACGCGCCGTCATGGCCGCCGCGCCCCATCGCCCCGGCCTTCCGATGGCTGTTGTTGTTGTTGTGGTTCCTGCTGTGATGATGGGAACAACCGGTCCTGCCCCCCACACACTGGTAACGCAGCCACTCTTCCTCCTCAATGTCCCTGGCTCCGCAAAACAAAAAAACAACAAAAACAGAAACAAACAAAAACAACTAAGTTAGCGTAGAGTTAGCGCGGGATCTTTTAATTATTATTATTTTTTTTAACTTTGGAACGCCGGATGTTCCGACGTTTCCGAAGTTTCCGTGTTTCCAAACACTGCGTTTTCACCTCTTGTGGTTCCTCCTCTTCGTCTTCTTCTTCTTGAAGTGGTCGTGCAGACAGCAGGTGACGAAGGCCATGGACAGCATCAGGATGATGCCGGCGCTCACGACGGACGCCAGCACGGCCACGCGGTGACCCAACTCCCCGTTCGCAGACATGGCTGCACGAGAGAGAGCGCCCGCGCGCACACACAGTCACTATGGTTCCACACGTTAGTCAGTGTCATGGCTGCACGAGAGAGAACGCCCGCGCGCACACACAGTCACTACGGTTCCACACATTAGTCAGTGTCATGGCTGCACGAGAGAGAACGCCCACGCGCGCACACACAGTCACTACGGCTCCACACGTTAGTCAGCGTCGTCAGCTCGGTAGCGTTGTTTCATTGCAATCAATGCGGAGGTGGACTCATTGTGTTTCGTTGGAAACCGCTCCACCGTAACATGAACGGTGATGTTATTACTGTAACCCCAACGGTTGTTATTCTGAAAGAGACGCGTGGCCCTTCATCAACTCTTCTGCGATGCATTTCTTCCCCATTACAGACAGTGTGCATTGCCCTGCTGTAAGTTCAGCCCGTGTTCTCTATTTTCTACTCACGTCTGCAGTACGTCTCCCCGACCCACTGGGTGCTGTTGGTCCTCTTTACACACACCATATTATTGCCAATCAGCCTGTGTTGGTCTGGGCAAAGCAAGGAGATGACGGTGCCCACGTTGGTGCCATTGCCTTGGATGATCCTCTGGGTGCCCAGTGATGGCAGAGGCATGGGCGTGCACTGGCCCTGGGAAAAGGCTTGCACATAAAAACACAAACACAGTTGAGTTGTGAATATCCACGCTTGAAAGGTGCTGGGCTGGAGGGCTTTCTACATCGCGCCGCTACATCGCAACGACCCGCCGCCATTTTGGAAGCATGGGAGCGTTGGAATGTGAGGTGTTGTGCCGGTGGTGATGTTTCGTTGGGTCACTAGCCCAGTGATTCCTCGTGACATGTGTTGGTCGTTGTGGTGCGGCATTGTTGTGTCTGAAACTGACGCAGCCGTTCCCATTTGAGACCGCGGTGAACAACGTTTTCATTTGCCTAGGTTAAGGTACATTTACGTTCGGGATTTGAGTCCTCTTAATATGGCGGAGCAACTCCAACAAAACATCCCATGATGCATTCTGATGTACAAGCCCTATAAAATGGTTGCTGGTTGACAAAGTGTTTTTGTTGATGAAGCACTTTTTTTTAATAGCGAACCCAATAATAACTTGGCTCAGTCAGGCCTAAACTGATGGATTGATGAATACCTCGAGGCTAAATATAACTGTGATCCATTGCAAAAGGAGTCAAGTGAGAAGGGGACACATACATTCATTAAGCACCTCTTTTGGCCAATATGAGCCCTAATGCAGTGCAGGATGGGACAGCAATTCCTCTGCTATCAGTGCTGAACCCTGCAAAGAGGCTGGCTCAGCACACAGAGTGACAAACTCTTTCACGCTGTGTGACGCTACAGCAGCAACTGCTGACTATATCAAAGGGGCAAGAGGATATTTGACAAAGTCTTGAAAACATTGTGGAAAGACTGGAGGTTAAACAACCTTGGTTAACATTCAGCACTGTGTCTATTTCTAACTAGGAGAAAATGCTGTTGTTATTATTATCCTATTATGAATAGGCTATAATTATATGTATGGCAACTTAAGTCTGCACATGATCTTATTTAGAAGGTCTCAATCATCAGTTCATAAGTGAGTGTGTGTGCAGAAAAAGGACAACAGAGGGTAGGTGGAGGACAGAAAGAGAGATATTAACTTTATATTTGCTTTTAATTATATTAATGGATGGATGGACTTCCTTTCGGACAGACAGAAAAACAACAGGTAGGCCTATCTTTAACCCAGGATAAAGTGTGTGTGTGTGTGTGTGTGTGTGTGTGTGCATCTGGCACTAGAAGGCAGGGAGAGATAGCGTGGGCCAGGCCGGACGTGTGTGTTTGTGTTTGACTGAAGAGGGATGTGAGACAGAGGAGAGACCCCTCGCTGGCTCAGCTCGCTTGGAGCCGTGCCATGCAGGGAGATGGACATGGACACACGTGCACTGGACACACACACACACACACACACACACACACACACACACACACACACACACACACACACACCCATTCCATTAATTGCAAAAGCAAACCATTCGAAGGTTTGGTGTCCCAGTGTGCAGTTGTGTGTGCGGTGACGTGGAGTAGCTCTGATGCCTCGCTGACGTGACGCTCCACAAAGTGCACTTAGCGGTCAGCTCTCGGCGAGGACCCTGGTTCTGTCTCGGTTCTGCCCGTGGTGTCGAGAGGCACACCGGACCGGGCTTCTTTCCTCTCTTCCTGATGGACAACGTGAGGGGGGTGGCCCTGGCAGGGCCCACGTGACGTTCTAACGGGGGGGACACCTACAGTCGACGTCAGGCCTGCCCTGCTGCAGCCCGACTAATGGTCTCTGTGTCTGTGCCCTGGGACTTCCTCCAGATTAAATGATTCAAAACACATTTCCAGCGGAATCTCAGCCGACGTGTATGCGTTTGCGTGCGCGCGTGTGTGTGTGCGCGCGCGCGTGTGTGCGTTTGCGTGCGTGCGTGTGTGTGTGTGTGTGTTGTTCTTCCCAGATGGCTGTGTTTGTTATTTAGCACAGCGTTTTATTTTACATGCGTGACAGATAATGATTGGGTGGTGGTTTAGCACGCCGCAAGATGGCACTTTCATAGCAGAGGAGATTATAAGCCATGCTTCCACACATGTGGTCGTCGGCGTGGATATGGTTCCAGTTAGCGTCTTCACGAGTGTGATTCAACGTTCCCGGCTACTCCCCGCGCTCCGCTGTCGTCACCGCGCATAGAATACCGCCTACTGCCACTTCCTGTTTCCTGTGTTGTCACATCCCGTGCCGTCACGGCAAACTCTCCCTTCCTGTCCGATTTGAAATTGAATGCACTTTTATTTCTCGATTCAAAGCTGACCTTTTCGGGAAAAAACAAAACAAACAAACAAAAAGAAATCCCAAATAATGAAAGTGAATTTCCTGTGTTTGTCTTCTCCTGTAGACCTTCACTGCATGGTGCAACTCCCACCTGCGCAAGGCCGGCACGCAGATAGACAACCTCGAGGAGGACTTCCGAGATGGGCTCAAACTCATGCTCCTGCTGGAGGTCATCTCAGGTAGGCCCTGGCCCGCGGTGGCCCCTCCCCCTCCCGCTCACCGGCCCTCTGCGTCCTGCACAGGGGGGCGTCCAAACGTTTTCACAGAGCCGGTCTGTTTGTCTTTCTATGACCCCCCCCCCCCCCTTTCCAGGACGTCACAATGCACTGGTATTAGCCCCAGATGTCAAGCAGTGATGGTTGTACCGGAACAATTGTCCAAACGAACAGTCGAATCAACTCAATTCATGTATTGTCACTTTGGTACTTTTTGTATTACATTTGGTCCCCTTTAGCACATGTTGGGCTTTGTAGAACAATCACAGCATGGAAGGCAAAATGTTTCAATGTTGCCTGTCAATTTGTTTCTCTGCTGCTCCTTTTCAAGCTGTCGCTGTGCGCTGGGATTATCCCAAGTCTCAGATGGATTCTAACGGTTGTATTGGAACGATTCTCAGTCAAATCAACCAAATGAACTCCTCGTGTGCAACATTTACATGACATTAAGTAATTTAGTAGACACTGTTATCCAAAGCGACTCACAAGTCAGGGCTGAGAACAATCTAAGCTTAAACGTTATTTCAGAAGAACTCTACTAGTCTTAGTCCAGTTCTTATTTTATGTTCTGCTTGGGGTGGGTAATGTTATATGCATGTTATATGTGTGTTCATAACAAAACATTATCAATAGTGTTTGTCCAAATAAGGAAGAGGTTGGGGGCGGGTTAAGTGAGTCGTCAATCACTTTGTTCTTCCTGCATTAGTGGTGATGACCTGGAGCCAAACACTGGCAACGACCCATCTCTCACATTTAGACGCCAGCCAATCAGGTTCCACCTGCTGTTGGCAACACCTGAGCCAAGCCTGTTAGGCTGGTTGGCTTATTAATAAAATCAGCTGGTCCCATTAGAGCCTGCATGCTGGTGGCATCGCCAGGGAACCGCCCTGCAGAGTACAACAATGCTGGGTCAGGTGTTAGCATGCTAACCACGCGCTAGGTTTTGCAGCGCCGCAGGTTCAGCTCTGACCCGTGGTTACATGCTGCAGGTTCTCTCTCTCTCTCTCTCTCTCTCTCTCTCACCACCACATCCCTGTCCTTATTTGTGTTCAACCATGACTGCACCAAAAGCCCTCAAGCTATAAATTCAAAAAAGTTTGTAGCCGTGCTTGTTTTAACAGTAGCTACCGTCGCGACCACTATTTAATGCAGACCAGGTCAGAACCGGAGGGAAAACCCTGCCTGGTATGTCCTGTGGAAGAGAGGCCAGGTCCCGTGGCTGGGGGAAACGGCAGGTATCTGGGCTGTGGTAAACAGCAGGCTGACGTTCTGCTGAGGCTGTGGAAACATGGTTTTCCCCTGTCAATGCTAGCCCTCATTCACTCAGTGTTGTCCACCGTGCACTTCTGTATCCTGCATATGTCTGAGCACTTGTGTGTGTGTCTGTGTGTGTGTGTGCGTTTTCTGTGTGTGCAGGTGAGCGGTTACCCAAGCCAGAGCGAGGCAAGATGAGGGTCCACAAGATCAACAATGTCAACAAAGCTTTGGACTTCATCGCCAGCAAAGGAGTCAAGCTGGTCTCCATCGGAGCCGAGGGTCAGTAGCTCAGTGCACGTACACACACACGTACACACACGCACAATATCTCACACTTAAACACCCACAATATCTCACACTTACACACCCACACAGTCTTCCATACATATGTATACACGCGTATCGCTCTGTCTGTCTGTCTCTGTCTCGTTTCCCCCCCCATACACACATTTATCTCTCTTCTTCTCACAGACTCTACTAATAACGCTAATTAAGTTATTACACACTGATCGGACCAAGGTCTTTGGCCACTAAATTGCGTGTGTGTGTGTGTGTGTGTGTGTGTGAACGTGTGTGTGAGTGTGTGTGTGTGTGTGTGTGTGTGTGTGTGTGTGTGTGTGTGTGTGTGTGTGTGTGTGAACGTGTGTGTGAATGTGTGTGTGTGTGTGTGTATGTGCGACCACAGTTCCACAAACCACTTCAGCTCAAACTTGAATGAAAACAGATTCACAATTCTGATGGAGAAGCATAACACACCATTTATTCTGCTGAGTGTAACATGTAGAACACTAGTTGTGAATAAAACACACTTATACACTTAGCAGACGCATCTGTCCAAACCTACATGGCCCTTGGACTAAGATGAATGAAATTACATTATCAAGAAACATTCTGAATAGAAATGTAAAAAAAAAATATTCCCCATGTTTTCAGAATTAAACTTTCAAAATAAAATGGATTTTCCAGGCGATTCCAAATCAAATTTGTGGGGACTTTTCCTCCCAAAAAAAGACATTTTCTGTAATCAAACTAGTATCTGACTAACGACTAAAATATTCATATTTGTGACTCAGAATATACTAACATAAATGTTACTCCATTAATGTATACAGTAGATTCAAAGAGGACATTTCCAGACATTACACACATGACACACGCACACGTACACACACACACACACTCTCTCACACACACAGACACACACCCACTCACACGTACACACACACACACACGCACGCACGCACACAGGCACACACACACACACACACACACACACACACGCACAGCCAGTCAAATCTCACAGTTGTTCATCCATTTTCTCATTCATCACCATCTATTCTCTCTCACTTCTCTATCCCTCCCCCTCCCCCCTTCCCTCCCTCCCACCCCTCTGTGGGGGTGGGGTCATCACCTGACATGTTACTAAGCACAGATCCCACGGTAACCCCTCTCATCTGTGATCCTCAGAGACAGTTCACAAGGTCACAGGGCCGCGGTCCTGTGTCGTTAGCCTCGCTACCCAGCACAGCGCTTAGCGTAGCCTTGATCCATAATGGCCACCGGGCACACGCTCCCCAACCAAAGGGTGTTAACGAGCAGCAGTGGGCCGGCAGCCAATCACACGGAGGCAATTAGGGGCCACATGTCACTGTGAACTGCACTGCATCATGACGGGGTGAGCTTGACATACCTTCAACCACACAGTGAGAGCTCCGCCCTGCTCCGTTTCCCTCCGCCCACAACGCTGGCCTGCTGTGAATGGGTGAGTGTGTGGGTGTCAATGGACGGATGTGTGTGAGTGTGGTGGTTTGGGCATGAATGGGTGAAATTGTATGTGGGGGGAGTGATCTTTTGCCTATGAATGAGTGGATGTGTGTCTGTGTTTGTCTGAATTGGTGGCACAAGCTTAGCTTAGAAAACCTTATTTTAATGTATACAATCCTATCTTATCTTCCTGTAGCCTTAACTTATTTCACAATCTTAACTTATCTAGCATACCTCTGTCATCTATCAGATTTATGTTTTTCTGGCCACAATTCATCTCTCCATCAATCAATCACCACGGCAACAGTGCTCGAGACTCATGGGAAAATCTCCTCTCGGAGAGTTTCTGCACGCCGAGACACACACACAACACACACAACACACACACACACACACACACACACAGACACACACACAACACACACACACACACACACACACACACACACACACAC
>JAOPJK010000001.1:10216913-10230648 GCA_027123565.1 Phycis chesteri
GTGTGGTCCATTGGCCCAGCCGGCACACCGACTCACTTTGTGGACTGAGTGTGGTCCATTGGCCCAGCCGGCACACCATGCCGCCGTGAGCAGATGGAATACGCGATCCATCTGGCTAAACTCTCGGCTGAGGTTGCGGTGAGGTTAATAGCAGTCGTTGGGGCTTGAGGTTTCACTCATTGATGGTTTCTCACGGTAACCTCCGGTGCTGTTATGTTATTCCTCCCTGTGGTGAAATAACCAGGCAATGGAAGAAAAATATAACACACACACAAGCAGGTTGCATCGCTGACGCGAGGCTCAGAGGAAGGCTTTGAGCCCGCGGTCTGAGCCCGCGGTCTGAGCTCGCGGTCTGAGCTCGCGGTCTGAGCTCGCGGTCTGAGCTCGCGGTCTGAGCTCACGGTCTGAGCGGGGGGTCTGCCGTGGCCTCACACAGCCACACCGTGTTTCGCTGCCATCAGGCGGCGTTCGCTGGGGGGACGTCTTCAGTAAATCTTATTTTGCAGCGGATTGGATGAGCTTCAGCCAGCCGGATCACGAGTGGCCTACTGCCAAAGTACGTCAGTAACACCCGGAGCAATTGTTACCGCAAACATTTTCATTGACATTAAAAAAACGGCGTGCGTTCAATACAAAAACAAAATCCACAGCTGCATTAATATTATCCTATTCATTAAGCCATTGTAGATACGGCAAAAATGGCCACTTCCCGAATTATTCACGGTCACTCGATGGGGTTTGCCGATTGGCCGAGCTGCCTGTCGCTGAGCAGGTTTAAGAGGTCTCCAGACAACACTGGAGGTTACCTCGCCGGATTCAAGGGTCAGTGTGCACCGTCTCGGCTGTTCAGCTGCGTGAACGTGTCCGATATATTCCAAGCAACAACACAGGAAATGGTCTGCAGTGACAAACGTGTACACGGCCAGATGTTAGACGCGGGAGGAAAACAAAGTAGGGCAGATTTTACTTCTTTTTTTTTCTTTCAGATTTTTCATCTCAGTGATCAAATACCGTTTCATAAAATCCTGAGATCAATCTTTTTTTGTATTTCTTAATACGTTTTTTTTTTTCCCAGGGCAGTGAAGAAGAGACAGGAAAGCAGGTTGGAGTAGAGAGGGAGAGACATGTAGCACAGGAGCCCAGGTGCGAGTCGAACCCGGGCCACTACAATGCATGGTACATGGTAAGCACAGTGGCAGGATAAGCCTGCTAAAGATGTAGCTTTTAATCGATGCAGTTTCCACCGCTAGTCCACACCGTTAGTCTCACGTGGCCGGCCTTTGGTTCTTCAACTTGTACTACATTGTGTTAACTGCTGTAGTTTGATGCTCATGTTGACTAAAAAGTACACAAATAACACGAGTAACTGCTTTGAGGTCAATTCTTAGCGTATATTCAAGCAACATTGGTATTGCGACTGAAATATTCCAAACCACATCGATATTGAACCGAGGGACCTTGTGAATAGGAATTGAATCGATTCAGGAAATCCTAGTGCCCAGCAATGCCTAATAAAAAGTGTAATCAAACCCCGTAGAACACAACAACCTGTTCATGAGACACGGTCGCAAGAAAACGACGAGAGGCGAACGGTGTTTAAATCTTTCAGGAAGAACAAACAACCAAAAAGAAAAAAGAGACAGCGAGAGCAAAACAGTTAGCCTGCGATTCATCACTGCTTTTCTTCCTGTCCTTTGAGGCGTCGTTAATGAGGGGTTACATGCCTCTGGGTATTTATAAGTGCGTGACATGTGTGATTTGTTTGGCGGTGCAAATTAACAACACGTTGCGCCAAGTGAAAAACAAAAAAAAAAGCCCCGCGACCTTCCAAGGCCCCGCGGATCAACCGGAGCGCCGCCGCCGCCGCTTTCAAACCCGACCTTCACAGACACACGGCGCTCCGAATAAACACCAACACCACGGCCCGGCTCTGGAATTAGCACGCCTTTTCATTCTCAGGAAAATTACACATCTCTTCCTCCCCCTCACATATGCTGGCCTGTTGTGACAGCGCTGATGATTAAAAAAAGAAAAAAAAAAGAAGAAGAAGAAAGAAGAAAGTTCCCACTTCTGCGAACTTCTCCATTTCACTCCGACTCACATTTTCCGACGATTTCTTGAAACAGAGCCACGCATTCATTTGGCCCCGCAGCCAAATCTGTCGTAATTTCCCCCACGTGCATTATTTGCTTCCAGACATAATGGGGGGACGGTTGGACAGGTTAAGTGGTCTGCGCAGGGTTCGACCAGGCAAAAGAAGGCGTGCGTGTTGTTTTCGAGGCTGTCCCTCGGCCCGTGGGTTCTGGTGGGCTCGGAAAGCCCGCGGGCTGGCGGGGCCGGGGCCGGCCGTGGCGCTGGCTCACCAGGGACCGGCCCGGGTAGTGTCTGGCAATCAGGCCACAACAGAGCTCTCATTCATCACATGGGTATTATGCTGCTCCCAGGTACGGACCCCGGAGAAATCCTACACCGGGGGCCTGGGCCAGCCATGGGAGAAGCCAAAAGACCCCCCCTCTCCCCCCTCTCCCCCCTCTCCCTGTTGAGCACACACACACACACACACAGCCTCTGTTGCGGCAAACGCAAGAAAGTCAAATGAGGGCAGACTATTGACTGGAGGAAAATCCCCCCCCCCCACCTCCCCCTAAAAAAAACATTTACCCTGAGCCACGATTCAACAGAGAGTGAGCCCATTTGTTTTCAGACGGTAATAATTGCTTCTGTGCGATGCTAGCGTTCTCCTTTCCCTTTTTTATTCATAGCAACCTCTGGCATGCATCCCTGATTATATTGATGAGAGACATTAGTCAAGCATCTTATCGCCCGAGACTCTTCCTGCCGTCCCTTCAAACATGTCGCCGTCCTGGAATCGTTCTCCCTCCCGCCAGGCAACCTTGACCTGTGAACCCTAACAGCGTCACTTCTCCTGGGGAGGTGGAGAATAGCCAGACCAGCTTCCAAACACACAGATATACACAGAGAGAATGTGAAATAAACAAATGTTTCTGCTGGGTCAAAACACAGGGCTCTAATTTACAGCTGAATGCTACTACCTTAATGTGTTGATGCATGAATTCACAGGCCTTCATACCCTCACGTCTAAAGCTGACCTCGGCCTGAAGCATTGTTCCTTGTCCAAAATTGACACAAACCAGCAGTTCCATTTCAAATGTGATGTCATTGAATGTATCTGACTGGCTCCACAGGTCTTCCCATGGTAGCTCGTCAGTGGTACACACATACTATGCATTCCTATGGAGGCCCGGCGCTGAGAGCAGAGAACAATTCTGACAGGTCTCAACAAAAGTCATAGGGTAGTAAATGAGGTGAACTAGATATGGGGTGGACTCATCCATAGCTTACAGCGCGCGGCACAACCTACTATTAGCACACTCGCTGAACATAAATATACAAATGATGGATTTGCTCAAGTTGCAGTTTTGTTTGCTCCTTTAACAAACTGTTTCGTAAAGCCCCTTTAATCAGCACAGCAAAGCATTGTTAGCAAGCGGGCTATCGCGATGACAAACACCTTCTTAGGTTGCAACATGTCACATGAGACGTATACACACATCTATGACTATGTTTGAAACTTCACTGGACACAAAGCCACAGAAAACCTCTCCCTGAATGGAACTCTAAAAAACATGGACAATTTGGTTTCCATAGTTTTCAATAAGGCATCATCAGTCATCTGCCAGGTCATTCGTGTAACGCTCTCATGCTCTGCATTCCGTCTCGGGGGTCTCCATGCGCTATGTGGCGCTCCGAGGGGCTAGAAGAGAGGCTGATGGTTAAATATGAAGGGGCACAAACACAGTCCACGAACAGGGATTCCGGACCCGCCCGCGGCATGAGGCCGGCGGGCAGCACGGTGGCTTCTCATTGGATGAGAAGGTCCATCTCCGCTCAGATAAAGACACAGGGGTGTACGTATCTTTGGGTTTCCTGAGCGCTTCTGAGAAAGGTGGATAGATGCTATCTGCGGAACTCACACTCTCCATGAACCATTGTTTTCACTGGACGGGTGCCAGTTTGAGCACAGCGATTATGAATTCCCTGTCCAAACACAGGATGTCAGGAGATAAGAGGACGATGTTTTCTGATGAAGCACTAGCCTTTCGCTTTTGCCATCATATAAACGTCAACCATGACAAATGACCACATGCTAATCGGAGAGGCATCCGAGCCATTTCGGTTCAGCCATTTTGTAATAAATTTCATGATGGATTTTAGCAAGTGAAAGGCAACGCAACATTTTTTACAATAATAATAATTATACTTATTATTAATAATAATAACGAGTCTTATGCTATTCATTGCAAAAGGTAAGAATGAGGAATAACAGCTCTACCTACCGTCTGTCTCTCCCCCTGCAGTCTGAGTGTGGTAGTTGTGGAGCGTCTGGGCCTGTCTCCTCGGCTTGTCTCCCTCCTCCCTGATCCTGGTGGGACTCCACTGGACTGTCTGATGGGGGCGCCGCTCCTCCCCACGGCCCTCCGTTTGCCCCTCGTGACCTTGGGCATGTGGGGCAACATGGCGACTGGAGTTGCCGCCTGGCGTGTGCCTCTGACGGCCGCCGCCTCCGCCGTCCTCATCGCCGGGGGCGGTGAGCGGCGTGTCCTCCGGCGTGTCGAGCGCCGCTGCGTCCTGGCGCCCGGCGGTCTTCCCGCCGGCTTCCCGCGGCGGCCCGGGGTCCTCCGCGGCGGTCGTCCCTTCGGCGGTTGTCCCCGCCGAGGTCATCGCTCCGTGGCGCGCTTCCGCGGCAATCTGTCTCACGTGCTGTCGCAGCGGCTGACGGTGAGCCTTGACCTTGTGCTTCCTCTCCTGGTGCCGAGTTCCTGGTGTCTCCCCAGGCTCCTCGCGCCTCCTGTCATCACGAGAGGCGGAGGAAACGGAGCCGGCCTCCGCGCGCGTCGGTTCCGACGCCGTAGATTCTTGGACTCGGTCCCGGCCCAGCGGCGAGGAAGATCTGGGCTCCGCCAGGGTATAGTCATAGTCGTCTGTGCCAAAACTGGGTGGGTCCTGCTTGTACAGAGGTAGAGTGTCGCCAAGTGGCAGCTTGGAAAGCGGCTCCAGAGGGTTGGTCTGGCTGTCGTCTGGCAGGCGGCTGACGTCTCGTAAAGGGTCATTGTTCTCCGACGGAGGGATCGGTATTAGTTTTTTACTGCCATGTGGATCGCATCCAGGAATGGGTGAACACACCAGGCGGCCTCCATCGTTAGGGCAGTAGCACATCTGGCACGGGTCCATGTGGAAACTATGGCCTGCCTTGTACTTCTTGTTGCCATGGACACACCCGATTCGCCCACATTGCGGACATCCGTCTTCGGGCTGTGTTACATCAATGCAGTTCGAGGGCACATCCGGGCACGGAATGAAGCGACAGCTGATCCTGCCTCCTCCCCGCGGACAGGAGCACTCGGTGCTTCCAAAATCCACAAAGTAGGACTCCCCCTGTGGAACTTTCCCCTTGCGGAAGCCGGCGTGGAGGCAGTCGTAGTACTGGTACCCTTCACAGGTGCATCCCTGGCGTGTGCACGTGGCGCAGCAGGCGCCCGCCTCCAGCACTTCCTCAATGCAATTCTGCAGAACAGGACAGTCCACGCCCGTGCAGTCCCTCTGGCCGAGGCAGATATCCAGGCACAACATCGCGTAAAACAAACACAGCGCCACTCTCTGAACGTCCATTTTTTGTGTCCGACGATTCGACGCCACCTTTAACAGAACAGAAGTCCTCCTCACTTTGTCAGACGTTCAACCGCACGCCTGTGGAAAGTGAAATGGAGTGCAAAAGTTGTCAGTCAACCAGCAACAACACTCTCGACAACGTTTTGAACCTGCGTAACGGCTCTCTCTTCCTATGGCTCATTTTTCAATGCCGATTTCTTTGGCAGGAGTGAATTCAAGCCATGGCTTATAATTAAGCGCACATGGAATATTGGGCAGCACGGAAATCAATATAAACATGTGATGGAATATTTAGAGTGGAGAACGAATGCAGAGAAGGGCCCATGGGTGTGTCGGCTTCTCCCTGTTTCCCCGCTGCACAGGCCATACCGTGTGGGGGATGTTCTGCAGATTGAAGATAATGTGTTAGCATCGCTGCAGTCAAATGAGTCCCCTCGCAATAAATCTCATTGCACGCGGAGGGCGAGACAACTTTAGTAGTTGAGGTCTCACAAAGGTCTCTTTGGACGACGAGGGTGACAAGAGGACCGGGAAGGAACAGCAAAAAGAAAACACGCAAACATAATCTGTGAAGCGTCTGATCTGTGTGACTTCAAATGTCATGGCTCTATTGGAGACCAGGTGTTTTCTATTTCTCCTTTCCCCCGCCTCAGCTCTCTGCTCTGGCGCTTGCCTCGGTCACAAGACACGATGTCACCGCGTGCCTTTTGTCATCGGGTATGAAGCCACTAGGTTTTCCTCATATTTCACAACACAATGAGCACTTGCATGATTCGGACATGTGTACTGTGGAGCATCTCTCTGTGTGCACTGCTATTGTTCCTTTTCAGCCGCAGTTGTGTTTCCCTGACAAACGCCGGTGCAGATGTGGGAGCTGCTGGGCTGTGAACGGTGTTGCCATTGCACACGTATCCTTTTCAAAAGACATCTTCTAAGCCCTTGTTTACCTTAGTGTGTGGCAAAACCTGCTGCAACGTGTCTCCAAGTACTCCAACTAAACTACAACTGCCCATCGACACAAAATACTTTTTCAGCAAAAATGTACCAATTCAAAAAACATTGAAACATAGGTCATTTTCAACTTCAGGCAGACTATTATATGTATCAATGTGCCATGTTATGTAATATAGTTATAGTTAGGCCTATACATACTAATGAGTTTTGATTAAATATAAACCAACTTCTTTGTACCAGTTACCATACTTTTATGGTAATATTAATAATATTGTTGAATATATGTTCACACAATCGGTGCAAAAGTCAAAAACTGACATTGTTGAAACTCTTTGTGAATAAGGCAACAGCAAGATAAAGCATGAGTTATTATCACTAAATAGAGCTGAATGAAGTTGTAAGTGAGTAAAGACATAGTAGCTTGCATAGTAGCTCATATCAGTGTCCTATAATGATCATAACAACAGAAATATAACGAGCCACACAAAATCGGCACGGTAACAGTAATGTTACCAGATGTAAGTTCTACTTATGCCAGTGCTGGCCTCATGCCCTCATCAAACGTTTTTCGAGGTAAAGGGATGTTCAATATAAACCACACAACATGCAATTCTCCATGTGACAATTAAGTCCTCTCTTTTTTTCAACGATTGTTCTTTGCTCACCTTTTGTTCCCGATTGATGTTGACGCTGGCCAGTTACTGCGCGTCAATGGAAAATGTTGAAACCAAAAGTTTCACAGTGCGCACGGTGTGCAGAAGGGTTGAGGGTAGTAGAGTTGAGTGGGGCTGAAGAGTAGATGAGTACCGCAACCACTGCTTGGTGGGGGCGGGACAACACCTTCCCTTTGAAATAACCTCGTTCCCATGCGCTTTCTACCCACGACGGAACGCCTGGAACGGGGATGGTCCAAATTAGCGTTATTGCCTATAAAGTGGGCGGGACTTTCAGTTACAGGTTCAGCGGCGAGGGGCAGGCGGGGGACGTCTGCTAGGGGGATATCCGTTACCGTTACATGTTTGGGATCTTGTTTTGTCTACTTTTTCGTCCAAACTCATTGTTATTCTTGTCATGTTCTTATTATTTTCACGACTGGGTCTGTAATTACCTCGTCTGAATTCAGATACCGGAAATTGTGGGGCAGTAACCCGGTATAACGCTATAATTTATGATACTCTCTCAGCCTACCATGAAACACACTCCACGTGCTGCGGTGGTGAACACCATTCGAATGAGTTGTTTGTTTACATTTCTAGGAGAGAATGGACCACAATATTCAACAACCCACGGTGATATCAAGTGTGGGAAATATGATGTTAGGCATTCCGAATATTATCGTTGTTTTAATGTTAGCGTTAAATATTTACACCGACATCATGCTTTGCCTTGGGGGCATATTTTATAGTTTGTATAACTTTTTATAGCTTGTATATAGCATCTGAGGCCTATCAAATCAATTAAGCAAGTCTGAAAATCACAAGCACTCGATGTGCCTGTCAGTCAACACTACCACGTAGCTTGGTGTTTGGGGTCACAGGGTCACACAGAGAATAACTGAAAAGACTGAATAGACTGCAGACAGCATTGCTTACCATTGGTTAACAAGGCCTACATTGTTTTAGGAATAATCAATGACAGATCTTTATACGTTTTGAAAGAAGCATCTTCTGTATTTGATTGGTTCAGCTCTTGACAAAACTAAATGGATCAAATGTATCTGTCTGTTCTCACAGCACTATGAAGATTTTACAATGTCATACTAGCACTTGCTGTCTCTTCTGTTTTTATATACAAAAAGCCAGGCTTCCGTTATCGTTTTATTATTATAGTATATCATAAATGCTACAGTATAGACCTGTTCTAGTGTTGTTCTTCCTCTTGACTGCGGTCAATAACTCTCCCCAATGTGTGCTCTACTTCAACTTGTATTGGTCCTTCATTTTTGATTAAATTCAATCTGACCTGATCTGAAGTTTTGTCATAACAGCAAAATAAAACAACATCCTGGGAAATCCCTCTTCTGTCTCTAAGATGTGGTATGCGGCAATGTAGTCTCAGGAAAGAATATAGCATTCTTAAAATCTTCTTCATGGTCGTTCTATACATTCATGCTCAGAAAGTTAACTATTTCTTTGCATTTCCTTTAAGTGTATCATAGAAATGATTTGGAGACAAGTGAAAGTTAAAGGTGCTATAGGCAAAATTCAGGGGCTATTTTAGGGTTATTGTTAGAAATCCATCAGCTATGATTGGGTTGAATGCTCTGTGAGAATATCTGTTTCGAGGTGGCTGCACCTGTCTCTGTATGAGCCAATGTAGATTTTAGACTACGCCCTGCTCATTTGTGACCAATTAGGGCACCTCTTCCCAGATTGCTTCGAGGGAATCCATCTTGACTGTCAATCACAGGTGTGTTAAATGCGACACTAAATGGAGAGGGAGGGACGTTTGTCTTTATTGTTTAGTTTCAAAATCTTGTTCTCCTGCTCTGTCCTGCTCTCTCTCTCTCTCTTTCCAACTCTTGATTCTTAGCTACAGCACTTTCAGATCTTTAAAGCCTGTCTAAATAAGACAAAACAATCTGGGACATGGCTTTAACATCTTGCGGCGCAAACGAGCTTGTAGTTTTCCATCGAGCGTGTCCACATGTCTGCGTCCACCGCTCTCTTACTCGCAAAGCATTACGGAGGCCTAGCAGCCCAGATTCCCCTGGCCCCAGGTGAAATGTGATATCAATCTGACCGGTGATGTTAAGCTATCTGGGCTGTTTTCCAGTAATCTGGACACATGAGCTAAATGGCCCTAAACTAGTCTTAATCCCCCAGTGGTGGCTGGCTGCTGCTTTGTCACGGTGGCCAACAGGCCGACCGAGGGCTGTAAGTCGCTGTCAGACACGATAGTGGGGATAATGTAGATGTGACTATAATTAGCTGCACAATGTAATACAAATAAAAACACCAGAGAAGAAAATTAAATTAGACATCGTCTTTTTTTTTCTTCCTCCTTCAACAAGCTTGTGCATTTGATACACGTTACATAACCGACTGAACGGCCTGCCACATGTCAAACAATTCCATTGGACTGAGGCGGTGGACCTCTTGAAAAGCATGAGGGACCACCCGATGCGAAACCCTTGTTCTGCATAGGGTTGTGGAGATGGAAAGGAACCAATAGAACACGAAACAATGCCTGAACGCCGATTCCACAATGGAAGAAGAAAGTGGAAAGAAAGTAGAAATGATGCAGAATTCTGACACACATTTTCGCTAAACAACTCGTGTCACCATCACTTCATTCATCTCCAGCGGTTCAGTCCTTGTTCTCGCTGAGCACCCTTACCGCGGTAATAGCCGCCGGTCCGGAGTAACGCAACCTGACATACACTAATTGGCGGGACGTAACTGCGTCCAGCTCTGTTGTAATTACTCATTCATGCATGTTTGAAGGGTAACTTCTGCCAAAAGTCTTTTCCCATGCCCTCTGACTGCGTCTTAATAATCCACCTAACGACTCTGAGTTTTCCTCCGTCTTGATGTGTCTCGATATGTCAGATTTTGTACTCGACACAAAATACAATTACGTTGTCTCATCATCCTGAGTTTAGATGGAAGCCATGCAGAATACAAAAGATATAATGAAGTCAGGGGCAATAGTTTGGATTCCGAACGAATGGCTGTGACTTCATTGTCTACGCAGGCTCTGTAATCTTATATTATTGTTATCTGTGCCTTGCCGCTGTCCTCACCCCCTTGTTTGTTTGTATTGGTGGACAGACATTATCACCATACTGATTGCTGTAGCGCTTGCAGCATAAGATTCGCAGACATTTCCAGTAATGTTTGTGACTCAGGACGTTTCTTGAGAAATCCTAACAAAGACTACAGTGGAAAAGCAGCAGCATTGAAACAAAAACTAAAAAACTAAAAAGTTACCTAGAAAAGGTTATTTCAAGGTTATTTCAACTCAGGCACATTTATCTTGAAGATAAATATGTCAGCCCTAAGTGTTTTTGGAAAATCTAAGTTAGGGAAATAATTTTCTCTATAAACGTGCTTGTATGATTGTTGAATGTCAATTATCAAATTATCTAAATTAAATGTAAAAACCTCCTCTTCTGGGATAATTATTTTTAGAGTCAGCCTTAGAAATACCACAACTAAAATATACCATTAACAACAAAATAGTATATATAGCATAGCCTAAAACATACAGGTCAGTAACTTGTATGGCAAAATGATCATGGTGTTATTGGTCTGGCAGCAATAGGTCACACAGACCTGTCCGTAATCTGCCACTACAGGCCTGTACCTACTCCATGACCAGGGAGTTTGCTGGTTTGCATGTGTGTTCAATCAGATCACAGTTACTGTAGGTCCAGACTAAAAAGAGGAAGTGTTTAATGCCAACCAGTAAAACGGTTGGCCACTGGTGCCCTGCAGGGGGTCACACCGTGAAAATGAAAGGTGAATGTCGTGAAAGTGTCTCACAGCGTGCGACTCGTAAAGAATTTCCAGGCTCTAAACTTAACAGCGTGTCTGGCGAGGGTTTCAATCTTTGAACTTACCCACAGCCAGTAGATAATGGTGTTTCTTTCACTTTGGCAAATCCGGTTTAGGAGTAGAAACTTTCAGACCATCCATGGTAACACTTCACAATAAGGGTACGTTAATTAACCATTAATTAACGTTAGTTAATGCCGTTATAAGTATCATTATATTGCATTAGCATAAGGGTTAGGATAAGGGATAGGGTTAGGGTTAGGTTTATCCCTAGCCCTATTAAATAATGTATACATTAATACATTAGTTAACATGAACACCATTAGTAAACAGGAACACCATTACTAAATGATTACTAGACCATTAGTTAACTGTTAGTTATTGCTTATAACTGCATGAACAACTAATTAATGTTTAATTAAGGTAGAATTAGGTTTAGTTAGGTTAAGTGTGACCCAATCATTTCAAAAGTGCAAAAATGTATAACAGGCATGACAATGATTAAAATTATCAGAATTTGCAAAGATTTGCAAACAAATCACTGGTTTCAATGACGGTCAGAGCCCCATTGATTGTTACATTTCTTAATATTATTACTACATTATTCAAGAGTTATTCACAACAATTAAATACAGATTCTGGCAATATATATTGCTTACAAAGAGGTATATCAGACAGTACTGGGATCATTTAGCACTTTTTCCTTGTGCAATGGTGTTGTTCATTTGCATCATTATGAAGTGTTTAAAATGAGGAAAAACTATTAAATTAGTTTTTCTTCATTTTAATTGAGTACAGCCCGATAGCACAATCAAGAACTTCCATTTCACTTTCACTTAATTAAACTCAAATCCACTCATCTTAGCTTCCTTGAGCTTATCCAAGCGTAACTTGACTACCTACTCTATCTTTCCCAGCAGCACAAGCTGGAGAGCTCAACATGGCAAGTCCTGGTGTCCATGGCACCGTCACACTCGTTATTACGTGCTACCTACAGCCCTCTTTACTAGGGGACCCCTGAAGCTGCACACAGCCCACGCTATTAGGAGCGGTGGCACTTTAGTAGCCCATTACGACTCTTCTAAACGCAGATCAATGGGAGCACTCGGAGGAGTGCCGGTGTGTTGAGATTCAAATAAGCGGCGGCGAGCGCTGCTCTGTAACCTTTCTGTTGGACCCGACCGAGCGTGATGGCGGCCATTCTTCTCACCAGGAGAACTGTGAGAAGAATGGCATGCATGCGAGATGAGGGGAAGTGCAAAGCAGCTGTGACTGTTCCCACACGAAGAAACACTCTCAGAATGGCTATTATCATACTGCTGGTATTTTTTGCTTAGAACTAAATGATTTAGAATGAACGTCTATGTTTTCACACACCGCATTTTATAAAAAAAAGAAAAGAAAAAAAAAAGCCTGTATTTCACACAAAAAAACTGTTGTGCATTTCTGTGTGCTATTTTTGTATTTGTTGTTTTTGCGTCTCTCTGCGAACCCCCGCGGAACATATCTCTTGAAGTCGGCGGGTTTGGGAAGCATCGGTCTGAAGTCCAAAATATGCTGCGTGGGAGCATTAATGCTAAAATGTTCTGTTATTAAAGTTTCCGGTTTTATGTATTTTGAAAAACACAGGAAACGTCTTTCACATAGGCGCGTGACCTGTGATCTTTACATAATCTTGAAATTCAACAAAATATTCTTAAATTGTGTTTGTATCACTAATAGCGGGGCTGCTTATGTGTGTATTGCAAGCTCAGGACTTTCGAGACTGCCGTGAGTATTGGCAAAGTGCAAGTATAAAAGGAAAGAGAAAGTAGAAAGGAAAAAACACTTTCCAGACATTTTAGAACTTCCTTTTCATTCTTGGAGCCGGTGCGTGGCTCCTGTGGACACTGCCAGGCGTACGTTACGGAAATCACAGAGAAGCCCGTCCAGAAATTACTCTACATAGCAGGATTTCGCATTTGGAACGAATTCCCTAGCCAATTGCACAAATTGTCAAGATTTAACAGAGAGAGTTCCCATGGGAGCTACTTACAGGCAAAGCTAGACATTTGTTTTTTCTGTTGCTCACACATTAAGCACATCAGTTTTTCCAGCTACAGTACAGTGCCCACACAAAGAACTGTACGTGGATGCAATTAAGGGTGGAAACCCACACAGTCCTGCTATTCAGAAAACAATGAGCCGTACATGGTCGTGGTCGCGGTCACGCAAGGTTCTTTATATCTAGAATCTCACCAAACCAAAGCCAGGGTGAATTGCCGTGGAATAACAAGGGCAAAATAGTTTAACTTCAGAGGACACAAGGGAGCTTTTCATATATGTGTTTGTGAATTTTATATTACCTTTGGCTTCCATTAAGTAAAATATATCTACAATAAAGAACTCCGCAGTGAGGTATGGTGTTATTGCTTAATAAAAAAGAATACAAATTAAACACCAACCATAAAATAAAACCATTGTAGCATTCTTAATTTTTTTTTAAATCAGAATGGTTTAAAAAGATGATGTAGATTGAAGCTGCACTGTTTTTAAGTTTTTAAGTTTTAAGTATGTGTGCTATCTTTGCTATTCTTGTGGCCTTTTTCTTT
>JAOPJK010000001.1:10541999-10557146 GCA_027123565.1 Phycis chesteri
CTGCAAGGTGAGTCTGGTGCCAAGGAGCTCCATGGCTGTGGCTTCGGTGCAGGAGGCCGCCTCCCGGGCCGCCCCAAGGGCAGCAACATGCTGGTCAAGCTCAACGTCCAGGTGTGTTCCCGGGGTTCCCACGCGTCCTCTGATGCCTTTGTTTTTACCAACTGTCCGAAAGAAAGGGATTTTAGTGTAATCCTAATCAGAATCTCAATCCTAGTCGTGACCTTAACAATGTAAAATTGTTCACTCATTGTTGCAAACTAGTGGCAACTGAGAACAAGAAAGTGCGTCCTCATTTGCCTCATCAGATGACCATCAACACACACGCGCGCACACACACGCACACACACACACACACACACGCACACACACACACACACACATAACACAATAAAATAAGGGCATCACAGAATAAAATAAAAGCAGCAGTGGAGAACGATGTAAAGATATGAATACAGATGTGCAGGTATAAAGTGCATGGCATATACAAGTGTATCTCTCTCTCTCTCTCTCTCTCTCTCTCTCAGGTGCCCCGGGCCTCCCGCTCAGTCTGTGGCGTCAAGAACTGCCTGTACATCATGAGCAGCCACGATGTTGGCGAGCCGCTGCCCGATGCGGACCACAACTGAGCCCTCCCAGCAACCCACGCTGACCATCAGCTGCTGGGGGGGACTTCTCATTGGATTTCTCGTGTATGAATTATTTTGTCATCTAGCGACATAAAAACACACTTTGTGGCATCACGGTGTGTGTCTCTTTGTGTCTTAACTCTCTTGGCCCTCTTTGTCGCGACAAAGACACTGCGATCATGAATCAGGTCCGCGAGCCACTTAGCCGATTGTATTGCTGTATTGGTGTGAGCTATGCCTCCTATTTGGCACTATGAAACTTCAAATAGCTAGTAGAACTAATATTTGTAACGGTCCACCTCAAGTGTCACATTTGTTCTGTTGGCGAGCTGCCATTGGCAAGTGGTGCTATTAAAAGCATACATAATTCAGGTGTTGTACAGGCGGGAGTTCAGCTGAGCACCTACCTCAATTGTTTTGCCAATGCTCAGTGATGAGTGTGTTTCTATGAAAAAGCAAGCAATAACATCAAGGCAAAAGAGGCCAATGATGGCTAAGTCAGGTTCTAATTCTCACACTGGACAGATGGATGGTTATTGGGGGAACATCTGTTCTTGGTTTGGTGTTTATGGTGTGCAAAAACTCCAGATTCCCCATTTACTTCACTTCTCATTTTCCATCAATTTCTCATTTATATACACAAAACAATATTGTAGAAACATATTTGATATTTGTATTTGTATTGTATTTCCAAGAAAGAAAAACCTTGCAGCAGCTGCTGTGAGTCTATTAAAATGTGGTCTGGTTTATCCCTAAGCCTAAACTAAACTATTCCAAATAATAAACCCAAAGATTAATCACATGTTCAAGCCTTGAATAGAATACAATAACCCGGTATTATTTAAGAAAAAGCTGGCATTAGTGTCAAGGTAAACAATGTAGAATCTACTATCTTTATCAGGAATCAATGAGGCGTGTGCCTTTACCAATTATTTCAGTAAGTTATTATTAAGCCTATGCTGACAAAGCAAGGGAGAAAGGGATTCGCCCAGATAGGAACAAAATGTGGCAGCTATAAGTTACAGTGGCAATATCCCCAGCCATCTTTATCATCAAAAACCGGTACTAATTGAAGCCATTAAAATCCTTCCAAGGAATGCATCTATATTCACCTACACACGTTTTTTCGACAAATCGTGTTGGTCCATTTACCTCTTTATCCATTTCATATGAATTTTACAAAACATTAAAAATAAATACAAATGATTCTCTATTACTGAGTGAGATTGTTCCCATGCCCGAGCACTGTGCATCCCCAAATGCACTGGGCACTGGGCACATCAGTGTCCAGCTTTGATTCAGATGAAACGCAAATGCTGAGCTCAATCAAAGCATTCATAAACCTGAACATTAACAGGCAGAGATTGATCTCTTACGATTCAATTACTTAGACTATGAGGAATTTCTCAAATCGATAAGTAGGCCTATATATGACAACTCTGGGAAAATGTAACTGGATGATTTCGAGCAGGCAACCCTAAGCAGCAGTATGAAGATACAGCAGCCCACCCCCACCTACCTGAAGGGCGATATGATCCCATTGGCCTCATGCTGTTTCCCTGAGTGCTCAGTCCCATCATGGCCAAGGCCCACTGGCCCTGGTAGTGCTGACTCTGGGCTGAGGGGTAATGTGGTGTCTGATTGTTGATGCATTATTTATACTGGGAAGGAAAGCAGAGATCTTACAAAGGGAATAAACACTCACAGAAACTTGCTATGGTTTTTAAAAAAACAGAGTAGATTCTTGCCCATGGAAAGGGTGGGCCATCATAGCCATGGCATCATGAGAGTTAGAGTTTTGACATTATGAGATTAAGGCGTATGGAGCGAAACAATGGCAACTGGGGAGTTTCCTGCGTTAGGTTTCTGTGCAGTATCTGCTGATGGCTAACCAAAGGTTGAACAAGCACACGTCAAGATACATTCGCATTGGCTTTTAAATCTAATACAAATGACGACCGCTGGATATTTGACCGACTGGGAGCATTCTGCAGTCTTGCCTTTGCTTTGGTAATTCACTATGCATGGTATTGTGATTATTTTCATCTAGCATCTGTTGCAGACCCAAACAACATGTTCATAGTTTACCATAGGTTTACAACTGATGTGGACTGCAGAGATTCCCTGGACTTCAGTACGCTGAGACACACACACCGATGGAACTGGAGAGTTGTAGTCATGTTAAATCCTGCATAAATGTAAATTTACCCAAGCTAACCAAAACTTTGTTTTACCACGTCTCACATGAGAAACACTGCAGAAGGTTCAAACATCATGTCACCCCAGAATGACTTCTAATTTCACGATTAATTACTAAACAAAACTGCATTACTACCATTAACATTCCTATGCTTCTACACCTGCGAAATGGAGGCGGCCATTTCGATGTGACGTCACGACACACAAACCCTATAAAACAAAAAGGCAGTAACGCATGAAGCCGAGTTAACGTTTCATACTGTTTGTTGTGACGCCTCCCCTTTGATGCTTAGGGTGAGCCGATAAAAATGTTAAATATTTTATGAGGGAAATAAAAACGTTACTCTAATCCAATATTCTACCACCTTGAGCTCAGTCCTTTATTTCACTACATTAGTACCTCCATTTCCAAGAACAGTGGTAAACAAAATACGACAGTTATTTTATGCAGCCAATTATTTAGAAATTTCGTGTTTATTCATATTTCTATGTGGGAGCTGGAAGAACTCCGTAAACAAAAAAGACGCCAAATATTACTTGAATAGGTATATGATTTTATATGTCAATATTTACAAAGAACGATTTGATAATAAATGCTGACAAGGTTAACATCATCCTTATCATGAACACTTTAATCACATCAAATGATTCACTGGAACCGCTGGAGGACGTCTCAGACATTGCCTGAATGAAACCCGAGGACAGATCAATTAATGTTAGGCAACACGAAGAACAATACAGGAATAATAAATCATCCACTCGACGCATCAGATGTGCCGGGAGGCGTTTTTAAGCAGAGCGCGACATACTGAATTCTATGACAGTTTGTTCCCGGCTCTCCGATAGTGAAACATCAGGGGCCTCTGCCCGCGGTATCCGCGGCCCCGCGGGAACAGACCCGGTACTCCGAAGGTCTCCATGTTCCTCCTGCGTTCCTCTGCCCAGGTTTGTCTGAAATCATTTTGGAGATTGATCAAATACAAAAATCACAAGGCGACGTTCCAAGTGAAGAGACTGCAGCCCTCGGGCTGGTGGAAAACAGTGTCATGTTGCCCGGGTTACGTTGGCTGCTCGGGAGACGAGCGGCCCGCTGTGTTCACCTGAAGGCGTTATCCGTTGACAGCTTGTCAAAGAACGACTTTTCCTTGTCGTAGTAGCACCTTGGGCCAATGGGATCCTCCGTAGTTTTATCGGTTTGGGAATCCTGCTCAGCCTTTTCCTCCCCTTCTGAATGAGTCAAGAGAAACGTCAGATTAACATGCGAGATAAACATGGCTACAACTGGTAGTGCGCAACTGCATTAAGAGTTCCCTGCATTCTCTTACGACGCATTTTCTACATTTCCACAGACCTTTTCTTTTCAGCCAGTCCTGCATTTCTCGTTCCAGCACCATCTTAATGAATTGAGCATTTGAGGAATCAAAATCAAAGTCGGTTTCAAACTTCAGTGTGCTAGATGCAACATATTCTGCCATCTCCCAGCCCCTGCCATGGTTCTTGCGTCTGCCTGAAATATAAAAAGGGCAAAGGGGCATTTAGCAGACGCTTTTGTCCAAAGCGACTTACAGTCAGTACATTTGTGGGGTTCGACATGTGGACAGTTGGAGAAGGGGGATCGAACCGCCGACCCTACGGTTAGTGGACGACCCGCTCTGTCCACCCGCTCTATGCAGTGAGCTACTGCCGCCCTATGACACAAAGATTGGTGGATATGGAATTCACAACTTCCATTAGAAAATCTGAATCAAATGGTTGAAAGTTTTTGATCACTCCTGTTCAGGAGTGGCCGCATACAAACATTGATCCTATTCAAATAAAAGCATCACTTTCTACTGACAATTCAAGCCATATAAAAAAAATAAAATTAAAATACTTGAAAGAGCGTGTTATCTGGGGAAAAAAAAAGCAAGTAAACACACAATTCCTTAGAAGAAAAGTGGGAATGAGCACTTTAATCATTTTACTATTCACCTTGCACTCTCCTTGGTGGAGGTCCAGTTTCATAATATCCACTTTGTCCTCGATAAGTTTGTTCTTGGGTCCTGGACACAGGGCCTGGGTTCCTTCCTATCAGCAATAAAACAGCTTGAACGAGTTGCACTTGGCTACAGTATATGCAATAAAGTCAAAAGACTTTTAACGCTAATGACCATTCAAGCCCTTAAAAATAAAAAAATAAAAAAATGCATTTCAGTACATTTTTTTGCTTGCATTTTACTTTGCGTCATGGTTCGTTTTGCCGCCTGCTTACTTGTGGGTCTAGTCATTGATCTCGCTCCCTGGGGCCTCCAGCCTTCCCAGCCCGGGTCACCAGCGTTGAAGTCTCTCCTTTGCATCGGCATCTCCACGCGTACCGTCTGGACAGCTTTCTCCACCATGGGAGGCCTTCTGAAGAGCGGGCCCGGAAGAACCGGCCCTGCACACCCATAGGGTCCAGTTTAGGGGGTGTTCAGCGCCGAGATCCGGGTTACAATAGAAATGAGTTTCATATCTAATGTGCTCTCTTGTTTTTTTTATTACCATAGCCATGCAGCGCAGCATACTGTTGGTCAAGCAGACCACTACGAGGCATCTGGTTATAAGATGGCATCCTTAGGGGACTGAATGGTCCTCCTTGCGGGGCGTAGAGTCCTGACGAGATCCCACCTGATGACTGGACCAAAATAAGTTTGATTCTAGATCCGATGCAGCTCACAAAACAAGTGTGGACACTACATGGACATCATTACCTGTATTATTGCGGGATCATTTGGAAGGCTGTGGTGTGACCTCGGAGGCTCACACAGGGTGATGTCTTTAATGTCACTTCCCCGGAAGGTGATGTACTCAAAGATGTCATGTTTGGGAGGAATTGGCTTATGTGTTGGTCGCCCCTCTGTTCCAAAACACTTCACTTTTTAAAAAAGATAAAGGGTATTTGGTTGAAGGCGCTGCAATCAAAACACTAGGCCTACTCACTAAACACTGCTGCCAATTTCCTTGACACAAAATGGTGTTGCCTAATTGCTCTACCAAGAGGGGGTCAAATATCACTCACCTTTTTCCAGTACAACGGTTGAGTTAATAGTATCAATTGTAAACAAAATGCCCTCGTAACGATTCTGAGCTTTTGAAACTAGGCCTAGTTTACATCCAATGTAAGGCTTTCCACTGCTCATAGCTGTAAACGAGCATGTAAACCAAAAATAAACAAACAAAAAAACTTCGTTGGACAAAAACGTTTGTGTTGTGACGCCAACACAGCGAAATTTATAAAAAGGCAACTCCACACATGGGCAATAACCACGCCCATTTATCAAGGTAAACGCACCTGGTCGTAATAAGTTGGCATTAGGAAATATACTGTGATTTGAACCATTCATTGTTCTAGCTTTATAATGATGTGCATAACTTATTTCGTTTATTTAATCCATTAAATACATTAGAACCATTTCGCCTATTCGGCGCTTGCTGAAATGTAATAATGTCCATTTTATCGTTGCAGAAGACGTGTTTTTATTTTATTTTGCATTTCTATTTTGCAAACTATTAAGTGATCACAACAATGTACAACCATTCTATTGCACATTTATGTGGAGAGCAAGATTCAACGGGTTTTCGTGACACAGGCACGCTTTTCAATCATTTGAAAGCCAGCCCAGGACGCAGGGGGTGGTGGTGGCGCATAGAGCAGACAGTGACTACCAGCAGCTTGAGCTGCGGTACGAGGCACGGCAGCTGCTGCTGCTTGGAAAAACACGCAGCCATTTTGTGTCGTCTGTTCTATGATTTATAAAAAGATACAGGCGATCAAGCATATACTTTTATTTTATGGGGAATACCTCCGTGTAACAACGATGCCCGAGAAAACCCACGTTTAATCGAAAGTAGCCCTCTGAGTAAAAATGCTCTCATGTTTATCGGCAGTGGAGACAGACATGAAATGCAACCCTCCGCCATTACTTCCAGCTTTATTTCTCGACCTAACCAATCACAGCACCCGGCGATAGCGCGTCAGCAGGAACGCATCCAATCGGCGCGTTTGTCTAACGAGAGAGCGTAGCTGTGCAAAGATGGCGGCGGGCTCCGATTTGCTGGATGATGTTTTCAACACAGAGGTGGACGAAAAAGTAGTTAGTGATTTAGTTGGTTCTCTTGAGTCGGAACTTACAGGAGCAGGTGAAACGACCGCGACTGCCGGGTCACAGTCCACAGAAAACCACATCGGAAACTCTGCTGCAGCTGCAAATTCCAATGTCCAGTCCAGCAGAATTTCACAAGAGCTCGCAAAAACAGGTAACTGACTCCAGATAGCGAATTCTGTACATGTTTTGCTGCCATTTGACTTTTGTAATGCCTTTTGTTTTTAATAAGTATTTGAATCCACACATGTGTTAAAAAACAAAGAAAGCTCACGTTTTTTGTGGTTGTTGGTGTGTTATTGTGGGGACAGGGGTGCAAGGAGGTGTCATCAACAGCGGTTCACCCATGGATGGAGCAGGCGCAGCCACATCGGCCGTGGCATCGGGTATGACCGCCGGTCCGAACCCAAACAAGACCAGTGCAGTCAGTGATGCTGCTACGGTCACATCTGATCCTGCGATCGGTACCCCAGCGGCGACCGCTGTCAAAACTTTGAATGGAAGTAACTCGGTGACAAGCTCGCATATTCCTGGAGGCGTACCCAGTGTGCCTAAAGGGAATGTGCTTATTTCCACTACTGCGAACACTATTATTCCGACATCTTTACCCAATGCCCATAATGCCGTTGCTTCGACTGTAATCGCCCCTCAGTCCTCTCCGAGCAGTGTGCCCACCGTGACGCTCGCCAGGCCACCTATGCAAACTCCCTCAGTTTCCTCTCAGAGCGCAGTCATCACCACTTCAACAGTTGCCAGTGTCGCCGGCACGCAAGGTCCAAGTCCCACGATCAACACATTTGAGTCACCCAAAACCATCATACAGACCACGGCGCCGATGCCGACGGTAACCGGTGTGGCGACGGGAGCAACAGTAGCTGTCAAAAGCCCTGCCGTTTTGCAGAACGCAAGGACATCGGTTCCGTCATCCATTATCGCAGCGCCCGGGTCCGCTGCAGTACGGACCATCGCTGCTCAGGTGTTGGCCCCTCGACTTCCCCAGCCGCAGCAAAACGCCCCCAACGTCCAGAACATTCAACTCCCGCCAGGTAACCCTGTCCTTATTTGTGTTCACTGAAGAATATATAGATGTATAGAAAATACATGTGTGCATATGTATTCTATGTATCTATATGTATAACATATGTAGGTAATGTTCAACTTTTTCATGATTTATATATTTTACTTGTATTTTATCTTTATTTGACAACAAGCTACAACATAGATAAAACACAATATACAACAAAAAATAATAATAGCACACACGTTGCTTAAAACACCTACAATTTCCAATATTTTGTGCTTCCCTCTGTTTTATGATTTATTCAACTTGGAGTGATTAGGTCCTGCAGCTCGGTGCGAGCTCTAGGGACAGTCATGAGCAGTGTTTTGAAACCGAAATCCACATGTGGGCCCTTTTTTGATGAATTGCAGCAAGTAGTTTTAATGTTGAAAATGCATGTCATTTCTGTATGCTTTTGTTTTTTTCAGATTTAGTTTTCTTTGGATTATTGCTGTCAAAATGATTATGAATAGGATAATAACCATAATCATAATAATCATAATAATAATCATCATGCTAGTAATGTTATAGTTTATTTTGTGGGTTTACTGTTAACCAAAATGTTAATTGCTACTTGTCATGGCAGCATAACAAGGTGCCAAACGGTTGGTCTGATAATTACTGAACGCATTCAGTATCACATCAGTACAAACATCTGTGGTACAATAGACTTTCACTCGGATGGTATTGGTTAGAGATAGTATAAAACTGTTGATAGTATAGATAGTATTAAACTGTTGCTTCTTTAAGACCAACAACTATTGTCTGTTTATTGCTTCAATTCTGTAGCCAAAAAAGCTAACAAAAACGTAAAAACCGAAGTCCTTGCTTAATCTTTAAATGGCCTGCTAACATTTGCACGTGTCGATGTTGCGACCGCCAAGTACTTCTCAACACACAGAGCTTCATTCACTTCTCACCCTTTCGCTGGCATGGGCTTATTGCAGGCATGGTGCTGGTGCGCAGTGAGAGTGGACAGCTCCTGATGATCCACCACCAGACCCTGGCCCAGATGCAGGCCCAGTCCCAGTCCCAAAGTGCCATGACCCCGCGACCTGCGACCCCCACCAGCACTCCATCGGTCCAGATCACCTCTCTACAGGTAACTGCACCCCGAAGCCACCACCTCCCCTCAGCACACAACGAAGCACACCCGTTATCCATATCGATTCCTGATGTATTTTCACAACTAAAGGCGTCAAACCGTTTTGTATTTCCTCTTCTAGGCTCCAGGGAGCTCCCTCATGGCTCGCCAGGTGACTCCAAACACTCTCATCAAGCAGGGCTCAGCGGTCCAGACCAGTGTCCAGGCCACCACCACACTCCAGAGACCTCCCGTTCTGCAAGTAGGTGGACCACTGACCACAGACTCTTGCCCTGTCGGGGCTCAGGGTGCCAGTCCTTGCTGTGGGAAAATACCGCATTCCGTTTTTGAAAGAAATGCAATTGAAATCTTGTTGGAAGGAAATCTTATAAATAACAAACAAACAACAACAACAATAAAACAAGGTAGGCATTTTTTTTTTTTACATATTTTAAATACAATAATCTTTTCAATATCTTTTGAGATGAAATAGTCCCATTTAGACAAAATTAAATCTCATTAAACTTGCACTGTTGAGCCTCTTTGCCAGAGTAGATCAGGTTGCTGCTGCCTCAGTCAGAAGGTGAACACACGTTTTTGCAGATATTTGGCGCCATCTGTTGTTGTGAGTGTATATTGCCCTTTAAGTCTAAACCCGGCATAAACATTACATTTACATTTGGGGCATTTAGCAGACGCTTTTATCCAAATCGACTTACAAATTGTCATAAGAAGGTGAAACATTTAATTGCTGCTAATACAGTAAGAAAGTCACCAGAACAAGTGTGAAGCATTTCAATTGCTAGGTTTAACCATTGCTAGTGTACAACATCTCTGACTACAAACCCGTCGTATATTCGGACCAAGGTACATGGGGCTGTGAGACCATGTCCCAGACCCATGTCATCACCATAACTGCAAATATAAGTAGTCGTCATAAGCGCTTGTGATGGGATGCCTGCAGTGAGACGGTGAAAAGACTCCCGTTAACCCCCCCCCGACAGAACGCCATCATGCTGGGTGGGAGCGCCACCACCCCCGGGCAGCCACTGGGCACCGCCACCTCGGGGCAGCCCGGCCCCCCCGCCGCCGGCATCGCCCAGAGGATCGGCCCCACGGGGACCCCTGTGGGCCCCACCCCCATCTCCGCGGTGAGAGCCCCAGACGGCCCTGGTCAGCACAGAGAGATGTGCTTTGTACAGGATGTAACGACGTGTTCGTTTTTGCACGCTTAAGCAGGATTTATATGTAGTCGCCGTTTGCGATGCGGTGGACGCAAAGTGTGCGCGCTAGAGGATGGATACCCGACCCGAGCCCGACCCCGGACCCGACGGTACCCGACGGGCCGGGTCGGGTTTCGGACAAATATTTAGAAATTATGCTCGGGTTCGGGTCGGGCTCGGTCACATCTGTGCGGTTTTTAAAATGTAGATTCACGCGCGCGTTAACCCGCGCATGTTGCGCTCATCTTGCATCTTCAGCCTTGCAGAATATAATGCTTAATAAAGGCGGGCTTTCATAAACACAGATGTAAATGTGTGATTAAAGGGTAAAGGGGCATTTAGCAGACGCTTTTGTCCAAAGCGACTTACAATCAGTACATTTGTGGAGTTCGACATGTGGAGGAGGGGGGGGGATCAAGGGGATCAAACCGCCGACCCTACGGTTAGTGGACGACCCGCTCTGTCCACCCGCTCTACCCACTGAGCTACTACTGATTAGTATGAAAAAAATAGACTTTAACTGTGTCGGGTTCGGACATAAAAAGCTGGATGCCTGTCGGGCTCGGGCTCGGGTTCGGTTACTGTTCTGTCGGACGCAAGCCGGGCTCGGACAGAAAATCCCAGCCCGGTCCGCACTCTAGCGCGCACCACGGATTCGGTTTAACTCTTTGGCTCTCGTTGGAAGTGTGTCGTTTTTGTTTTGTGCGCACGCTCATATCGGCATGCCCGCAGGAGACGCTGGAGAACGTGAAAAAGTGCCGGAACTTCCTGTCCACCCTGATCAAGCTGGCCTCGAGCGGGAAGCAGTCCCCCGAGACCACGGCCAACGTCAAGGAGCTGGTGAAGAACCTGCTGGTAGGACGCCTCCTCACCCGTCGCGTCACACACACACACCGCGCGCTGTCCGTCCGCCGGTCCGACGGTGGCGTCTCGCCGCGGTCTTGATTTGCCCGTTGTGTGTTTCTGCGGCCGTGCAGGAGGGGAAGATTGAGCCTGAGGACTTCACCAGCAGGTTGTATAAGGAGCTCAACTCTTCGCCACAGCCCTACTTAGTGCCTTTTCTCAAGGTGAGACCCCGCCAGCCCACGCCTACTTGATGCTGTGTGATTGCACCTTTTTCTGAACACAGGAAACACACACACACTCTCTGTCTCTCTCTGTCTCTCTCTCTCTCTCTCGCTCTCGTTTTGTAATTCATATGAGTGTAATGTATCATTATGAGCCACAGTTAAGCTTTTATTGGTGAATTATCACTGTTTTTCTTTGGAAATTCCTTTGGGAATGTGTGTTATATATTATGATGAAAGAAATACAACTGGTGTGAATCTGGAGAATTGGTATGGAAACGCAAAAGCTGTATGCAGACTAATTGATAGCATTAACGAGCAACAGTTGGTGAGCATCCCAATGAGACATCCGTCCGTTGCTCGGCCCCCTGCCTCTAGAGGAGTCTCCCGGCGCTGCGTCAGATGACCTCGGACTCCACCGCCTTCATCCACCAGAGCCAGCTGCCCCTGCCCGGCCCGCAGCCCTCCTCCACCTCCGCCGCCCTCACGGCCATGGTGCTACGGCCCCCTCTCTCCAACACCACCGCCGCCGCCACCTCCCCCCGGACCCCCGTCGTCACCCTGACCCAGGCGCCCCACAACAAGGCGGGCCCAGTATGTCACCGCCTTCAGCAGCACACTGCCCGGACCTTTCGCCCCCGCACTGTGTGTGTGTGTGCGTGTGTGCGTGCGTGTGTGCGCGCGTGTGCATGCTCGGGTTCGGGTCGGGCTCGGTCACATCTGCGTGATTTAAAATGTACCCGCGTGTTAACCCACGCATGTTGCGCTCATCTGTTTGTTGACATTTCCAAATGCCTTGCAGCGGACTTTCATAAACACAGATGTAAATGTGTCATTTAGTTAAAAAAAAAATAGACTTAACTCTGTCGGGTTCGGACATGAAAAGCTTGATGCCTGTCGGGGCTCGGGTCGGGTTCGGTTAGTGTTCTGTCGGACGCAGGTCGGGCTCGGACAGAAAATTCCGCCCCGATCCGCACTCTAGTGTGTGTGTGTGTGCGTGCGTGCGTGCGTGCGTGCGGCTCACGCCGTCTGTCTGCCCACCCTGCCACACAGATTGTGCCCCAGCAGCACGGCGCGGCGGCGCGGCCCCAGGCGACTCTGGCGCAGCCCTCCATGGTGGCCGTCAGGGGACAGCCCCACCCCCGCGTCATCATGAGCCAGCCGCAAGTAGTCAAGCAGCTGCAAGGTTCGTATTCCCCACAGACCCGCCTTTTTGCATGCAGACACACACCGGTTGGTGGCACACCCGCTTTGAATACGTGGAAAGCAGTGTTTTGCGGTTGGGTTGAGGTAAAAGCCTCCCCGTTTCTTATTTATGGAGTGTTGGGGCGAAATAGTGCTTGGTATGGCTGTGCAATGTCGAATGTCTGCGGTGGCTTATGCAAAGCTGTCATAGTAATCTCAAGACTCAAGCTGAGCAATGAGCAAGTGAGCGAGGCTACTGGTACAGCGTTGTGTTGTGTATGTAGGCTGTGTCTTTCCGAGGCCGACTGCTTGGGAAAGATTGCAGCAAATATAAATTCTGTCTCTCTTGAGGGGGTACTCCAGCCTGACATCGGCAGACCAATTCGCTAATGTGTATTAGTCTGGAACCTTCAATTTTCGATTTCCAAGGGGTGTTATCAACAGGCACAGGCCAAAATGACTCGGGATGCAATTTGATGGACCGACAACCAATCCGAGCCACGCAACGTGTGACACATCAGTGGCAGCCATCTTGGTTGTTTACAAAGCGCTGGTCTAATGGAAATCTATCTGAATGGGAGGGAGGCCAGAGGCATATGTCAGAGCAAATAAAACATGAACTCGCATTATTCATCTGGTTTCCAGGGTAAGGGAACTCTGATCTGGAGTTCCTCTCCTGGCAGCGATGGAGAAACACTGCCATCATGTGGCCTCTATGTATAATTGATGGTTAAACAAATAGAAGTGAATACAGAGTGTGTGTGTGTGTGTGTGTGTGGCGGGAGGGGTGTACTGAATACATCCATGAGGAAACTAAATCCCCCCCCCCCAAAGAAGACTGAGGAAGGTACAGGTGATTTAGATTGATTTACATCGTTAGACAGGAATTAGGAAGATATAACACGCGTTCATGTTCTACCAAACATCATGTGCCACAACACATTTGCCTAATCCCCCCCCCCCCACCCCATCTCTGCCTGTGATCCATTGCAGGGTCCGTGCCGGTTGTCAAGCAGACGCTGGCTTCAGGGACCAGGGGAGTGCTGGTGGCCCAGTCGGCCTTGACAGCAGCCCAGAGGAACAAGCTGAAGGAAGCGGGCGGAGGGACCTTCAGGTAGGCTCGTCCTCTGGGCTTCCCCATTTGACCTTTTATCTCTTCCTTTGAGTTCCTGGGACTTGGAATGCCTTCACTTGTCGCCGGCGTGCGGCGGAGGCTGTGTGTGCAGATGGTCGCCTGTAGTTGTGCATTAAACGGTATTCTTAAAGGTAAACCGAAAACCCGTTTAGTACTTTTGAAATACGATGGGTCCCACCGAGTTGCATATGCATGCCTGCACGTGAAAATGTTCTTCCACCCCCGTTACATGCATCAGCCAATGTAAGAAAATAGACGGATGGACGAGGGAATGAGAAAAGCCTTACCAACTGACGTAATTTGGTGAATTAGTATGCGTGGCCTCGCCTACCTTGGCTTGCGTCCGGCTGCAGTCTGTCACAGTGCTGTTAGCCAATCAGAGGCGAGTCATTTAAATGTCATATTTATATAGTATTATATAAGAGCCGAAATCCTGGTTCCTCCCCCCCCCCATCTCCTTCACCAAAAAAGAACAGCCTGAAACGGGAGCACCAGAGCATTTTCTTCACCAAAACCTGCTCACAGGGCATTCGTTAATACCAGAGACCACCGCAAAACTATTGAAATAATGATGCAATGACACCTTTAAACCTTTATTATTATCATTATAACCTATATGTAGTTTTGTTTATACACCTACATATAGGTTTTTATTGCAGTATTTACGGTAGGTACTAATAATAAATGGGTTGCATTTATATTGCACTTTTCTAACTATTGGCCACCCTAAAGCGTTTTTACAATATCGCCTAGCATTCACCCATTCATACGCACACCGAGGGCGGTGTCAACCATGCAGCAGCCAGCTCGTCTGGAGCCGGGTCAGGGTGGTGTTGCTCAGGGACACCTGGACACTCCACTAGGGGGAGCCAGGGTTCGACTAACAGCCTGCTGGTGGCCAGCCGACCTGCTCCCCCTGCTGAGCCACCGCTGCAATGTCCATCAGACCAATTAGTCACATTTGTGAAAAATGTATTATATATATATATATATATGTATGTATGTATGTATGTATGTACTGTATGTGTTTATATATCTTTTTGAAAAAAAAAAGTATTCTACTGAAATGTCGGTGAAAGTGTAGAGGGGAAAAGTCCACACTATGACCCCAGCATCAAGGGCTTCATCAACCGTCGAATCAACCGTCGAACCCAAAAAAAAAAAGAAGCCCCATCAAACGCGACGCCGCGGCAAAGAGCCGCGCCACAAACGGCGCACATGGAGGATAACTCCATCGCAGCTTTAACGCCCGCCGCCACTCCTGAGGGTCAGCCGCGGGCGGAGCGCCAACGCGTACGCCGCCGCGTTGCCGCCAATGAGTCAGGAGACGCTCGGAGCGGTGGAACCCTTCATCTGCCGTCGTGTTGGATGGGCGTGTGTGTGGGGCGCCGCGGGGGGGGGCGGCGGGCGGGGGGGGGGGGGGGGGGGGGGGGGGGGGGGGGGGGGG
>JAOPJK010000001.1:10970606-10983953 GCA_027123565.1 Phycis chesteri
ATTCGAAATGTAAACAACTGTTTGCAAAGTAAACTTAGCCATTGTATGCATGTATTCACATTCGAGTCCTGTTCTGTTAGGCACTGTTGACCAGGACCCCGCCAGGCTGTCACATGACGCAGAGACAACAGCGCTGTGCTCCCTACCTGCGGTCCCTCTCTTTACTGTTATGTTTCTCTCTGCGTTGGCTGCTCTCAGCCGGGTTGACTGCCTTCTTCCTGCCGCCTCGCCCTGCTTCTACAGCTGCCCTACTCCCGTCTAATCGAGGGGTCACATTCGGAGCCCTCAGGGGGCGGTGCCGAGTGCGCTTTACAGGGGCTGCGGGCACCGCCTCCTCTACGCAAGGAACGAAGTGGGTCAGGTTTAAAGTGGCTTCTTATCAGTATAGTAAAAGTAATTGCAACACATAATACATTTGACATGTAATAATATATAAAGACAAAAATATATATTATATACATATAGTGAAAGATGAAGGAATAAGCTGTTCTTACTTTCCTCCTGTTCTTCTGCTTGGTTGGTGCAACTGATACAGTGTGCCTTAACAGCCACTCTCTCTGGATGATAACTTAAGAAGTTATTTGTATTGATCAAGCCTTGATGCTTGTTGGGTTCCACAATATGCGAAATATGTCCAAAAGCCTGAGATGAACATGAAAAAAGTGAGGGTGGGGGGTGGTATTGATTAGTGAACAGTGCACTAAGAAGTTGCAGCACAGTAATACAAATGCAATAGGTGTATTTAGTTTTGTACTTGTCCACCCACGCCAGTGATTGGGTTGAACAGGGCCCCGCCGTATGGGTTTGAAAGCTCAATAGGATTGGTTCGATCTGACTTCATCCACTTCTGCATTTGTGGATGTATGCTCGCTTCCTGAGATTCAGTGGATTGCTGAAGCATCGTCAAAAAACTAGGAACAGAACAAAATGTATTTGGCACACTACAGATCTCTATCGATCCTTCCACCATTTCACAATTCACAACAAGGGGAAGAAAAAAGCAACAACACAACATGATAAATTGATCCTACTTGGTAAGAACGGCCGTCTGGGAGTCCTGCTGTTTGGGGACATCGTCGGGCACACAGCTGAACCTCTTCTCCAAACAAACTCTGGCAGAGGAATGGGGTCGGTTCAGAGAAGACCCGCAGCCGTGAGCAGGTGCTTCTGTCAAGGTCTCACTCGCTTCTCGCTTGGCTCTGGTGAGCACAGAACCCGGCACCTCTCCGAAAGTGTTTGGAGTTTCCTCTCCTGGGTGGACGCCGCCACCACAGGCCACGACCGCGTGCAGGTCCTCTATGGTCGCCGTTTCATTCAGCCTCTGATCTTGTATGACACACTGTTCATCGTTTGAGGTTGAAAGGTCGATCGCTTGGATCGTCGGCGAGGGAAACATTTTCGCTGATCCGGTATCAGATTTAGCTGCTGCGGGTTGAATGGTCACACTGAATATAGTTGTGGGGAATCTGACGTCCGCGCCGTCGTGATCTACAGCCGGACCGTCCATGTGTGTCTGGAGGATGTGCTGAAGGTGTGTGTATTCACCTTCTGTCATCCCCATTAGGTTTATCTCAGCGCCCAAAAGCTGACCAATATCATGTGACATAGTTAACCTAAAGAAGGATGAACAGAACAGCATATTCTCGATATTAACGGATATATTGCAGTCCTCATGTGTGAAGACCTTCTTTACAAGATGGCGTCTTTTGGCGCGCTGACGTGTCGTCTCCCGCTGATACGTTATTGATCCAATTAGCTAGTATATTTAACTTCTAAACACCGTAGGAGATTCCACTTCAAGCATGGTTGTTTTTTCAGATGTATCCACTCCTGATTATATTACAATATTTTGACATTTGAAATAACACTATCATAACAGCTATGTCATGATGCAAGATGGCTGTCGCTATCAACAGACAACGAGTTGAATAAATGCAATGAGTGAAAGACTGATCGGAAGAAACTTACCAGAGAAACGCAATTTACGGAGCTTACAAAATGTACAGTAGGTGGAGATGTCAACAGGTTGTTGAATTTCACTTCAAGTCTAACTGTCGTCTCTACTTCCACTACTGCAGTGCATATTGGTCGAGAATGGGTTCAACTTCAGCGGTAGCGACTCCGGCGGCAACTGACGTCCTCAGTCATTGGTTCAGAAATGTTCTGCGCACCCTATCAGAACCCTACTGACAAAACTCAACGCCAATGGATCAGTGGCGTATGGTCCATGTGAGCTGTGAATGCGGTTCTCATTTCATAGTTATTTGTGTGTTAAGATTAATAGGCTATCTGTTGTTTATCATATGATTTTTTTCATATTCGAACCACTATACAGATATCTATAGATGTATCCTACCGACTCCCTGATCATAAAACAGTAAAAGCAGTATAAAACAATGGAGCATTTAAATAAAGAAATGTGTTCTCATATACACTTTAATAATTTCAATATCAAAGGACGAAACATTTAATTAAAACATTATTGGTTGAGTTAAACATGTACACCAGATCAAGGCTACTGTCCTGAAACTATGGCTATGTTGAGAAAATATAAAATATGTTTTTGCTTTTCTTAGTGAACAAATAACTTGAAATTCAATTTGCATTACTTTTAGTCACCAAGATTTGCCCATCACATCTGAAACAAATATGAGTTCAAATGAGCAAATTAACTTAAAAAAAAACATTCAAAACTAAAATGTACGTATAAGCATATCTACATCGAAACAAGAGTGACCATTTACATGGGTTTTTTACAGTATTACAATGCTTTTTCAATGCAATGACCACAACTATAAACACATTCAATCATTGAAATGTGTGTATGGGCATGACATTTATTGGGTTTTGCCATTGCATTTCTACCTCTTAGATCTTGTGATGTTATCTAGTTCCCTTACTGTCCATGGGGATGGCATGCATGTCATTCTGTTGCCCTTTTCTTGACTGGCTCTTCATCAGTCTTTTTAGAGTTCTTATCAGAGTCTGTTTCACATAAAAAAGGGTCTTTGAGTTTCTCATTTTGGTTATCCTCTTTCTGAATTTGTCCCGCAGCTCCTCTGCGTACGCCAACAGGTGTTCTATTCCAGTCTCTTCCATGAACAAAAGCATTAGGTTTATGTAATAAACGGGTTGGATGGCGAATGAGACCTGTGGGAGTAGGTAGTAAAGGTGCTTTATGTTTCAAAAGTCTGTTTGCTGATTGATTATGTGGACTGTCAAAATGAAAATGAGGGTGGCCTCCAATGTCTTCAGTTGGACTCAAGGTTTTGGTGACAGGAGATGACTGCCCATGTGAACCTACATTTTTCATTTCAGGCACTGTCAGTTGAGGTTTTAATCCTGGGTCCCTTAACTTCAGACCTGGCGATCCCCTCCTAACTGCCCCTTGCATATCTTTGTTGAAATCAGACTCAAGACCTCTTAGATCGAGAGACCTGTTGCCCGGTGGACCTATGATCTCTGGTCTTGTCACCTGACCTTCACTTTCTTGTTCGGATACAAGACCTTGATTCCTTTCTGGTCCTCTCCTATTAGGCCATGGGTCCTCCACATTTGGACCTCTGAATTCCCCCCTGAAGCCTGGTCCACTGCCTGTCCCACGTGAACCGTGGTATTCCCTATCAGAACCCTCAAGCCCTGATTCACGGAGGTCTTGATTCCAATCATCCACTATATTTGGGCCTTGCCTTCGAATATTTGGAGCCGTTTCTGTTATGAATTCAGGACCATGTCTACCTCTGTCACCTCCACCCCGATATGGCCCCTCCATATTTTGCCCTCTTCTATCAGGCATGGGTCCCTCTATACCTGAACCCCTTCTATATGGCCTTGGTCCATTACAGGATTCTTGGTTTGACCATGTTCCACTTATGTCTTCATTTTCACTACTTCTGGAGTCTTCAAAATGTGTACCTTCTAGTCCCCTACCACACCCTGGGCCCCCTCCTCTCCTTTCTTGCCCTGGCTCTATAAAGTCTGAACCACCTTGGCCTCTCCTATCAGGACCGTATCCCCTGAAGTCTGGCCCACCTGGCCCTCTCCCATCAGGACCGGGTCCCCTGAAGTCTGGCCCGCCTGGCCCTCTCCTATCAGGAGCAGGTCCCCTGAAGCCTGGCCTGCCTGGCCCTCGCCCATCGGGCCCTGGTCCCTCAAAATTTGTCCCACCTGGCCCTCTCCTATCTGGTCCGGGTCCCCCAAAATCAGAACCACCAGGCCCTCTCCTATCAGGCCCAGGTCCCCTGAACTCTGGACCACCTGGCCCTCTCCCATCAGGACTGGGTCCCCTGAAGTCTGGACCACCAGGCCCTCTTCTATCCGGCCGGGGTCCCCTGAAGTCCGGTCCACCTGGCCCTCTCCTATCAGGACCAGGTCCCCTGCAGTCTGGACCACCTGGCCCTCTCCCATCAGGACTAGGTCCCCTGAAGTCCGGCCCACCTGGCCCTCTCCTATCAGGACCAGGTCCCCTGCAGTCTGGACCACCTGGCCCTCTACCATCAGGACTTGGTCCCCTGAAGTCTGGCCCACCTGGCCCTCTCCTATCAGGACCAGGTCCCCTGCAGTCTGGACCACCTGGCCCTCTCCCATCAGTAATGGGTCCCCGGAAGTCTGGACCACGTGATCCTCTTCTATCAGGACCAGGTCCCCTGAAGTCTGGTCCACCTGGCCCTCTCCCATCGGGCCCTGGTCCTCCAAAATCTGGGCCACCAGGCCCTCTTCTATCAGGACCAGGTCCCCTGAAGTCTGGACCACCTGGCCCTCTTCCATCAGGCCCTGGTCCCCTAAAATCTGGACCACTTGGCCATCTCCTATCAGGACCGGGTTCCCTGAAATCTGGACCACCTGGCCCTCTCCTATCAGGCCCTGGTCCCCTGAAGTCCGGCCCATCAGGCCCTCTCCTATCAGGTCTTGGTACCCCAAAATCTGGACCATCTGGCCCTCTCCTATCAGGACCGGGTCCCCCAAGAACTGGACCATCTGGCCCTCTCCTATCAGGACCGGGTCCCCTGAAGTCTGGCCCATGTGGACCTCTCCTATCAGGCCCTGGTCCCCTGAAGTCTGGCCCACCTGGCCCTCTCCGATCAGGCCCTGGATCCCTGAAGTCTGGACCGCCTGGCCCTCTTCTGTTAGGTGGTAGTCTCCTGAAATCTGGACCACCTGGCCCTTCCCCATCAGGCCCTGGTCCCATGAAGTCTGGACCACCGGAACCTCTCCTATCATGATCTGGACCCATGGAGTCTGGACCATCTGGCCCTCTCCTATCAGGCCCTGGTTCCCTGAAATCTGGTCCACCTGGCCCTCTTCTATCAGGTCCTGGTCTCCTGAAATCTGGACCACCAGGCCCTCTAACATCAGGCCCTGGTCCCAGAAAGTCTGGACCACCTGAACATCTCCCATTAGGACCTGGTCCAATGAGGTCAGGAGCTCCTGGCTCTCTTATTACAGGTCCTGGATCCCTGAAATCTAAGGCAGCTGGCCCTCTCAGATCTGGCCCTGGACCACTGAAATCTGGATCAACTGGGCCCCTCTCATCAGACCTTGTAACCATGAAATCAGGGCCATAGGGCGTTCTCCAATCAGGTCCTGATTCCCTGAAATCTGGACAATCTGATCCCATCCTATCAAACCCTGGGCCCCTGAATTCTGGACCATCTGACCCACTTCTATCAGATCCTGGTTCCCTGAAGTCTGGATCAACATTCAATCTCCAAACAGGCCCTGGTCCTCTGAAATCTGGACCACCTGGTCCTCCCCTGTCAGGCCCTGGCCCCTTCAAATTTGGGCCACATGGCACTCTCATACGAGGGCCATAGCCCTCCATTTCTGGTTCTGTACACTCCATATCTGGTCTCATTTCATATCCTAGACTTCTACCATCTGGTCTTCTTGGTCTCCTCCTATCAGGTTCCAGTTCTTGTTCCCTACAATCTATACTGCCTAGTCCTCTCATAACAGGCTCGCATTCAATATGTGGCACAGTTTTTTCAAGCCCATGGTTTCTCAAGTCTGGCACCGGTCTACTTCTCCTTTCAGGCCCAGGCTCTGGCCCACTAACTCTTGTACCTTCAACCCTCATCACATCAGGCCCTGGATTCACCATATCTATTCCTTTATCATCAGGTGCTGTTCCTGTAAGGTCTGAACCTCTGATTTCAGGTCCTGATCTATCAACTGACAGGCCCTCTTTATCTCGCCCTCTCCTACCTTCCATCCCTCTGTAACCAGGCCCTGGAACCTCCATATCAGGCCGCCTCCTGTCAGGCCGTGACCTCCTTAAATCCGGACTCCTAGGCCCTCTCCTCTCTGGCCCTGGGCTCACCCTGTCCGGCCCTGGCCTATCAAGTCCTTGGCCTTCCATAACTGGGCCCCTCCTATCAGGTCCTGGCCCCTTGAAGTTTGGACCTCCCCTGCCTCTCTTATCAAGCCCTGGTCCCCCTATATCTGTCCCTTTTCCATCATGTCCTGGTTCTGAGTCCCTACCCCTCATAGCAGGCCCGATACATTTTCCATCTGGACCTGGGCTGTCTATATGTGCTCCTCTCCGAGCTGACCTTGTACCCCTGCAATCTGGACCTCCGTCCCTTCTTCTATCAGGCCCTGGGCTTTCTACATATGGCTCTCTCCCATCAGCTCCTACCTCCCTGAAATCTGTACCTCTTGGCCCTCTAATACGTGGTGCTGTTCCTCCAACATCTGGACACCCTAAGCTCCTCCCTGAGCCTTCCATACCCAAACCCCTCCTTTCATCCCTTGGTCCCCTAAAATCTGGACCCCCTGGTCCTTTCCTATCAGGTCCTGGGCCCTCTGTATCTGATGCTCGTCTATCAGGCCCTGAGCCCCTGAAATGTGGACGTCCCATTCCCCTCCTATCCTGTCCTGGACCCTCCATAATTGCAGCTCCCCTAGCAGTTCTTGGTCCTTTAAAATCTTGCCACCTATCATTTCCAGGTTCCATGAAATGTGGACCTCCCCGACCCCTCTCATCAGGGCCTGGGCATGCACCTGGACCTCTCCTTTGAGACCCTGGCTCTCTGATATCAGGCCCATGACCCTCTATTTCTGCTTTTTCTGGCAACTGCCCCTTACAATCCTCTTGTCCGTGCCCCATATCGGGCCCTCTCCTATCAGGCGAGGGCCCTCCTATTTCCATACGTTCCATTTTATTAGGCCCATAGTTTCTCCATTCATCTTGTACATTAAGCCCACTGAATGCTGAATCTGACCTTCTTCTTGTTGACCCTTCCCATTCATCTCTCACATCTATCCCTTGAGAAATCAATTTTGGATCTCTTGGCGTATGTGGTCCCCAACCCCCCTCCCAACCAGGGCCACCGGCATTTGGCCCTGGACCCCTCCTGACCTCTTGATTTCTACTTTCATTCTGCATATCTGGGCACATACCCCCTACTGGCCTTTGTTTGGTTGGGTTGCCTCCATCTGATCCTAGATATGGCTCCACCACTTCCTGTTTAACATTTAAATGTAACTCATTGGGGTTTGACCTCAGGCCTTGATTGTCTTGTCTTGCACCACACATATTATTGGGCCCTGGTCTCTCCATTGCTGGAGCTCTTTGTAACACTTGCCTGTCATTGTTCACACCTGGGCCTACATTGGACACAGCAGCTGAATGAAGAGATTTGAAATCAAAACTTTCATCTTTTACACTTGGAGCTGAATGTCCCATATGCGGTGCAAGGCTTCTATTTGGATTGTTATTTCCAAACCTACTCCAATCTCGACCTCTCCCTCTAATATCAGTTCCTAGATCCCGAATCTCTACACTGGCTCCCAGGCCTCCTTTTACTAGGGTTGGTCCTTCTGGGTTAACACATTGTGAGCCAGGCCCATGTACATTTGAATCTAGACCCCCTAAGCTTGGATCCTTCATGGCTTGTCCTGAACTGATTATGTCTGGGTTTTGATTTTGAATGACTGGGATCTCTATACTTTCCCCTTGCACTCTTAGTCTTGCATCTGACATGTTTGGTCCAGTTTTCCAACTGGCTGGGCCTATGCCTTGCATGTCTGGGCCACCCATAAACTGCCAAAGACCTCTAATCATTGACCCTGGTGTATTAGACCCCATTATATTTTGCTTTACCCCCAAATTCCCTTGCCCTAATACACTAAGTCCCAAGTCATTTCCAAAGTTTGTCATCTCAACTTTCGACATATCCCCAGGAACATTGACATCTGGTCTAGGATTCCTCATCTCCAAGCCCATTATGTTGGTACCCATAAGACCTTTGCTCAAAATATCACAGTGTTTTGAACCAATGCTTTTAGTTTCAATCTGTAAACCTGTCCCTTTTGTCACATCAACCATCTCTTCTTCCTTCATCACTACCTCAAGATCTACCTGCTCTGGGGTGCTTTGCTTAACAAATTGTGGTTCTGGATCAGGGCTCTGGGGAGAATCCCGAGTGGGTGGTTCAAGTACTCTTAGAGGGATAGTACTCTCAATTTTGCTATTAAGAGCCAATTCATTTTCTAATTGCTTGTTTAGGCCCTGTTGATGCCAGGTTGCATATTTGAGAGGTTTAAGAGATAGCGGACCTCCCTTTTCAATCTTGATGTTAAGGAAGGGAGAGTTTGAGTTAGTCTCAGTTTTAGAGTTCATCTGTGAATTGGAAGCTGGAAATACAGCTTTGTTACCTTTAATTGGTTGTTCATCATGGTTACCTTCCACAGCAACTGTGGTATGTGACGTTGTCTTAATTCCCTCATGTGGTTCTGAAACAGGACCCAAAGGAGCATCACTCTGAGCACTTGACGTTTGTGATTCCTGAAGGACCTGAGGTGTAGTTCCCAATTGGTGGTTTGGTGAAAATGATGCAGAATCTCTTATTCTGCAAGACGGAGATTCTCTCTGTCCCTTTGAATGGCGACGCGAGGCCCGTTCCTTGCGATGGCGGCCCTGTCGTTCAGACTGGTCCCGAGCCCTATGTCTTGACCGATCCCTTTCACTTCTTCTGTGTCTTTCTCGATCCTTCCGTCTTCGTGAATGAGATGGTGATCGCTGTTGAGCATTTCTTGAAGGACTTCCTCGATGGTCTCTCTCTCGCCGACTACGCCTCTTAGGGGACTGCCGTTGTCTTCTTCCACGGTGTGAACTTGAAGGGGACCCTTTTCTGGGGGACCCGTGTCTTGAACGGGACAATAAACCATCTTGAGGCTTTGTGCTATCTCCTTGGAATATATCATCTTGCATTTCATTAAAGAGGGATTCATCCTCTGGGTCATAAGCTACATCAGAGTCTTCAATCTCTCCAGCCGAGAAATACTGTTCAGTCTCCTTAACAGTTTCATCTTGTTCTACAAGGGTAGATGACGTATTTGTGGAATCAGGAATAGTACTTGTTTCTTCCTTCTTGGCAATCTCTAAAGTCTGATTGCTCATGGCCTTTGTATGGCTTTCCTTCTCTGTTGACTCGGAAGTCTTTTGTCCAGACTGTGCTATACCGCTTTGCTGAGAAGGAAGTGGAGTGGCAGGCACATTCTTTTGAGGGGGAGACATTAATGTATCAGAAACGGAAAAGTGAGCCATGAACATGCCCACTGCCTCTCTCTGTTGGCGCAGTGCCTCTTCTTGCTCCTTTAACTGCCTTTTTTGTTCCTCAATCTGTTTATTTAGTTCCTCAAGCATCCGCTGTTGTTCTGTCAGCGTTGCAGCAGAGACAACCACAATGCCGGTGGGGAGGTTCTGCAGGTCAGGGGCAGTGGTTGCACAAACTGTGTCTATAGTGGCAGCTGGAGTAGGGGCCTGGGTTGAAGCTGGCACTGGGCATGGTGTGGAGGTTGGAACATGGCCCTTTGCGATGGTATTATGTTTTTTGACATCCTCAAACATAGTCTCATCTTCAGGATCATAAGCTACATCATCCTCTGCAAATGTGGAAGGTACAGGGGGATCTGTATGAACTTTCATTATGGTACGTGCAGCTCCATATCCCATTGCTGGATCATATTCCTCCTCAGGATCATATGGTCGATCAAAGTCATTGTCCTCCTCCTCAATCTCTTTGATTTTAGATTTCTGCCCATACTGTTGAACAATTGGATCTACCATTGGGCGAGTTGTTTGAGAAGTATATAAAGGCTTTGTAGCACTGACTGTTGGAACGACAGAGATGCTCTCAGCAGGTCCTACTGTATCAGAAGTCTTATTGCCAAACAGGCTTTTTAAGATGGTCTGCAATGGTGTTTTATGAGTGGAAGTTGCAGTGGGATCATTGTCAGAATTAGCCATTATGACAGATTGATTTGAAGAAACAGGAGCTGAGGTAAGAACAGGGAGTGTCCCTCTGTTTGAAGGCACACACGGTGGAATTGTGGAGTTCGATGGGATGGTTAAGGATGGAATAGCTAATGTGCCGGAGGCAGCAGGAGAGCTAGGAGGTGAACCGGTGATAGGGGTTTCTGGGTCATAGGGTTGGAATATGTCAAGATTGTCAGAGCCATAAAGAACTGGGGGTTTTGGGATCCACATGGGATCTTTGGACATCTGAACTTTGGGTCTTTTCTCCTCACTTTCTTGTTGCAGGTATCCTGGTCGCTTAGGTCTCTGAACAATTGCAAGCCCAAGCAGGAGATTGGGACGGTTCTTTTCAAGTCCTATAAAAAAAACATAGGTAATATAAATACATTTATAATATACATAAATTAAAATGCTAAAGTTAAAGTGGTAATCCCAAAGATTTTCATGTAAATAAATATCAGTTTAGTCACTATCTACCACCAAATAACAATGTTGATTGAGCATACTGTATGTCCCACATACGAAAGCCCTTGCATTTGTAGTTTTACAAACTGGACATTGTTTGTATCTCTGAGAAAAATTACCGCTTTTCCCCAAAGAGAACAAAATGAAAATCTTTGAGATTGCCACACACGCAATATCAAGTTTATATTAATACTATATGAAGTTTAAACCACACAATCTGCTAAAACATTACAAGTAAAAGCATTTACACACCGGGACCGTCTAGAGGTTGCAGAATGGATGGGATGGCCTCTTTCGCACTGATTGGAACAAGGTACATGTCCTTAATATTGCGGCTACTGTTAGCCACCACCCCAAAACGCCTTCTGCTGCTGAAGTAGGAGAACAAGGACACATAGGCCACCTCTTCTTCTTCAGTTGCAGGGTGGAAGCGGACCACACAAAGCTCCTATCCGACAAATAAGTGGAATGATTTTAAAGGTTGATGTTCAACATATAATCAGTAATTAGTTCAGAAGTAATCAACAACATAGAAATGTACAAACAATAACTTGCCTTTGTAACTGAGGTTTTCAATCTCTCAACATAATCCCATACAGTTTGAGGCAGGATCCGCCCACCAATCTGTATGGTATCAGGTAGTTCCTATAGCACAAAAAAGATAACTCATAGGTATTATATATTTATATTTGCAATCAGCGGTTTATATTTGTGTTTATGGTACAATTTTCAGTTGAAGTCAAACAATATTAAAAGTCAGGTTATGTGCCAGTTGACACTTGATAGCCATAGGCAGTCAGGCAGTTATCTGTCAACCGTAACTGTCAAACGATATGGAAACATACAGTGAGGCTAGTGAAGCAAGGATGTAATATAGTATATACCGGTTTGAGGAGTTCACCAGATCCAGACACCACATAGCCCTTGGTCATAAACTTGGCCACACTCAGCATATTTAGGAAGCCTTTCCACAATATTGTCTGATTGGACAGGAACTGAGCTGTTTCACCATCAGCAGTTGAACGGGAGTGCATGTTCCTGAAAAATACAGGGGCAATCACACTAACTATTAGCACACACATCTTTGACATGGTAAAGTGCAACATGGCCCAAGAATAAATGCAAGCCAGAATAAAAAGTACTGTTGATCCTAGATGAGAAATTCAGGTATCCCAGCATAAAATGCAGGAGAGAAGTAAGTGCAATAAGCAAGGCAAAGAGCAGAAAGATTTATGCAAGCCTCCACCACTTACTTTAAAACAAATTTATGAAGAATAGGGTCAAAGCACCTGCATTAAGAGGCACTGGACTAGCTTGTTAATGCAGTTCCAAGTGATAGGTTTTGTATAAAGTTTGAAATGGTTGAAAATGACTATTAGCACAGCGATGTTAAGCATACACCTGTGGTTAAATTGTCAAGTTAGGAATTACAAATAGGTTATGTTTACATATTAGGTTACAGATAATAACAAAGAGTAAGAGGAAAGAGTTGGTTAAACACCTGACCTGGTGTGGTTAAGCTCAGGATAAGGGGCAAATTGAATTTCAAGGCTCATAGCTTCCAACATACCCTGCAGACGCTTGGTAGAGCCTGGGATCGGCCGATGGAGTGGGCTTCATTAGGATAGACTTGGGCATCGGTGGCGGGGGAAGTGACATGGCTGGCGGCATAGTCGGACCAGAGCTAGCCACTCTCAGAGCGGCATATGGCGCCGTCTGGTTCTGAGCTGCGCAACTTGTTCCAGGGACTACGGTGGGAAGGGCCGAGGACCTGTTGGCGGCCGTGCGAGGGTCACGCCTGGTGATGGTCACGGTGGAGACAGCTGGAATGACGACAGGCGCGTACGCTCTGGTGGGGGGCTTCGCCTTGAAGCCATCAGCAGTCGGGGACGCAGGGGAATCCATGATGGGCGAGGCCGGGGACTCCAGGACCGGCGAGGCCGGAGACTCTCGAACCGGCGATGTTGGAGACTCCACGATGGAGAGTTCTGGAGAATCGATAACCAGGCGGGACGAGGGCTCCAGCAGAGGGTTTGGAGGGGAGTCCACGTCGGGTGAGTCGGGGGGGGCCCGCAGAGGGGAGTCGTCTCCAGCACAGCTTCTCCATGGGTTTTCTGGAAGTTTGCCGTATGATGGGCGCCCGTATTCACGCTTGTCTCTTGAGTCAGAAACCTTTGATCTCTTCTGTGCTGGTTCCTCCTCCTCTTCTGGCATCTGACCTGCAAGCGGAAATGTTGGTTCAATTGTAATTCCAGGATCAGCGATTAGAAGAATAACCAGTAGAATAATCAGAAAATATTTTTTGGTTTGATCAATTGAAGATAATATCAATAAATAAGGGGTTTATTCATAATTTATTACCACAAATCAAAATGTAATGATAATTGTGTGCGTACTATAAAGTGTCCTCTACCATACTATCAGAGATCATTCACCTGTACATATCTTGCACTTCAGGTCAAACAGGTGAGTCTTGTGCTCTGAAGTTGTGTCTTTTAGCATACAGTTGAGAATGTCCGGCACAGAACTGATTTGACTTGGCTGGACTGGTCTGGACTTGGCCGCAGGTGGAACACTTCTCTTCTGCTCCTATTAACACACACACACACACACACACACAC
>JAOPJK010000001.1:11471982-11483856 GCA_027123565.1 Phycis chesteri
AGAGAGGTTACACAGAGAGAGGTTACACAGAGAGAGGGAGGAGAAGGACAGGAGTGAAGAGGGTGGGAGTAATAAAAAAAACAATTCACTGCAAGCCATCACTTCAGTTCAACTCATTTGAAATGAAACGATGAGAGTCTGAGGAATGAATCCCGACCGCCGCGGCTGAATCAACCCGACGCCTCTTTCAATTTGGCCCGTGGAGAACGACAGCGCTGAGGTGAGGCTAGAATGATGAAAGGATGTCAAAGAAAAACAGGAGTCGAAGATAAGATGGAGAACGTTGAACGTTACACACACACCAGTGGACACCCGGCGACATTGATTTAGTCCGACAATTGCCGGGGGAGATGCGCGCCACCATCCTGTGATCTCCCGAAACCCTGTTTGTCTGATCCTCCAGGCTACTCTGCACTCTGTCCAGTGGTTCCCTTGTCAAGCTGAGTCGTGTTGCGAATCATTCGTTGTCTCCGCCTCAATTGTACGTGCTTTGATTGAAAAAAACGCCCACCTCACCAATCTCTCCCGCGCCACTCGGTCCCCGTCACACACACACACACACGCACGCACGCACACACGCGCACACACACGCACGCACGCACACACATACACACTCACACACAGGCTCCCGCAACACACTCACATACATGCGAGCACGTACACACACACACACACACACACGCACACACACACACACACACACACACACACACACACGCTGACCTCTTGACATCTTAGCCTGCGGGCAATATCAGATGAAACACGCGCTCGCTCTGACAAGCTCCAGCCCCTCCGCCCCGCCACGCTATCCTACGCTTATGGGGGCTCGCTTTCATGCGACGGGCAAAGAGTTTTGCCAGAGTTTCCAGTGTTGTTATAGCACGTTAATTGTGCATCACTGCTATGAGGGAGATGAGATACGGACGTGGCATGGAACCTCTGCGGGTGTGTGTGTGTGTGTGTGTGTGTGTGTGTGTGTGTGTGTGTGTGTACGTGCTCGCATGTATGTGAGTGTGTTGCGGGAGCCTGTGTGTGAGTGTGTATGTGAGTGTGTTGCGGGAGCCTGTGTGTGAGTGTGTATGTGTGTGTGTGTGTGTGTGTGTGTGTGCGCGTGCTGGTGTGGGTGCATGGAGGGGGGTAAGGCAAGCCCTCTATGGTCGTCTTGTGTACGTGTGTGTGTGTGTGTGTTCCAGACAGGCAGGTGGAGGAGGAGATTAGATGATTCTAGCAGACATCTGTCTGCTCCCACTCCCCGCCCCCACCTGCGGTGCACAGCACGTACCCTCTCCAACGTGTCGTTCTCTTGGCGAGGGAAACTTCCCTTCTGCAGAGTCAGTCTCGTTGCTCAAATTCCGATTGGCACACCATCTATCAGCGTGGAACACACACACACACGGTTTAGGAGGACACGCTGTATATGGCTGTAGGAGTGGCATGCACAAGCACACACACACGTACATACACACACACGTATATGCCCACAGGCCTGTCACAGACTTTCACCCGCGTGAGGTCATTCCAGTGCTTAAAGCGCACGTACGTAGTGGCCTCTCTCTCCTGCGCGGCGTCTCTCCACTCATCTTCCTCCATGACGACGACCATCTCGTATCTGTCGGGGAGGACGAGGGCTGGGTCTCGTCTGGCTCGCTGCCACGGCACCCCACAGAGCCCAGGAGGGTGGCACAGGGAGGTGAGAGGGGGAGGAGGAGGAGGAGGAGGAGGAGGAGGAGGAGGAGGAGAGGGGCAGGGCGGTGGATCACAGGGGATGTCCCATGACATCACCGTCTAGCCCCGGGCAGTCAGCGGCGTCAGCGGCTACGCCCGTGCCGCTCAGCCCCCCCCCCCCGCCCCGCCCCGCCCCGCCCTCCCCCTGCCAGCCAGCGCAGAGCGATGAATGCACAACATGGCAAAGTAGAAGATCATAATGATGATGATGGTGATGGTGAAGGGAACAGAGAGGAAGACTAACGTGCACTCATTCACCTTGTTTCTGGGTGCCGACACGGGGTGTGCAAAAGTGCAAAGAAGAGGATAATAAAATGGACGAAAATGTTTCGGGATGCTATAACATTGTCGAATGTTGCAGAACAGAAAATTAGAGACAATATTGGCAGATAAGCAAATAAAAACAAACCCTGCTCACATTATTTGGGGATTTTGTAATACCCCTGACGGTCGTGTCCTCTTGAAAGAACAGGATACAGTGATTTTATTTCATGGAGAGTTTGAGTGCAGCTCTCAAATCTGCATATGTTTCTGAGTCCCTCCGGGTCAGATCCAGTCCACACTCACTATACAAAACAAATTGGTTATTATCCATTTAGAGTTTGTCCATAAGAGAAACTACATACGGCTATTGCAATGCTGCATTTTCTACTGTCCACGTCTTACCTTCAGAGGGTTCTCTGGTCACTTGTTAATTAAACACAAATAAAAAAAGAACTATGAAAATGAGCAGAAAATGTGGTGTAAAAAAATTGGAACGTGTCATAGTTGATATTACTCAATTAATTCAATTCTTTGATTGTGTTATTGCCAGGGAGAGACATAGTGAAACGTAATTATTTTTCTTTTCATTGGCATAAAAGAGAGACAACTTTATGGCCTCTGGGAAACAATTGGCCTGCACAATTTGCCAATTTTTTAATGTTTGATGTACGCCTACGTGTTTTTATTGCTTTTATTATTTTATTTGTTTTATGGTAGCAATTATATTGTTACATTCGCATTTGGTTTGTAAGTGAGTCTTATCAACTGCAGCCCATTGCTCAAAACACAACTGAATGACAAAAGACAAACGCAATAGCCTATCAAACAGTTGCCATATTATGGATGAGTTTAAAAAGGAAACGCCAATGCTATTAATCATTTTTCTCCACGCAAAGCAGGGAAACACCAAAGGATACCAAAGCACATTATCAAAGTGGATCCTTTAGAAGCGTCTGTCACAGCAGGGAAAGCCGTCGTAAAAAAACTAATTTACGACTCGAGAGGCAGCGGGACGAAACGTAACATGAATCTACACTGCCACCTAGTGAACGTATTTGCACGACCATACATGTTCAAAACTCGGAAGTGTGCCATTGAATGATAATACATGTATGTTTTAACAGCTAAGCCGTGGTGTCTTAGCACTAAATGGTACAGGCAACAACGTTTACATTATAGTATTAGCATGTAGCATTGATGAACCACCGTGATCACCTCATCCTGACGGATCGAACCCATGATTACAAGTAGCACGGTTACTGGCTGGATTAAACCCACACGTGTGTTGTGTTGTCGACAAGACGTGAGTTAAGCTACAGTAGCCGTGCTGCCGCTGACACTAAATCAGCAGTGATCGACGCCTTGGATGGAGGACAGTGAAAGTGACGGGTGTTGTCGCTGTGTCCTCTCAGTTTCAACATAGTAGGAAGGTGCGGATAACTCGCATACCAGGGCGTCAAAGTGGAGCAGGGAGCGCTGCGCATCGCTGGTTCTTACTTCCCTGTTGCTTGTGCACATGGTCGTTTTCAAGTCAAAGTATGAATCTCCTAGAACAGCATATCTATGCTGCTCAGTAATAGTAAATGTTATTTTGTTCTATATGTTCTATTGTTTATTGTTCTGCCAAGAGCAAACAAATCTCTCTGTTCAAAAAGAGGCATTGCTGAATTGATGTGATGTTTGCTAGTGAGTCATTATTGAAGGTGTTGCCTGGGAAAGGCCATTCGAAGGGTGTGTTCCAGATAACGCCCAACGAAAGCCTATCTGATGATGAAAAGGGCTCATCTTTCCGCATGTATACATTGGCATGGCCTCAGTCATTCCGCACATCCCAAATACACCACACCCGGGAGATGGACCCAACTTTGATGATAGAATGTGTTACAACTGTGAAGGCAACTGACAGCAGCGACTACTGTGCCATCCCACTGAACAAACCAACATTTTTGTCAATTTGTCCCTCTGTCTTGTATTATGGACTATTTCATGTGCTTCATCTGACAAGCAAATAGTGTGTCACATATGAACTGTAATTTCCTTGACAGTTTGCCTGCATGCAATACAAACCCAAGAGCAGGAAGACCATGATAAATCTCCATTGGTTTGTAAAGCAGGCTCTCCGCCCCATGAGGTGAATTCCACACACAATTTCTTATTCTGTCAGCTCGCAAGTGCACATCTCGTGCACGATGCCTGAACCAGGAGCAGAGGAAACAGGTTCCTCCAGTTCTTCTTCAGTATTACATCAGATAAAGATGCTGAGGCTGCAGTCCAGACTAGTGCCACCTACGGTTGGATTTGCCATCGCGCAGGGGCGTCAAGGACATTCTGACACATACCACATCCTTCCATGAGTGTGTGTGAATCTCAGATTATCACTTCTGGTATATCAGCTCCTCAAAAGCAATGTCACGTGTAGGTTAGTTCATGACCGTGGAACACACACTGAGGAGGATAACTCAGTGGAAATCATAACTGTGTTGTAGGTGTGAGAAACACATTTTACATACACTTTGCATATCATATCCTGATCGCTCGTTGGGACAACCTCATTGGACGAGGACGGCGTTTATCGTTCCCGAAATACACCATCCTCGTCCAACGAGGATGGCGGTTACACCTCTGCTTTGTTGTTGTTCCACACCGCTTCACCCCTGGGACCGAGGGGCAGAGAGGGGAAAAGCTCCGCACTGTGAAGAGACGGCCGTGTAACAAGGTGGTGAGGTTTTACACGTGCGTCATTGCTGAGACCACGCAAACCGCATGTTTCAGATTCTTATCCCCTGCAGGCTGCACAGAAGGTACGGTAAACAGGTGAACCGGTGTGTGTGCATGGACATTCTCATGCACATGTGCCCTCTAGCGAGGGGAAGAAAGGAGCACACCTGTCACAGGTCTGTCACATGCTTTTGCTCTCACGCATTGCATTGGAGTATTGGAGAGTAGAGGCTAGGTTTATTCTCGGAAGCAAATGAAGAAAAACGATTGATCTAGTAATTAATTCAGAACATGTAGAATATTATTTAAATAATATGTATGCAAACTCTTGAGCGTGTTTTTATTATTATTATAATGTGCAATACATTTCTTTTTAATATAAATAAGACAGTGTCAGAAATCTTTCTTGACATCCCTTCATATCCAACGCTCATCGTCTAGCTTTCATTTACTTCACTTTCATTTACACAAGCTTTTATCCAAAGTGACTTACAAGTAAGGAGAGGACTGTCCCTCTCTTACAGAAACGCTTCATAAAAACAACATGCATAACCACTTTTACAAACATAAAGCAGAAGAGTGTAGCAGGACAAAAATAACAGATACCTCATTTATGAAAGTAGATGACACACGATAAATAACCATAATAACAGAGTTGCATTGGACCCGATATAAGCTACTTTATATATAGACACAGCTACAGAAGCAGGTGGCTGCCTATGAATTGATTGGATGCATTTGCTTAAAACGTCCTTGCTTACAGTATAACAAAAACAAAACAAGAAAAGGGGAGTAACCATTATAAGTATGGTTACACTTGAAAAGAGCATTTAAGCATTTAACTACACAGTTACACTCCACAATGACAAAACAGATTAACCATCTCCTGCTAGTTTAGTATCTCTGGGTAGGTTAGTACCTCTGCTATGCTCGTTCAGCGAATCACCATGGACCACCACCGGGTCCACTGCAGGGGGCAGAGAGAGCGAGAGAGAGAGAGAGAGAGAGAGAGAGAGAGAGAGAGAGTGTGAGCGAGAGACCACGAGAGTGTGAAGCGGGTCTGCGCGGCTAGTCCTTGAGCAGCCCGAGCTTCTTGAGAGCGTGGCGGCGGCCCTCGTCGTGCTCGCCGCGGGGGCAGATCACCACGCTGACGCCGTGGTAACGGGGCGTGCCCGCCGACTCCGCGGCGTTCTGCGACACGGGCGGCACCGGACTGGACCTCCTGGCGTGGGCCGCCGGCTCCTCGACCTTGACGTGCGAGAAGTCCTTCCCGGAGCCCAGGGAGGCCGGGCGCGGACGGCTGTTGCGCAGCTCGGCGAGGGCGCGCTCGGCGTAGCCGTCCCGGCCGCCCTCGCCCTCGGACCCCGGCTGGCTGTCGGCGGGGCCGCTCAGGCCCATCCCCGTGTGCCCCAGGGTGGCGGATTTGCCTCCGCGCGCCGAGAGGACGCCCTTGACGGGAGACGCCTCGCCGCCGCGCTGTAGGGACGGCGCTTCGACGGCGTCGCTGAAGGCAAACGGCACCGGGATGAGATCTTTGGCCTGAGCCGGCGGCGGCGGCGCCGCCGGCGGCGTCAAAGCCACGGCGGCCTGTGGTGAAACTCCTCCCCCGGGGGGGGAGGGAACGGCGGCGGCGGGGGACGACATCCGGGGCGAGGGCGACGCCGGGGTTTGCCGAGCCGCCGGGCTGAGCGGGGACGGGGGGGCCGCCCAGGACTTCCTGGAGTTGGGACTCGAGAGGCCCGGGCGCTGGTCTGCGTCGGCGTCCTCGCCTCTGAGGAGGCCGAGCTTGCGGAGGGCCTCCATGCGGACCCTCTGGGCGTCCGACATCATCCCGTCGCCGGCGGGCCGGGAGAAGGTGGCGTCGGCGGGCGTCTTGTGGGACTTGAAGATGATGTTGGAGGGCAGTTTCTTGGGCTTGGGCGCCACCGCCGGTGGGCTCTTGGGCTCCGGAGGCTCGGGGAGAAGGCTGGCGGAGGTCAGCGTCGGGGCGGCGGGCGCGGCAGGACCCTCGGACGCCTCCGCCGCCGGCTTGTCCGGAGCCGGCCGGTGGACGACCTCGGCGCTGGCGGACCCCTTCCTCGAGGAGGCTCTCTTACGGACCTCCTCCAAGTTGATGTGCTGGCTTCTGCCCGGCTTCTCCGCGGGTGCGGGGGGATCCGGGCGCACCACGAGCTGCGGCCGGGGCTCCGGTTCGTCCATGAAGTCCGACGGAGGCGGGATCAAAATCAGGTCCGTCTCCGGCCGCGGGTCGGACCGCTCGGGCTCAAGCTCGTCCGAGGAGTCAAGGAGGTCTCCGGCCATCGCCGAGGCCAACATCTGCGCTTGAGGAGCCGAGGAGAAGGCCGTGGAGTCGGTGTCTTGGACTTCGTGAGTCGTCTGAGGCGTCGCCAAATCTCTTGCGTTTGTTTCCCACGGAGGCGTTTTTGAGTCGTTCGGCACCTCAGGGGTTTTAGGTTCACCGGGGTCAGCTGGGGCCGCCTGCGGGAGGTTTGCGTAACCGTCGGCCAGGAGGAGGGGTGTGGGCACCCCGTGGCGGAGGAGCCTCCTCTGCTCCCTCTCAGAGTCTGCAACAACAACAAGCATCATTCGTTCATTAGTATTAGCGGAGACCGTCGCACACAAAACACGCCGCGTCCCCGGGTTGACTGCAATACCTTCTCCGCTCTGCTCCGCAGCGTTAGAGAGGTGGTCGGCTTTAGCCGCGGCCTGATGTGACGTTTCTGGCTCATCGTTGGAGAGTCCGCTGTCGTCGTCCACGTCCAGAGAGTCAATGGTTTCCTCCAGGTACAGGAGACACTCCCTCTCTGCGGCAGACAGGTGTTGCAGACTGTCCACACTCTGTCTCCCCAACAATACACGCCGCGACAAGTTAGGCACACGTGAACACAAACACCACTTGGTGTTCCTGTACTGATACAGGAACAATCACAAAGGCCTACTGACTTTAAAACTTTAAACCTTTTAAGGGCAAATTGTTGCCACGTTTAGGCTTGAGAAATGGGTCAAGCTTTTACTTTGCTGGCAATGGCACGTCAAAACACCGTGACTGCAGTGTAGGACCGCGGCAGTAGAATGCTGTCGGGCTGACTGCAGCAGGGTGACATTTAGCATACTTCACACGCGTCAACGCCACCGAAAATATATAGGTTTGAACTGACTCATAATTTCAAAAACATATCCATCAGGCATCTTAATGGGGGACATCTGTGCTGGCAAGCTTCCACTGCAGTTCATTTAACACATATTGAAGTAACCAGGTTTCTGTCAGATTGCACGTACACTGCGGGGAGAGAAATAAACTAAACACGTTTACGACTCATAAACTTTTTTTGCTTTTATCATTTTTTTTATAACAGTTGATGACTCTGCAGCAGTTTAATCTAAATACAGTGGCAGTGATATGAGGGCAATTATGCGGCTGCACCCACTGGTGCACTGCCCATGTAGGCAATAAGCCTAATATATGCAATTTCCTTCAGGGATCATTAAAGTATTTCTGTCTGTCTGTCTGCCTTGTAGCCACCAGGGTCAGATTCCCCACCTGTGGTCCAATGCCACATTTCATAACCTCTGTTCTTCACCCACTTTCCAGTTCCTCTTCACTGTAGTGTCCCGATATGTAAAAAGGTCAACACGCAGCTCCATTAAACAGTAATATGTTCAGCAGCACTCACAAAGCCAGAGTTTGTACTGATCACGCTGTCGCAGCTCCCAGCGCTGTCCATATTACTGCTAGAGGGTTCCGTGGCAATGCCGCCGGGCCACGTGTCACTCTTAGGCATCGCACGGAGAGAAAACGATTAGGGCGGGCCCCGGGGCTCCGGGGGAAGGGGGCCGCGTGTCAATATCACTGCGAAGCGCAATGCAGACGATCGACCTACAATAAAAAAAACAACAACAACACAGAGCTGGAGTCAAATTGCATCGCACCGCGGCGTCCCTGACGCCGAGTAATTGTAGTTTTCTTGTTCATAGTCAAAACAAAAACAAAAAAAAACCCCGACAAACTACACAACACCTGTCGTCCCACATTTCATTGTGAGCGATGAGCATGTTGTTATCACGTCACGCATCGCGGGCCGTAACATTTGATACCGGGTGTAACCTTTCGGTACAACACTGCTCGCTTGTTGCGCGGTCACAAACACATGCCTCTCAGGGACCAAGCGTGGTTGCGCGGCCCTGCTCCCCCAGGTGAGGCATGGGCTCACCTGAGATATGTGTTCCTCGTTCTCCCTTAACCCCTCACTCACCTCGTCAAGGTCCCGGTCACCGTGTGGCGGCACCGTCGCGCCACGGGTGAAATATTGCACACGTTGTATAAAAAACAATGTCACACCGTGAACATTCCCCATCGCAAGAGACTTTACAACCTGTTGTATTGCTTATTCATCACTTTGGGTCTGCACCCACACGTTAAGGTACAGGTGTGTCAGGTCAACTTGGAAGGTGTTTATAGGAATATGTATTCATTTATGAAATGCTTGTTTTTTTTGATGGACTCACTCGCGTTTTACTGGAAATAGCAACACGCGAGTGGAGTTGCAGCTGCTGTGTGACGGAGGCCCCCTCATGTTTATTCGTATGTCCACTATGACATTGCACCTTTATGGAAAACACGCTGGGCCAAACAAATGCTGTGGTGACATTTATCTCCCATTCTCAGAGATGGACATCCTTCTGTGAAATCATATGGTTGTTGTTTGTTTAGTGTAACCGACAAGTAATATTTTTTAAATCAGCCTACCTATGACTGATGATGTAATGCTTTCGTTTTATTCACCTGACCAGAAACACCAACATTACCCACGGATTTCAGACAACAGCAAAACAATACGGGCCTGTTGACATGTAGACATTGACACTGTGATGACAATACAGGTGGCCTGTCATGATCATGTGATCATCCACCTCGGACTTTAAGACAACAGCAACGACAGATTGCTGACGGCCCCACATCACTTTCCATTAGACGCTCCGTTGCGATCTCATTATCCGTGTAGATTACTGTGTTTTACATGATTCCGTCAGTGAGACGTTGTCAGCCAACACCTTCAGGAACTGCTCTCCAGCAGGGCAGCTCCACCTGCTGCTACACCCATCGCGGAGACAGGAGTTTATAGCCACAGGAATGTCACTTTGCCTGCTTGTATCACTTTTTGTTTTTGTATTTCATGTTAGGCTACATAGCCTACATTAAACTTGAGACACGCCATGTAATGTCACCGTTCAGCTGAAGGTTCGATAATAAGGTACATTTAAGGTTAGACAAAATGGAGCAGTTGCGTCTGACTGCGAGTGCATACTACGCATTGACTATGGGAACATCTGTAAGTACTATAACCAAGTCAATAATCAGAGAGAAATATCCATAAGAGTGTTAATAATTCACAGTAAACAAAGAATCACGATGACCATGTTAGGTAATCTTTCTAGAGAGCACAGACGCAGCGAGCTCCTATTAATATTTAGCTGGATATCTTCAATGGGTGACGACGAGTCAATAGTTCATGCACAAATATTGAATTCACTTTTCCACTCATTCATCTGCTGATCAACACAGCATTGACTACGACACAAAGTGAATAAAGTGATTATGTTAGGCCTACGGCAACCTCCATCTATTGCCATCGGGCGCGCGCGCGCGCACGCACACGCACGCAAACACAGACACACGCACGGACGCACTCGCGTTCGTACTGTAGCCTTCGTGCATGGTGGTCGACAGAAGCGCCGCTCGAAACGTATCAATAATAGAAGGAAAACTCACCATTGAGAGTTGACTTAAGTTAACACCACATCTGATAAAACGCTCAGTCGAACAAGAAATGTAGACATCAGGTCGTATAGTCCATTGCGATCCGGGTAAGCACCTGGCTGTACTTTCCTGTCCTGCGTTTATTTAAATGAAGGGGCGGGGCGCAGGTGGTCGATCCCAACCAGGTAAGGGAATTACCATTCCGGGTGCTTTTTTTAGCCAATCAGAGAACGTTTAATCACCGACTTCCTAAACCATCCGCGGGTCGGACCACGGTGAGGCCCTACTGTAGCGTTATCCAAATATATCAAATATACAAAATAATCCATGCTGATGACGATAAACTGTAAAGAACCGTGAATTACTGTCATATCGACATTAAAAGTAGCATGTAGCCTTCTCATCTCTTTATGTGGACATCCATTCTTCAAAGAACAACAGGTTGCTATTCAAATAAATTAATGTTTGGATATCAGTTAATTGCTCTCTCTTAGTGCAGGATGCAGGAACCCACACGGATGAACCCAACAGGGCGGCACCGCTAACAAAAACACTCACGTTCTCTTTGCAAAACCTGTTCTATGTTGGTTCCATTATACTGACAATGACTTTGACTAACTTGAATCAGTTTTGTTTATGACTTTTTATCGCTAGTGCGTATACACTCGGGGCCAGCAACACAAGCCTACCAGTTCACAGTTTTAAGATTAAAATTAAAATGACTACAGATAACCTATACTGAATATCTGCCACACATTTTTGTAAGATTCGGTGTGTGAGGTAGGGCTACTGTGTGATCAATATCCAACACGGTCTTACTATAGGCTCAATCACAACGCCTTCAGCAGCTACGTTTCAATGCAGTGAACGTACATGGAAGAATGACTTGCAGCCCGGTCCAGGCTACCTTATCGTTCCATTTCAATCTTGGTTAGTTGTAGCCAAGTGTACTTGGCTCTATCGCAGTCTGGCCTGCGTCCAAACAGCCAGGTTTAGAAAACAAAGGGGCTTGTATCCGCTTCCCAGAGTTGAACTTCGCCATTATCGCCCGCATGGCCGTCATGGCTTGTAGTGCCATACTGTTTAGCAAATAACAAAAGACAAAGGACCATCGACATCGTTCAGATTGCGCCATTTATTAGTCGTACACTTATGAAAAATAATAATCATTAAAAAAAGACCGGAAGCCCAAGATTATTTACAATATTATATATATAGATATATATCTATATCTATATATATAGATAGATATATCCATCTATATATATATATATATAGATAGATATATATATATATGTGTGAGGTCCCTCTTCTGAGTCATTATTTTCTCAGTCTTTTTTTTAATCACAGGCTTTTTATTAATGATATGTAGAACCTTGTAGTCCTTTTTCTCTCTTGACAAACATGTC
>JAOPJK010000001.1:11570808-11582296 GCA_027123565.1 Phycis chesteri
GGACTTGACATTACAGAAATAATAATAATAATAATAATAATAATAAAAATAAAAATAAAATATATAATAATAATAATAATAATAATAATAATAATATATATTTATGAATATAAAAAGTTTCACATGTACCCTTTGTGTGAGTAAGTGATATAACGAGACAAGGACAAAAGATTAAAAAAAAAAATGATATCCAGGTAATGGGCACTGGAGAGGGGCAGGGAGGAGGAGGAGGAGGAGGAGGAGGAGGAGGAGGAGGAGGAGGAGGAGGACCTGAAGGGATTCAGCCGCCATGCTCTTCCTCTGCTGGGCCGACTTCTCCATGGCCTCGCTGAGGGACTTGGCGTAGTGGATGATGGCCTTGAGCTGGGAGTCGGTCAGCACCCACAGCAGGTCGTCCAGAATGAACAGCAGCTTGGATGCCAGCACGTTGCAGTCCTTCACCTGCACACGCGCACGGCCACACAGTGAGTGGAAGGCCTTCCGTCAAAGCGCTGATTAAGGTTTGTGTCGGCGTGGGAGATTCCCATGTCGTGCGGTGCCACCACATGACATTGTCGGGTGGCAATGACGTCATAATCAAGATGGTAGGGCTCAGTGTTTTCAGTGTGTCACTGGTGCAGGCGGTACGGAGGACTATGTTCTTGAAATGGACACATTTACAATAATAGAAAAAAATGATAGAGATCATTGAAAAATATATGTTGTTCAGTAAATATAGTATTATGGCTTTCTATTATTTCAAAATAATGTTTGTGCTTTGTGCATTCCATCATGTGCTTTCCATCGTAATGTTTTGTGTTCATTTGTGTTTGCTGGATAAACACAAGAACACCACTGTTTCCTCCTGGCCTTCTAATAATTGTGTATTGAGGGGCGCTGGCACTAATAATAGTGTATAAAGGGGGCGCTGGCACCCTTTGCTCAGCCACTGCGTGTGTATTTATCTGCAGTATTTTTTTTTACAATTTGCATACGAGGTGGTCCACGAAAGGCCTTGATGACAATTTAGTGGTACATCTAAAGTCAAAAGGTTGGGAAACACTGGTATGGCTGCCCTTTCTGGTAAACAGTGCCGTCTAAGAGCAAGGCATCGAGCCCCTCTTTCAACAGCGGGTTTAACGGCGAGGACGGCACGTGTCCCTGCTGAGAGCAGGCCTCACCCTGCGCTTGAGGGCGATGCGGATGCGTCCCTGGTTGGTGATGAGGCGCAGCGGCGTGGTGCCCAGATCCTGGTCGTCGCTCTCTATGGCGTCCGCTTCGATCCGGAGACTCTGCCAGTTGATCTCCTTGAAGGTCAACACCTGTGACACACAGTGAGGCGGTCACGCGCGCTCGCACGCCGGATCAACACAGACGGGCCAACCGCTCAGCGGCGGCCGTCGGGGCGCGTTTCCATTTAAGTGGATTACCGCGGCGCTCGCTTAGGGATGACGGGTGTCAGAGCACAGCTCGAGTCGTGCCTGCTAATTATGACAAACAAACAAACAAACAAAACGGTCGGCTCAAGGCAATCACTCTCCTGAGTCTAGCACACGGTCTCAGTGGCAGAGCCCCCGGGAGGGGAGGGGCGGGGGGGGGGGGGGGCTTGTCACGCTGCGCCCTGTCGGCAACAATGCGGTGTCCGGGCTGGCTGACGGCGAGCATACCTCTCCTCTCTTGGGGTCGGTGATGCGGGTGTAGCGCAGGTCGCTGCGCTGCCACTTGGGGTTGAGGCTGTTGCCCTGCAGCTGCCACAGCTCGAAGGAGGCGTGGAAGGCCCGGGCGTGCACCTTTATGGTGATGGAGTTGATGATGACCGACATGCCCTCCACCACCTTCTCGGCAAAGCCGTACTCGCTGGGGCGTTGGGGCGGCAGGGGGAAGCGAAAAGGTCAGCAACACGAGGGCTTGGGCATCAGCGTGCACGGGGGGACATTTTGGTTGGCGGCCATATTGAGAGGACTCACGGGAGTTGTGTTACTGTCAAATTCTAGACCAGTGACTCGCGCACCGTAACCTAGGCTAATGAACACGGGGTTTTGTCGCGTCTCACGTGAGAAAAGCTGTGGCGGTTTCGAACACAACAATGTCCCCCCCCCAATACTGACGAATCCTTTCACAACGACCCAAACAAACCATTACTGCAAAGAAAATAATTAATATTCCAATGCTCCTACACTGCCAAAATGGCAGTAGTCATTGCGAGGTGACGTTGCGATGTACAATAAAAAAAAATCACACACTTAAAAAATATTTGAAGGCCCTCTTTGTTTTTAAAGGTGCTTTGTGTAAGGCGGTCGTACCTCTGGCCGGCTGTAATGGCGATGGGGGAGGGGCCGTTGGGTGGGCGGGGCTCTTCGCATGTCCTCATCTCTACCTCCACTTTATCCAGGAACTGCAGACGTAAGTGACACACCAGCAAGTCAAGAACCCGCGGTGAAAGGGTTCATAGTCACCCGCCCTTTGTCAAGGCCAACAAACAGTAAAGGAAACTGTCGACAGGGCAAACGTCAGGACATTGGGACAAGGTAGGAGAGGGTGAACGTTTCCGTAATGTAAGGATCTACGGAAGACAAAATGAAGACAATAGCTCAGCATTCCTACCAGGCAGATGGGGCTTGTCTTCAACTTTGTCCATTGTATCTAAAATAAGACCAAGGGAGCAAAAGGACAACGGAGTCAACCACAAACACTGGCTTCAGCAGTCTGTCACTGCGTTTACCATTCTGAGAGTTCAGCACAGCCAGGACCCGGGTTCCCCCGCACAAAACACGTCCCCCAAGTGTCAACCACAACCCCCATGACACGTTACCGTGGTATTTAGGGGCTTAACATTGTGAGCTCCTTCACTGCTATAATAAGTATGTTAATGATATGCCTGGGCTGACAAGCTATTGTTTATTAGACAGTGGTGAAGAGCAATAATTAAATTGTCGAATTTGGTTTTGGTGCCAGTGACAACGCTATTCCAGCATGCTATACTATGCTATGCAAACTGTTGTCTGTAATGGCATTACATAAAAACACTACTTCATTGCTGAATTAAATTCAAACTGGTAGAACAGAAAACAAACAGGTGAGTTTTAATTGTACGTAGTAATAATAATAATAATAATAATGCTAAATGTATGTATGGGACACAACTCCCTTTGTGATTTGATATAAGCTGACCATAGTTGCTATATTTTATTAAGAACATTAAATATATATATATATATAGATCAAATATGAAATGGATCAGCAAATGCGAGCTGTCCTCATCATTCACATTTACATTTAGGGCATTTAGCAGACGCTTTTGTCCAAAGCGACTTACAACAAGTACATTTGTCATGGCCCACATATGACAACCAGTCTATCCAGCTTTGAGGCTGCTCCATCTACATCCAAGTGGTAGGTTGCTAGAGTGTCGTAATGTCCTTTGGAGTAAAGGCAACATGGGGACCTGATGTTCTCCTATCTGACAAAAACAACTATCTCGGTGGTGGGCACAGCGGTAACAGTTCAATCACTGCCACGTGTTTTGTTCTGCTCAGCACTGAACAGGAAGGTGATGAGCCTAACCAAACCCACACAGCCAACCCTGACATGCAGTTTGGCGAGCAGCTGACGTACCCTGATTGCAGCCTTGTTGCAGTAGACCCGCGTGACAGCCAGCCAGGTGGGCAGGTCTAGCATGTTCTGGAGAACCTCTTCATCCAGCTCCAGGTTGGAGAGCTGGCCCTCCCCCTTCAGGGTGCTCAGGTTGATCTTGTCCGGGGACAGGTTCTTGGTGAACCTGGGAGGGGGGGGGGGGGGAGCAGGCAGGAGGAGATGAAGAGAGCAGAATAGAAGACAAACTATGTATGCTTATAGAGAGGTCTTTGGCTCGACATCTGGTCAAAATTTTAAGTTTATCTGTAAGATAACTAGACTATTCAATGAATTCAGACATCTCAAGTAGTTTGTGTCTATATTTAACTGGGGTTATGATTCATCGCGAGATCCAAGTCCTCTTGCCCACAGCTGTGGGAGAAAAATCCCCAGTACTGAAACCGAATGAGTCATTCTAGTAAGCTGGCAGTAGCCTCTTGGCAGGATTCCTATCATTGTCCGGTATATCTGGTCATATTTTAACATTCTTATGTCAGCAAGGAAGTGGGATAAGACCTGCTATTTATGATTTAAATCGATTCAAAAGACGTCACATCATGTCAAGACAGGCGATTTAAGATAAACGCAGAACAATGTGAAATAAATTACCCAGACTACGCCTACTGCACAAATGCAAGTAGGCCCAGGTTGTAAGCTGTGATCGTTGTTTTAGTTTTTTGGTATTTTCAAAGTCTGTGAATGTCGGTCAACATCTTTCACTGGTGTTGGGAAATCCTGGTTGTCAAGTGCAAGTGTGTGAGAGTGAGACCAAGTGAAATGTGCTAAACAAGATTACCCACGCCCTTCTTAGAGCAACCAACACAAGCACAGAAAAACTCAGCGCTTAGTCCTGCTCATTTGTGTGTCAGTGCTCAGCTTGCTGGTACAATATTCTCAATGAGGACCTGTATTATTTGATATTTCTGGGCAAATCTCATCCCACATAACTCCCATACAGCAATTTAGCCAACAGCATGGCTGGTTTTCCCAACGCTTTGTAGCAATACAAAGGAGCAATAACAAGGCTGTGAAACAAACCCTGATAAGACTCATTTTAAGATTAGCATTGCTTAAAAGAGTAGGAAAATTCCATGGCGTATCAGTGGCATTAAAATGAGGCATATTGCAGTAGTGCAGACCCAGAACATGCATTTGAATTAGGCCTAATAATTGAAGCAATAACTAATTAGAGTTTTTGCACATAAGCATGTCAGTTGTAAGTGAGGATTTTGGACTGTGTGTACCTAGCATGCATGATGCCATGGTATATTAGTGATGAGCCATACAGCAGGGGGTTATTGTGTCAACCACTACAAAGAAATCATTTCCTGGTGGCAGGAGTTGTCTGCATGCATGGGTGAGCACAGAGAAAGAACTTTGTCACATTTTGTCTTTGCTAAATAAGTCATATTAGGTGTGTGAGAATCACATCTGAAACCATATAGCCCTAGGAGGCTATGGCTGCTAAACAAGCCATTGATAAAAATTAAGTAATTATAGGTTTACCTTTATTAGGTTATTGACAATACCATGCTTATCTACAGCAGTGTTTGCTTCGAGGAAAGGGGCCCAGCTGTAAACATGGAAGTTAGCGAGCAGGCGAACACTCGTTTCCACGGTCTTTACCATGGGTGTCTTCTGTTCTTCTCATGTTGAATGAGTATTAATGAAATTCCGTCAAAGCGACCGGGGGGAAAATGCGTGTCAACACTAGAGATAAGGCTATGGTTGGGCTATTTTGGGAATGTGTTGAGAATACAGCCATTCATCCAGTTTGTGCACTTTCCAAATGATTGTGTAGATTTACAACAGCTGGCCAAATCCAAGAATGTCCAATGAATGGCCTAAATATTATACAGGATCAATAATCTAGAATGATACATAACACACGTGTTTTTACGTCTATGGCACTGGTATAGGACTAAATATTTTGTCCAAGTCTACATACTTATTGTCAACTTTAGTCTGCATTCCCTTCTTCAGTGTCGGTAAAGATTTAAAAGAGTGGGTCTTGGTCATGATGTCTGACTTCTAGGTTCTTAAATACTCCAACGGTGGGCTAGTTTTGACCAATCGTCGAAAATGAGTAAAATCATTAGTTTTATGAAACTGCTATACATAATTTGACTCGGTTTACAACATGTTGACCCCTGTCTTACTGCCCAGTCCTGTCTCTTATTTTTTAGCATCATATAAAATATGAGGTTGTTAACTCGCCATCTTGCAATTGTAAAATATAAGCTACATAGTGAACAGCGTGAGCAGAGTGAATGTTTGGCCACACAGCAGGGAAACCAATGCTAGCTAGCTAATAGAGAACCAGAGAAGGCACTTACCTAGACAAATGTTTCAAAATTTGCTTTTTGATAATCCCAGCCATTCTGCTTGTGTTTCGACCCCGCAGCACGTCTTGCGACTCAATATGCAAATGACTGAAATACTAACTTAGCATCTGCACTAATATACACAACGTTACACGTCGCATCTTGGTAGCCACTGGCAGGCACAGCCCCTAGCTGCCTGGACAACGTCAACGTCGACCAGCCGTCTACCACCACCAGGGTCCGGGCAGTCAACTCCCATCCAACCCTCCTGATGTGAGACGAGGCCACCACCACCTCCACCACACACACACACACACACACACACACACACACACACACACGACTGGTGGCATAGCGCCCCCTGCTGTGCATTGGATGGACCACATGGATGTATGAGCCCAGTAGAACTACCAAACATAGTTTGTACTGTGTTTGAATTATAATGCATTATTTATTATTTTGAACACGATTGACGAATAACCCAGGACACAAAACAACGTGGAGGGGTTGAGCTTTAATCATATCATTCACTTCCTTACTCTTCAACATGAATTGGTGTTATGTTATGATAGTTGTTGGGTTTGATATGAATACAAGAGGCAGGGGACAAAACCCAGATCAGCAGAGGGCGTATTTTTCCTTTGGGGTAGTACTCTCAAATCCTGGAGCATGCGCATTTAGTACCCCTTCATCCTGGAGCATGCGCATTTAGTACTTCTTCATCCTGGAGCATGCGCATTTCCTGTGTTGTTGAATTTGTTATGACAAGTCGAGGCCTCGGACTAAATTAGAAAAAAGCCCTGTCTCTGTCCTGGGAAATCCACGATGGAGAGCATGGACTTGGACCTGGACCAAGACCTAATGCAAAAATTTAGTTGCATGGGTACATCAGATAAAGACACTCTAATTTCGGAGTTTCAGAGACTGCTCGGATTTCAACTCAACCCGGCAGGATGCGCCTTCTTCTTGGACATGACCAACTGGTGAGTTCGGGGACTTCCTGGGCCTTCCTCGGTGTGTGAGCTGGCCACTGAAACACAGCGAACCGTGTAGGAACTCGTAACCCCAGTGTCAGTGTTGAATGCTGTAGTTAAAAACACATACGCATCTGATGTTATCATTTAAAAGCACGGCCAATGTGGTTTTAATCCGCGCTGAATGAAAGCGTTGACATTATACACCAGCAGATAGCGACGGTGAACTCCTGACTTGTGTGTCTTCGATGTTATCTTTTATTTGTTGCAATGTGAAGAACAACAACTGTGGTTCTCACTATTCTACTAGCTTGTTAAAAGTTAGATATTGACTGGGGCAAGGCGTTCAACATTAATCACGTTATCTTGTTTTACGGTCTTAAAAACGGTCGCTAACAGCTACCGTACCGTATGACGTAACCACACGTTTAACACGGCAGCTTCGTCTAGAGTTGACAAGCGCATCACATTTTGTTAGAACACGGGACATATGTTGCTGTTAACGTACAAACGTAACCACTATCGTGCGTTAGAATAGTAGCACACATTTTTTGTATCGAAAGAGAAACTGGTACAACTAGTAATCACGTGATGTAGCTGGTCGCGGAAGGGCCTTGAACCGCTGGCTGTGGCCCAGTACAGCATTTGCGAAAAGAAGATATTACTTATGTCGACCTTTAACGTAGTCGTTGATATCCATCCTATAGAGGATCTGTGGTGCACACTTGTAAAGACGTATACTACGAATAATATGTATTTATTTTTAAGATTGGAACAATATGTTGCAGTAGTATGAGTAGACCAAGCAAGACCAAAGAGATAGTTTCGAAATCCAATTTTTCTGTATGACTTACGGTAAATTGTTGCACATGTTAATAAAACAAACTGGACCCTTCCGTTTCAGGAATTTACAAGCTGCCATAGGTGCATACTACGACTTTGAGAGCCCCAACATAAACGCGCCATGTATGTCCTTGGTAGAAGATGTGACAATTGGCGAAGGGGAGTCAGTTCCGCCAGATACACAATTCACAAAGACATGGAGAGTACAAAACACAGGTAGGTCTCTGGAATATATGTCATATGTTCACGTTCCAGAAGGGTCTGCGGTAACACTGGCCCACTGCCATCCCTGTTACTTGAAGGAACATTTTTCTCCTAATGCTTCTACAGGTGCCGAGTCGTGGCCTCCTGGAGTCTCCCTCAAGTACGTCGGAGGGGATCAGTTTGGCCACGTAAACATGGTGATGGTGCGGTCTCTAGAACCCCAAGAAATGGCTGACGTTAGTGTGCAGATGCACAGCCAGGTGGCTCCCGGGATGTACCAGGGCCAGTGGAGGATGTGCACGGCCACCGGACTCTTCTTCGGGGGTAAGATCCACAAAATGTCCATGGAAAACAAACATTTTAAGATTTTCTATGTACGTGCCTGTGTGGCCGCCGTCCATTTGCTCATCCCGGTACGCCATGCGTGTGTGTGTCTCTTCCCAGATGTCATTTGGGTCATTCTGAGCGTGGAAGTCGGCGGACTGCTGGGCGTCACGCAGCAGCTGTCCTCTTTTCAGACGGAGTTCAACACCCACCCCAACCGCAGCCTCGAGGGAGACTACAACCCCTTCGCCTCGCCACAGAAAACCAGATACCCCGGCAGCACTGACAGCGGTCTCCACGACGACAGCGGGCTGAAGGACACGGGGGAGCACTGGGAGGCCACCCCGAACCCGCTGCAGCAAGATCAGAACGGACTATCGCACAATACAGTGAATATAGCAGCCAACAGTCTCCAAAGCAATCTATCAGTAGTGACTTATAACCAGGTAGGTCGCCATGTCATAGTTCATCACCGCGCATGTACTGATGCCTCAAAGGAACATTTACAGGAGAACGGATGTTCTCCTTCTGTATGTTCTGGCATGAGAAAGTAGCACAGGAACACACCTCACAATAGCAACGTGTGTTTGTGTGTCTGGATGAGTGTCACTGTTTTAGGTTAACCTGCTGTATTTCTCTCTGCAGGGTATACAGGGACCCTATCCATTTGGGCACTCATAAATCTCCCGGTCGAGAGCCACTACACCTCTGGAGCCGAGCGCACCAAGGCTTTATCCGTAGCTGGTGGGGAGCCAGGAGCTTCACAACAAACACTTTATGCAAAGTCTCCACTTCAGCCAGTGTAGCCCCAGCCTCCCACTTCAGCTACGCTGTGAGAATCCTGAGGCCCCCCCCCCCCCCTCCTGACATACAGCTCAACCAACACCCTCATATCCACTGTATGCATGAGTGAATGCTAAGTTAAAACAAGAGTGCTATGGAGAGTCGTGGTGAGAGATGCTGTTTTTGAAATCTTTTTATTTTTTTTGTTGTGATCAGAGTGCAGAAAAGACTTTTGGATATCTGGCCAGAGTGTTCGCATGTGTGTATGTGTGCTGTACCAGTTTGTGTGTGTGTGTGTGTGTGTGTGTGTGTGTGTGTGTGGGTGAGCAACATGAAAGAGACTTTGGAGGAAAAGCCATTTAAATTTGCCAACTGATTCTTTGGTTTCTGCTCTGATGTAAAACATACTGGCTGTAATTCTGAGATGATATTGGCCAAACAAAATCAACAACACCATCCGTTTTAATGTTGTTTACTTTGTATATCAACTTCTTGTGTACACCTTTTACAACTTTTTTTTCTTTTCTTTTTTTATCTAGACAATTTGCTTAGTATGGGTTATTTCTACCGAATGTACCTTTTTAAAGACTTTCATTGCCCTGTTCTTTACTTATAACCTTTTTCATGATGAAATGCAGTATAAAGACGCTCCACTAGGGAGAGCAAGCGATCAACATTATACTCAAACCGTACTCCCCAAAACAAGGGATTTCCTCAACACCCAACAATGTAATGTTGTCAAGTATGTTTGAAAGTTATTACAACTTAATTTTCATGTGTCTGGGGTGACATTGTTAAGCCTGTTATCGGGCAATAAATGTGAAGCAGCTTTGACTAAGCTGAAACTGAGACAAAAGCTTTGATGAGCATTATTTTGCCCAATCTATCAGATATTATAGAAGAGCCAATTGGTTAGCATTGAATACTTTAAAGCACCAACCAGAATGAGTTTGTCATGAGCACACATGCACCATATCATCTGGGGAAATGGCACCTTTAAATCTTTTTTTCAATTGAAGCAGAATGTATTCAGTAATGTAGAATAGGCTTAATTGTTTGTAAACATCAGCTACCCAAAGACTATATTGATCAATTGCCTTCAATTTCCTTTTTTTCTTATTCATATTTTTGTCCCTCAGTAAACCTTTCCAATGGTGTTCCATAAATTGTATGTTGGGAATATGTCTTAGCATTCTCTTCTAGACAACACATTTTTAACATTATTATTTTTTGTGCTTTAATTGCACTAACTGTCAGATCTATGCACTGAGATATGTGGGGTCCCTTTTGCCAAATTGTCCTCATTGTGGCGCGTTGTTTTTCAACCAGGCCCACACATGGATCCCCGGGGCTTTATGCAGCCTCTGAGTTTATAATTCATGGACAACAACTGAAATAAACTATTTTCCAGGAGAACCTCGTTTCATTCGGGTGCAGGCTGATTTTTGTCCCACGAGAATGTTTAATTGAAATCGTCAATTTCACAGACGCCTCGTCATTCGGAGTGCTTACGGTCGCTGTTGCGCAGAATACGATAATTTCATTGATTATAGGGTGAACCATATTCATAAAACATGGGTTTGTATGGACAGTGCTAAAGTCTGCATATCGGATGGGGGTCTCTCGCTGGTGTTCATTGGTCAGATAGCCGTAAGAATCAGTTGGCATGAGTTGGACTGAAACTGGCCACAAAGATGTTTTTTTTTTCTTTCTCTCCTTGTGTGTTGGATGACAGTTTGTAAAATTAAATTATAACTAAAATTATTTTCAAGTGTGATGTGATGTGTTATGCTTCCTCCTCCAAATCGAATTGTTTGTCTTGGTAACAACCAACTGAGATGTTCTATTGACATTGAAATTGCAGTCGTGCATCCTTCTCCAAATAAGCCTTGTTCATGTTTAAATGCATATGCATTTTAAGGCCAAAAAAACCCCCTCCAGTGCCGTATATGAAGAGCCCATCACTGCTTCACCAACCCAGCTCCTCCCACCAGCCCTGAAGACATGTTGTCACTGTGCTGGGATTTTTGAATATCTTCTAATTTAGAAATGATTGATTTAGCCTAGAGCCGTTTTCATGCATAAACACCTGTCTTTACCAGCGATGCTTTATGAGTTCCCAAACACAAATTAAAATAGAGGCCTATGTATTTGGCTTGGCTTCAAATTAATCACTTCTCAAGATTCAAGACATTTATTGTCATCACATCCAGGACATGATGAGATTGCAGTAGCTGCCACAGTTGTAGTGCATTCAAAAGAAGAAAGGGAGAAAAGAAAAAATCTGCTGACCTGGTGACCCTCTGCAGTGCTTTCCTGTCTACAGCAGAGCAGGCAGTGAACCAGGCGGTCGTGCAGTACAGCAGCACCGGCTCGATGGTGGCCCGGTAGAAGGACACCAGCAGTTTCTCCTCTAGGTGGTTC
>JAOPJK010000001.1:11714049-11725110 GCA_027123565.1 Phycis chesteri
AGTATGTGAAATTATTATATATATATATATATCATTATATATATATTTGATATGTATGATTTCAATCAAAATTACCTCCAAGCAATAGTCCTACAGCTCTGCTTTGATTCAATCTAAAGCAATGAATATTAAATTGTTTCATAGGATTAAGGAGCAATCAGTAAATTCTTGCGGAATAAGACGGTTGGGGTATAGGAGATGACAGATGTTACAGCATATGTCGCCTGAGAAAGTCCTCATCGCACTTCTCAGGCTGAACACAATCCATGGCAGACAGAGCCAGAGGAGAGAAGGCAGAGCATCACTAGGAAATAACACCTTATTTTAGTGCGTCTTTTGCAAGACATAACAATAATGTCAACGGGTTTAATGATGGGACTAAATATCTTTTATTTTTGCTCGTTGGATGGCTGTTGGAAGATAATTTTAGTTGTGACACAGTGAACCCTGACGCATTTATCTTGAGGGACCTTGCTCAGTCTGATTCTGATAAAACACAGATAAAAAGATAAAACACAACGTACATAAATCAATGACATGAGGAACATAAGGCCAATAGGTAATAATAAATCTTTTGGTATGCCCTTCCAAACCATTGTAAAGCACTCAACACATGATGGGTTGGGTGTTGAGAATATAGCCGGCCAACCGATGGGAGTTAAACGCTGTTGAAAATACGCATTTAACTTTAGAAATTAAAAAAGTAATTGACGTTTAGATTCCCTTAGATTTTGAACGTTAAATTAAGCTGTGATTGGATGGACAACGAGAGGTCAGCGGTCTGGTGTTGCAACTTTGAGCGTAGCGCCGGAGGTGGAAAAATCAGTGAATTACGCTGCCAGCCCGACCTGGCGCCACCACTAGGTCGGGATTCACCGCTCAACTACATGGGAAAACATTGGTAACGTCGACGCTGAAAGCTCGTCATGTGTTGACTGCATAATGGAGCCGTGGACTGATTTTTGATGCTGTTGTAGTGTCCTTTGTGTGTTTGACATGTTTGCAGCTTCTAACAAGCCACAAAAGCTTCACGTCAGTTGAAAGGCTTTCACTGATGACATGCATAACATGACACATTGAGGTTTCCTCTCTGAGTTAACTGTATGTTCAAATTACCCAAGTGAATGATTCTTTTCTGCTGCGTTCCACTCTCCACGCCTGGCCATCTTGTGTCATTTAACGTGGAGCACTAGAGTCAATCAGAGTAGAATGAACACACTCAATTCAAGACGTTCTAAAAGCACAAGCCCCATTCACTGAGAGTCTTAATTTAGAGTCCTAATGTTACACTTAGAAAGTGTTTACTCTGTAGAATGTGCCCTTTAATGAAATAGTTAGCAAGAGGTCATTACCCCCCCCCCCCATAGTCACATTCTGATTCACCCTGCAGTTGAGAGAAGAGTAAATCAATGTATGGAGCGAACGCAGGTGGTAAACGCTTGTCAAACAGGGAGGCCACCGGACAGGAGTGCCCTGACCCCATATTATTTACCTGCACCTGCCTCCAGTTGAAGGATCCTGCCTTTTTTAAAAGCATACGTTCATATATCTCAGGGCCAGAGGGACAAATCCATATTTCTTCACTTGTTGTGCGTCAGCAAAAACTGAACTGTGAGCGATCCAAGAGACCCTTGGCACTGGCCCAGCAGTGCGTATCCTCGACAGGTTCCTAATTGAACGCCAGTAAGCACTACAAGGCTCTGGCAGGCCTCCGCTCTGGGATGGGTGGTGGTGGTGGTGGTGGTGGTGGTTGAGGAGGTGGAGTTAGTGGAGGTGGGTGGCGTTGGTGGCCGTGGAGGTATGGGCAGAGTTGGAAGTGGTGGTGGTGTTGATGGAGGTAAGAGGTAGAGGTGGCGGCGGAGGTGGTGGTGATGGGAGTTGAGGTGGTGGTGGGTTTGGCGGTGGTGGAGTTGGTGGCCGTAGGGGAGGAGGAGACGTAGGTGGTGAGGTGGTGGGTTTGGTGGTGGTGGAGTTGGTGGCCGTAGGGGTGGAGGAGGCATAGGTGGTGGGTTTGGTGGAGTCGGAGGTAGTGGTGGGGTGCTGGAGGTGGAAGTGGTGGGTTTAGCGGTGGTGGTGCTGGAGGTGGTGCAGCAGTACACTGCTTGGCCTGGCTCAGTGGGACAAAGGGGGGAAGGAGGGAGGGAGGGAGTGAGGGGGGGAGAGAGGGAACGAGCGACCGACACCGGCAGAACCCACAGACTCCCAAAGTAGCCGAGTTTTGAAAATAACCCAAACTGACAAACAGGTGTAAAAAATCACGACGCATAATTAGCTCCCCACTGCCATTATCCCCGACGACCAAAACCTCCTGCGAGTGAGACTGTGGACTGCAGGAGTGGAGCAGCGTGACATCACAGATGCTATGTTTGGCCAAATCCCTGGGAGACGTTTGACGTCAGGTGGCCTCCCGGGACGCTGTGTTTTAGCGAGTGTTATAGTGTTGTCTTTCGTCTTAAGCATTATTATTTAGCCGCCTTTGGTGGCTAAAAACTACCTGACACTCACACCGATTAGCGTCAGACAGACGTGAACACAGACAGACAGGTGAAGGCTGCACGCGCTGTAGGATTTCCATCTTGACGGATGCTTCCGATTTGCCCTGTGAATACATTGTTCGAGCGTTTGAAGTGTCGACTAATGAGCGAAGCCAACTCTCATAGCTAAACAGATACTTTAGAGATGTCTTCTGTGATATAGAGTGCGTGCAGCTGTATAATATTTCTGCACTGTTCGTAATGAGCATCGTTACTCCTGTGCAAATGCTGTGCCAAATAAACTCATTTGATTTTTCCAAAGCTACAGTTATTAAAAGATTTTTTTACATTCAATCTGCATAAAAAAATCTGCTCGGGTCTCACATCACACAGCAATTAAGCCTGTTTCCCATGCCCATTAGCCATTAGACAGTGTGGGCGAGGGGGGTACAGAATGATTAAAGCATTAATATACTTTTGGGAAGAAGAAATCCCATTACCTTTCCCTGGAATCTGTTAAGAGAATTTCTTCTCGTTTTTTTTCCACTCCAAACTTCTGACCCCGGTCATGGTAAGAACGTTCTTTTCAGTCAAAGCATCGGAGGACTGTCCACTGCCTGTGTTGAGATCCATCCGACGGCTCTGTCCAGCAACAGAAATCATTACGCTACTGATCTTTATGCTTGACCTAGCACACTTTCTGTGGACACAGTCAATTGACATCATTAGTTGTTTGTTTGGTCGTTGGTCGCAAATTTAAATCATCAATCAACACATGCCTTTTGGAATTGAAAAAAATGAAGGGGATAAAATGCAGTATTTGTGTTTCCGTATTATTATTATAAGATATTATTATGATACTAGAACTACTTTTTTGCCTCTGGGAGATATGCATGTTGTAGGAAAAAGATGTGTGGTGCGACTGACAGTGGAAACACAACAGTAGCTTTGCTTTCTGGGGGTATGTCTTCAGCCCTCAGTCAAGGGCAGCAGACAAGTGTTCTCTTCAAAATAAAAGCCCCTACTTCTCCTAAGAAACACAGGTGCACATTTGGAAGTATTCCGGGACAACAGAGAGGTCACTGCCAGCCTGCTGAACACATTTTCCCTAGCAGCCCACAGCTCTTTGGCTTGCCTGTTTACGTTGTCTATTATATTTCCACCACAATGCAACACTTGTTTTTTTTTACCTGAGTACCTGCTCCATTGTTGTCTTTTGAGAGTAGGTCAACGGGGGGTGGGTGGGGTGGTGGGAGTCTGCCGGGGGAATTAAATTTCTCGCCTCAAAAGCAAAAGGAAAAGCCCTACGCTGTACATATCGGAGGGGGCGAGCCCTCCTCGCTTGGGAGTCCCACTATCTCTTGGAGAGGGGAGAGAAATCTCCCCAGCAGACAGGCTGGTGATAAGCTTTGCTTGTCCCGGCTCTTGACAGAAAGTTGAAATTGTGTGATCTCTCCGGCATGGGGGGGAGGGGGGGCTGTTTTCAGGTGAAAAATGCAACATGGGGGGCTGAGTTAGCGAAGCTCCTCAGGCAGACGGGGAAGCGCGGGGGGACGCGATAGTGTCGCAATACATGACAAGCAACAAGATTAGGAAAGCTGTGTACATTTAAAAAGGCACACATCATGCCCTGGCAGATATGCAGCATTCCCGGATGTCGGGACACACTTTTCCACCGGGGAGAGAGAGAGAGACGCTCCCGCGGTGATCTCCTCCTCTCATCCCTCACCCCTGTTCAGCGTGACGCACACAATGCAAAGGGTTTAACGCGTGAACCCTTGGAAACGACACGCTCGAGCCAGAGGGTGTCAGGGGGTACGACGGGACCGAATGACTTGGGGCGTCCGGGTGCGGTCGTTCTTAATGTCGGTGAGGATGGATCACCACGGTTACCCGACGGTAACCGTGGTGAGACCAGTGAGGGCCGATGGACCCCGCTCATGTAGACGCCATCGTAGGGTCGATCACAGGCGTGGCTCGTAACGCGAGTAATGAGTTCTGCTGTTATGTACAAGTGGCGCGGGCGGTAAAACTGAACTGTTAACACACGTTGACCGTGGACCCCGTGCCCTGCTACATGAAGGCGGCCGTAATTAACGTTAATGAGAGACTCCTGTGTTTGTCGTACGATGACAGCTCTGCTAAAAATGTCTACCGGTCGGCAAAGGACATTGGGGATGTGTGACAGATGTAGAACAATATTGTCTTTAAAATCTGTTTTTAAGTAAGTCGGTAAATACTTGATTAATGGCTGAAGGGGAAATCCAGTAATTATTTTATGTTCTTTTTTATCTCCTAAATGGAATGAAATCAGACAGTTGTTGGCTATTGAGAAGTGATTTATGCAATATTAAATAACAGGGTGCTATTAATGTGTTGGCACGCTGCTTTAGCAAATTATTTCATAGTTATGTGAACGCCATTATTGTCTGGACTCTAGATCATCAGAGGTCATCAGATGAACTCATGATTAATGAACGCATTATAAATGAATCATTATTCTCCAGAAGCCCCTTGGGGTGATGAGGTAGAACTGTCTGCCAGAAGAAACTTTCAGGAATCTGTGGACAGAAAAAAACTGTGGTGTTCTCTTTTCTATGTCCTTTGATGTAGAGGAACAAGACACCCGCACCTTGATCTCCATCTTTAACTATGATGCCCTTGAACACCCACTTATGAACCAAAGCTCCTCACCTCGTGGTACTCTGGACGCCGTTGTTCTTTCTATTCTTTAGAAACTTACTTGTAAGTAGCTTTGGATTAAAGCATAAAATAAGGAAAGGTCCAGAAGATAACACGCAGTAGGTTCAGCAGAAAGTGTGTGTGTGTGCTTCGTGAGTCCAACGTTCATCAATGCCACATCACAAGCCGTACATATAGTGAGTACCTCCTGGGAGAGACCAGCGTGAGCGTGTCTTCTACAGTAGCTCCTAGAGAACATGGCCGGCACCTTTGATGCCTCTCTCTCTCCCAATCACTCATTTCAGAGGTGAAATGCATTGAATGTCCACGAGTGGACCTTTCTTCAAGTCGGCTGCTTCTTTGTTTATCATCCCTTCTGTGTTGATCTCTCGTTTTGTGAAATCAGCAAAGCATTGTACAGAATACAACCGTTTTATTGTGGATTGAAAGGCATTACCTGGCATCTGAGGACATTTTAAGTTCTTAGAGACTTCATAACTTGCAGCGGAACGGCTGGGCTGTTTTTCAGGCATTTTTATCTCACATTTAGCATTCGGTGCTGTGGATAAAATTCACAATATGCCACTTAGTTTGCCTTCAATGCCAGAGAAACCTTCTCTGCTGTTGGTGAAGTAACTAGCAGAGTTTCTTTGGGGGGGGTGGGGGGACTCTGGTGAATATTTAAAGGATGCCTTTCTGTCTTCCTGCTGTAATGGGTCTGCTGACAATATGTGGCCAGCTTTCCAATTCTAATGAATCATTTGACTGTGAAGCGGCCTAGTTTTGCAGAGGGCCTTGTGAGTATTGAAGTGAGTGAGCAGTGAGTCCAGAATGGAATCAGTCCACCACCTCCCACTGCGCAGCTATGTTATTTTGAGAGAGAGTTTGTTCTTTTCATATTGGCTTATGGGTGTATCTGTTATCTCTTATGGGTGGTCTTCCATGTCAAGTGATGGAAGCTAGCATTCCTGACTGAGGAACTCATCAGCCATCTTGTGAGAACATGAGCTGTAACACTGCAAGTACCAACTCATTCATAAAAATGCACTGAAAACTTTAAAGCTGAGTATTAGCTGTTTTGGTCAAAATTCTTTGTTGTTATCAGTATGTTTGAGATAGTTTGATGACATGTATGTCGCGTGCTCTGGAAGATTGTTTAGGCAGACACCGTAACTCTAGCATATGTGTTAAGTCCTATCTCACCTAGGTTAGCTGCCTTTCTATGAATGGGAACATCTGGCAAACAGCAATTTCCCCACGGCACGCATTGTGATTCTGCCTGTCTTTATGATCCAGTATTTGTCACTAGAATTTAAAACAACCGAGGGTGGTACACCTAAATGTAGTGAAACCTCTGTTTGATGTCAACAGCAGCATACACTTGCTCTTTCGTGTTTTCAGTAAATGTAGTCATAAAAACATGGAACAAATCCCATCGCGTGTAATTCAAGAGTGACTCACAGGGAATGAACAGCCATGTTCTGTGTTTGGCTTAAAGCCATGTTTTGCGTTGCGCTGTTAGTATAATGATTGGCCTATAAAGCAATTCATCAAAACCAATTGAATATGACAATTATTACATGTCTCTTTTTAACTAGAATAGACAGCTAAACTGACTTGATATGACAGAATGAATGAAAAAACGTCTGTCAAATGGGAATTGTTTTCTTTGGATCTCATTAAGACTTGATTTCCTAATATGGTTATAATTACTTACTGTATGGCCAGTTACTTCTTCTGGTTCCCTGCCAACAAACATTTACCATAGATGGATAGGTTTTATGTTTTTTACATATTGTTGTATGTACAATACATCAACAGTGATGTGCTGCTGTGGACTATAAATTCAATTCATAGCTCCCAAGTTTGTATTTTTCCAACCTCTCTGGGCCTTCCTGCCTTTTTTTAGTTTAGCAGGTTCCTTTTTAACAAATACCTTAAGCTCTACCAGGAAAGGTCTCCAAGGAGACCTTAGGATCCAACTGTAGACCCAGCTCTGTGGTTGTGTTGTTCTTATTGCAATTGTGTTGACCTCGCTGAAGGAGAAATGATCAAGGCAATACTTCCTCTTTATAGCCAAACAACAAATATAATAAAACCAAGGTTAAATATGTAACATTTGACCAGCCTTCTCCTTCTGCCCTGTATCAATAAATAACAGCCATCGTAATGGTGAGCTTGACAACAGGATGTTAACGAAAAAGCATGACATTATGACAAAAGACAACATTTCACCCCTCAAGAGACCCGTCCACCAATGTCAAACTAAAACCATGCCCGCCCTAACTGATTTCCACATCGCAAATGGAGTGACTATGCAAACGGTCCCTAATAAGTAATCATTGGCAGTTTCTTTCACCGCTTTTGGAATCACGGTAATTATATTAATGATGGAGCAACATGATTATCTCACGATTAACATCAAGGCCGCGCTCAGCTTTTTCCGATGTCTTCCCGAAAGGCAGTTGGTCGGGCTCTCGTTCTGAGAGCTGACGGCTCGAGGGACTACCGAGTGTTCGGTGGTCTTCCTCCGCGCAGTAGAGTAGGGTGGGCTCATTCGCACCAGCTGTTTATCCAACAGGTCTGCCGAATCCCCGGGCCAGCCTCTTCACAGCATGCTGAACACAAGCCGCGGACAGCTGGTCAAGGGCCAATGTCTCTAGTAGCGGTGTACTGCACAATGTGCTGAAACACATGCTGGAAGCCAGCACAATGGGCATTTATTGATTCCTCCGAGCCCAGAAGGAGTTAACTGAATTAAAGGCAGCTGTGAATGGGCTGTGCAGTGGACGCATGTTGTCCCTGGAGCAGTCTAGTTTATTGTAGTGGGTGCACTGGGATGACCCGTAAGTCATTTTAATTAGGGTATGCAAAAACTGTAAGTATTTGTAATAAATTGTAATTATTTCCACAATGTTGATCTATATAAAAATATCAATACAAAAATCATTGGACAGTTAACTGTTTAATCATAATATAACTTTGCTGCTAATTGACGTCCATGATGTGTGCACTTTGAAACCTGGGCTGTGTATTGCTAGACTAGTGACTGCGAATGCAGTTTGATGATCTGAAATGATGACTCAGAATGGTGCATGTGTCATTGGACGCCCGTCCTCCACTCACATTATGGTCTGTAGCCAAGGCCCTACACCACGCTCGATGCCGGCGAAAGTTCTGTCACAAAACTATATTGTCACATATTCTTGCTTTAAGTCGCCATACGGAAATCCTGGAGCTTTCATAATGGGTGTGTTCCACTGCCTACACTGCCTCAGAGGTGCTGACATGACTCTCCTGTGTAGAATCCATTAGCGCCGAATACACGGTGCTTTGCTCCGATCAGTCATTGACCTAAAGTGATGGACAACAGAAATCCGTCATTAAACTCCGATTGCGTGATTACGGGTTATCAAGGTGTGCATTAAGCATCGGAAAATGATGTTCCATGAAATTTGTCACAATCTCGGGCCATTTCAGTGGGTTTCCTTCTCTTCCTTCACGGTGATTTAATGGGTGGAGTCTATTTCCCCTCTTCGCGATGAAGCCAAGTTGTTAACCAAAGCCACGGCCGCTCACATCACAGAGACGGCGCAGCCAAATTCAGACCCGCGCCCCCACGTTCACCGTCAGTCTTTTCAAGACTCGCTCCCAAGATGTTCCGTAGGTGTGTAGTAGACACACAGCCCCCTGTGATACGTTGATATAAGGTTTTGTATCACAACATGCGCCAACATGTTATTATGTGTGACTCGCATCCTGGTATTGGGAGCGCACGGCGTGGCGCGGGGGGGAATCTCGCTGAGAACACGCGTCACACCTGGAGGTGGAGCGACTTATCTGCGTTTTTGGACAGTGGCTTCGAGGGGGAAACAAGCTGTGAGCTCAGCGGTCGCCGATCAACGGGACGTTGACGTCGGCCACGCCACAGGCATTACCGTCGCCATGACAAAGGAGGCGGCGGGGCTGAGCTCAAGCCTACCGCGGGGGGGGGGGCTCCCGTGTGAGTGAGCGTGAGGGAAACACACTGAAGAGGTAGGGACGGCGGGGGGGGGTAGACTGCCGGAGAGGCAAGCCGACAGGCAAATGTTTTTAACGACAACGGGGGGACCCACCGTAAGGGAAAGTTATGGCGCTGTGGATTCCGCCGCACCAAAATATGTGGCGGTACTAAAGGATTAATCATTTGGCCGTTTAACTGACAGCACGATGTTTACAATTGCTTTCCCGGGGAGATTTGTGTCCATCATGAGGGCTAAAATGCGTCTCTTCTTAATCTCTAAAGTTTGCACTTTGGGTCGTTCCTGAGGAAAAGTTGGTGTGGATGATGGCGTAATTCAAGCGCCTCAAACCATTTAGAGGCTAGGATAGCTAGGAGCATTTGGTAACGTTGATTAATGTTGAGGAGCATGCAGCCAAATGCTAATCCATTGATTTGTGTCATTGTAAATCCGTAATGTAACATTTTAATGTGAGGCTCTAGTAGAGCTATATTACGATATATAAATCCTTGATTTACAATTATGAGGATAAAGAAAGTGCCATGTTCCTACAAATCACTCTTCACCAACAGTGTGTAAATTAATGGCAAGTCACTCCTTCAATAACTGTCCAAAATGCTAGCCGTGCTGTGCTAGTATGATCTAGCATGGAAGCACTACAACAAACATTCTGTATTATGGGACTATATTATTATCTTATCTGATATAATGGGCCACTTCTCAAGACCTATGTTATGTTATCACTAGAACACAATTGTTTCGAACAAATAGCTTCTATATGGTACGGCTAGATTGCAAATTCACATCTACTCTAAATTATACTGTGAAGACACCTTGTGTAGCATCCTGTCACTTTTAATTTAGCTCTTCACAATAATGGAACCATCCAACAACAACAACAACAACAACAAAAAAGGGTGTTGTTAAATTGAGTTCTGTATTGGGTTCTCGGCACCGTCAGCACCAGCACTAATACATTACCGGGGGCAGACATGATCACACAACAGGTCCGTGTCGCAAACAGCGAAAACAAGCATTGAATGTTTAAAAAAAGGGCATGTTCATACACTTGTTTGTTTCCCGACGCCGCGCGATCCGTGATTCAAATAAAACAATCTCGTCAAAACCGGGTCCGGTAAAAAAAAAAAGGTGTGACCGGTCCAAACCAAATACCGGGCCGTTTCGGCGGCGGGTACTGCGGCGAACGCAGAGCGGCCCCGCGGACGCGTAAAGTGCCGGAACGGCAGCGGCGACACTATCACCTGGAGAACAGTAATGGGCGGCTGAGGTGGCCGTTACTCTTAATGAGAACAGGGCCTCTATTAACTAGAGGGAATAATGGCTACACTTGTCAGCGGGCTGTGCTCCTGGCTGACAGGCTGTACCACACTAAACACCAGCCCGCCGCCACGCTCACGCCAGCCTCACAGACTTAATGCCTGCCGTCGCCGTGACGATAATGATCCGAATAATAAAGCCAGAGTGATAATGATAATAATGCCAATGATACAAAAAAAAAGGATGATAGGAAAATAACATTCACGATGACAATGATAACAATACAACAAAATCCAATAATAACATAAATAATGAAAACTTATACTAACAATACCAAACAAATAAATAGCAATAACCACAACGGTAGTAATGACCGCTTAAAAGACTGAATAACCATATGCATCCATATATACAAATATCCGTAATACTACTAACAATGCTACCAGTACAGCTACACTCACTACGTTTATTACTAACAGCAGCTAACCAACAGACCCTCATCCTAACGGCGGTGGTTCCCGGTCTCTCCTGACACTCTGGGGGGGGGGCGCGCCCCCCCCGGGGGGGGGGGGGGGGCGGGGGGGGGGGGGGGGGCGCGGCGCCCCCCCGCGGGGCGGGGCCGCGCG
>JAOPJK010000001.1:11990051-12003039 GCA_027123565.1 Phycis chesteri
GAAAGCAACTGCCATCCAGAAACATCCTGACGGCCAGACCGGCTGAGTGAAGGAGCTGAAAAAAGAATGCTAGTCTGGCTGCCCCCCCCCCCCACTCACACACACACACTCACACACACACCCACCCCCGCATGTGCTTTAAATACCTTCCATCCTGGGGTTAATTTTAGTATGTTCATGAGGCAGGGCCAGGAGGTTTACCAGTCAGAATCAAACTGAGAGGCTTTTCTCTCGGTGTTAAGATAATCTGTGTTGCTTTTGATATAAATAAATATAGAAATATCGATCCACACCGGGAAAGCACACAGCGCAAAACATGTCGAGTGACAAAGACATAGAGGAGCTCAACGAGGAGGACATCGACGAAGATGAGCTCCTGGCCATGCTGTCGCCCGAGGAGCTGAAGGAGCTCCAGAGTGAGATGGACATCATCATTGCCCCCGACGAACGGGTGCCCGTGGGTCAGAGGCAAAAGGACCAAACGGAGAAGCCCCCCACGGGGACGTTTGACCACAGGTCTCTGGTGGATTACCTCTACTGGGAGAAGGAGTCCAAACGCATGCTCGACGAGGAGCGAGTGCCGGCCACTCTGCTGCCTAGTGAGGTGAGGGAACGCTCGGTTGTGCTGTGATATCTCTTTGTGTTTGTACGTGTTTGTAAAGTAACACATTCATAGTGAAACACAAAATTGGCCGTTACCCATTCAAGACTTCCGTTAAATGCGTGACATCAGGTGAGAATGACATGAAATGTGCTGTCTCTGTCAGAAAACCTTGAGAGAAGAAGCAGTGAGGAAGGAGGACGAAGAGGAGGGGAACAAGGACGTGGAGCATGTGTATGAAGTGATAGAGGAAGTGGTCATCGAGGAGGAGGCGGTGGTCAACGGCACTGAAGAAGAAGCAGTCACAGAAGAGATCGCCGAGGAGATCGTGGAGGAAGTGAAAGAAGAAGAACAGGTGCCCCCCGCGGGAGATAACCGAAGGGCGCAATCGCCGGTGAACTCCCATAAGCAACGCAATCTGGACGCTTCAAAAGACAAGCAAGACGCCCGGCCCGGCGACGCTGCCGTTGAAGACCGTCCACTGGATGAGGTGGAGAAGAAAGAGGGTGAAAGCGGCGTTGAGCAAAAGCAAAGCACGCCGGAAATCCAAGAGGAAGAGAAAGATATTAAGACTGTGGACTCTACGTCCTTCAAAGAGCCAGAAACACAACCACTTCCAGATGAACCCGTCGTGGAGGAACCGTATCAGAAACCCCCAGAAAAAGAGCCGAGGAAAATAAACAAACTGAATATCCCAAATCTCGCCCTCGGGGGCATTAAGCTGACGTCGAGGCCCTCGGGCAACGAGACAAACCTGGAGTCCACGTTGGACAAGATGCGCAACAACAACCCCTCGGTCACTGAGGTGAACCTCAACAACATCGAAAACATTCCCAAAGACATGCTCCTGGAATACGTCCACGCCTTGAAGAAGAACCGGTTTGTGAAGACCTTCAGCATCGCCAACACCGGCGTGGACGAAAACATCGCTTTCAACCTGGCCAACATGCTCCGCGAGAACCGCAGCATCGTCACACTGAACATCGAGTCCAACTTTGTGACGGGGAAGGGCATCGTGGCCATCATCCGCTGCCTGCAGTTCAACGAGACCCTCACAGAGCTGCGCTTCCACAACCAGAGGCACATGCTGGGTCACCACGCCGAGATGGAGATCTCGCGCCTGCTGAAGGCCAACAACACCCTCCTGAAGATGGGCTACCACTTTGAGCAGCCGGGGCCGAGGATGGTGGTGACCAACCTTCTCACCCGCAACCTGGATCGCCAGAGGCAGCTGAGGAAGGAGGAGCAGAAGCAGCAGCAAGTGAAAGAACAACGGGAGGCGATGCAGATGTATGAGAACAGTCTGAACCTGCCTCCGGGTCTGCTGGAGATGCTGGGCTACATACCCTCCCTAGAACTCTTACAGAGTCACGGCCTCATCCCGCCGTCTGTAGGACAGAGCGGCGCGCCCCCGGCCACTCGCGGCCAGACAGACGCTCCACCCGCACAGCCGCCGCGTGACCGGCCCAGGCGAAACCACGCCACCGCAAACGACAGCATTCCACAGCCCGCCGGTGGCAGCGAACCGGCGAACCCTTTGAACGACGTCCACCTGAAGAGGACGCCCAAGAAACGCGACCCCTTTCTGGACCTGGACCCGAGGGAAGGGATGAGAGCGGACAGAGCCAGCTTCAAGCTGAAGAAGACCACCAGGGTGATGGCCACGGACAGTGAGGTGACGGCAGATGAGCGGGCTAATCTGAAGGACGTGATCAAGACCTTGAAACCTGTGCCCCGGAGACGAGAGCCGGCGATGGTCCAGATGACGCCCAGAGATCTCCTCCTGAGTGAGATCAAACAAAGCAACGTGGCCTATCTCAAAGCTGTGAGTGTATTGGAGTTTGTGGGAGCATGTGAACACATGCATAATTCCTTAGACGATCTGATGCAATCTCCACAGGTCACACACGCACACACTAAATTATGTCAGGCCTACAAAGCTACCTGTTGAGGTTAGGTCGATAGGTCTGATGTTATCTGTCTGGACATCTCATATCTGAGCACCTTGTTTACACAACAATCATAATATTTGTTTTACAATTTGCCTGTTTCACCTACATTCAATGTGTGCTATGTGAGTCGTGTTGGTACATTTTATCCCTTTGTTTACAGGTTCCTCTTCCTAAGGGCCTGGAGGGGGGCGAAACCAGTCTGTTAGACTTGTAGATTGTCCAGAATCTACGAAAGAAGAGAAGCTAAGTATCTGTCTGAACTTTAGGACCGCAGGGAGACGTTGTGAAATAGCTGTTGGGATGACTTGCACATAACAGAGTAACGTGTTAAGAGGATGTTGTCCTGTTTCTGTTTATTGATTTGTTTTTGAGTTATTGTGGTAACATTTCACGTACTGCTTTTTGAAGAATAAAAAAATGAATAAACTACCATTGACAGAATTGTACATGTTTCACGAAAATATGAATATTATACGAAAATGGAATATAGATTCAACACAAAGTTATAATAAATAGGCTATAGTATCTAGGCGAGTCAATAAATCCTGACTTGATACTGTGTAAACACATATATTACAAAATTGTGATTAGTCTTTTGTTCTTCATGTCACTTTATTACCAATAGAGGACAGCATTGTTTCCAGGTTTGTGGCTAGATTAACATTATTCAATAATGAAACAACCAACGGCAAAAAGGAAAAACAAATGTTTGGCATCCATACAGACATTAGCTTTAAACACCTGGCGATGAAATATGCATGCACACACCGTAACGGATGAGTATATGTCAAAAGCAATACAAAAAGTAAAAGATTTGCGTTAGATATAATAAGGAAGGTCACAATCATATATACGGTCTGGTGATAAGCTAAAGCAATGAAACTTGGCTTTTCTATTGTTAAAAGAATGCATCAATAATAGAAGGGGATAAACAGACATCACACACAATGACTCAATGACCATATAACCAGCTGCAGTTGCCATTCAATTTTGTATTGCATAGCTGTGATTAGAGAGCTTTCACTAAGACCCATCTGCATTGTCAGTACTAAATATTACGTGCTTAGGAGTGCTTAGTGTGATGAAAACTGTGTCCCATCACATGAAACAAAACAAACAAAGTGCCAGACTAGGCAGGGCAGCCACTGTGATATGGATCCTGAACTGCCAAGAAAAGGAATTATTGCTCATATAGTTTTGTAGTATTTGATAAATCAATGTGATTGGGCCACCCGTGACTCATTCAAATCTAGTTTTACCGCACGAAAAGGAAAGTTTCAAGTACATTTTTATGCTGCAGTGCAGATTACATATATCCATTAGCCTCAACATGCAAAAGATATTGCATCAGACATGCAGCTTTACATTACTCAAATAAATAACGTTGATCTAACTTGCTCTGGAATATTGCACAATAGCCGCAAATAAGTACAAATATGTTCAACAAAATTTGGTTGTGAAAAAGTTTTGGTCACTCCAATAACACAGGGATTCTCTCTTTCTCTAATGACCCTTCATATTGTCTCTGCACATCCAATCGGCATGCAGCACTCAGATATTCATAAACCACACCTGTGTATTTGCATATACATAGGCGTTTACACAAAATGACACACTAAATGAAAACAGGCAGCAAAAAGCAAAAAAGGACTGCAATTCAAGAGGACTCTTAAAACCGATCAACACACAAGATGGCACTCAAACGACAATCCCTACTGAGCACCCGTCATCTTCCACTAATCCTTCAGCTTTCCCTCAATGAAATCCTGGATTTTGTTCATCTTCTCTTCCTGTTGGTCCAAAAGGTCCAGGATGACGCCCATAGGGGACTTCTTCAGGCCCACACCTTCAATCTTGTTCTCCATCCGGTTCTTCATGTTGCGAAGTCTCAGGGAGCCGTGGATCAGGATCACTATGGCAACGACAAACAGTTGATCATTGCCCTCGTTAGAACGCAACATCAAAGCGCACTGTAGACGTCAACTCCACGCCCCCCTTCCGCAAACAATTTAAATGAAACGACTGCATTAACACGAGTGCTCCAACGTAAGCAAATACGGGGTCAATGGTTTGAGTCGAACCCCCTCACTAGAGAGATACTGAACGCATGACATCAGCTATCAAATGAGGCCGAGTGTCTAAATCAACGCTGCATAGCAACGTCAACACACACACACACAGTAGCGGCTAAGCCTCCTGGGAGCGGGTTTGACAGCGCCACTGCCCTGCCTTCTCGCCGCGAGTCTACAGCTGCTGATTGATGGACTGGCTTTCAGCCCTTCGTTATCTAACTCGACGACTGAGAACAAAGCCTCCAGTGTGGGAATTTGGGGAAAGTTAACATTTTCAATGGCTGCCGTGAGTCAGGCAGTGGAATGAATGTGTCACTCATCCACTGCCTGTGAGTAATATGAATAGGATGTACAGAGTGCATATGACGTGTGAGCGGTGTTGGCCTTTTTCTTGAATTCTAAAATGTAACAGATGAGCACAGCATTTTTTTTTAAGTGAACTGAGTCCACTATACTACGTTTGCGGGGTGCTTAAAAACAAGCTAAATTAAGATGGCCATGTCATCGTCTATGACATTTGATAAACAACAACATTTTACCTTTGAAAAAAAAGAAAAAGAGGAAAGAAGTAAAATAAGAAGTGATCTCAACACCTATTTGGAGAAGGCAGAGAGGAAATGTGTCGAGTTGATCTGGAAGGGTGATCAGGGCATTGGTTGTGAAATGGTGCATTTGCACTCTATATCTAAAACGGTGTTGTCATTGTGAAACTCACACAACAAGGGGAAGGTGATTCCAAAGATAAAGACCATGACACCACCGCACAGCGACAACAGGAAGTAGCTGGTGCCCATCACCCCAGCCATAAACAGAGTTGGGTTCTTCTTCTTGAAGTTCTTGATCATGGTCTTGTTCTCTCCGGCCCAGACTGATCCCATGAAAACCAGGGTCACCACAGCTCCGCCCAGGAACATGCCGAAGGGATTAAGAAACCTTTTGGGAATAGTAAAGGGAAACTCAGGCATATGTGGATGCAAAAATAGCACAACCTGCCGTTTGTTGATTTAATGTAATGTGAAACCGTTCATGGCCACAAGAAGGCCTACATCAGTTCTACAACACGTAGCCTATTATTTAAGAACGCTATATTGTACTGAGAGCCATAATATAATCATGTAAACCATGTCCCCTACTCGTTGATGTGATGCACACCTAAAATAAAAGGCCAAACAAACTGACGCAGATGTCGATGCATGTAGGAAAGCATGAGAAGAGAACGAATTGATTTCAAGACGGCGACATGATGCCACAGCAAAGAACCATTTCGAGCGGACCTAATCATAAAACCCCTGCCATGCATGTGTCATTATCCATGACGACGCTGCCAACTTGAAAACGCCCCGAGCTAGATGTTGTAAGGCTAATCTAGTTAGCCAATGGTAGCGTTCTTGTTGAACTTACCCCACAATAATGAAAACGACGATTGCCACAGCAAAATAGTTGGTCTGGTAGTACAGTAAATTGCTGATCACTCTGTTGTTCCATTTTGTTAAATCTCTGAAGTCAGGTTTGGCAAAACGGTCAGTTCCAGGGAAGAAATCATCCCACGGTCTAAGTGGTGCTAGCTCCATACTCGCCATGGCTAGGTGTTCAGTTAGCACTGCGTGGTGGATGTTTTGACAGGTCAGCTGACCAGCTGATGGGACGAGAAACGAACCAAAGCTCTTTGCTTTTGGGGAGTTTATCGCGACACTGGCAACGAGGCGAGAAACTTGCTGATGTTTCTGGGAATCATTATTGCGTGACTTTTTCCACTCTGCGCAGCCTGTGTGCCATGTAATCAAAGGCGCCAGAATCCAGTATTTACACCGCAGTATTGACGCTCATAAACGCTTTGGACTGTCATCGAGGACATGGGACCGTGAAAGTATGGCGGATGCTGAGGAGCCGTAAGTTTCAATGGACAAACAACGTTGTTAAAGCATATCTAAATTCTGTCCGTTGACCAAAAAACCAATTACATTTCCAACCTCTTTTATTCTCCTTCCAGGGAGACGAAAAGAAGGCGAATAGAGGACCTGACTGAGAAGTTAGTGACGAATGCTAAATCGAGGTCTCTAGCAGCAGGTTTGCGATGCACATTATGCAGCGGCAGCTGGGCCAGGCGATATGAACATTGGCATTATGTCCTGGGTGTAACCAGATTATCTACGACAAAACCAACCTATCGAGTTCCCATTTGGCAGTGTTAAAGTATAATCAGCTGCACTGGGAACCAGAGAAATTTGCGAGCTCATTTGTTTGCTCTGGCAAATGCGTCTGCCCCCCCTCCTGTCCAGACAGATTTCCATCAGGCATGGCCTGGGTCGGGCCAATCACCACCGTTGATCTAATAAGGGGCGGGTTTGATACTATGTACAAAGCGTCGTTCAAGTATTTTCATAAACAACCAAGATGGCTGCGGCTGAAGTGTCACACGTTTCATTTCTCTGATTGGTTGTCGGTCTATCCAATTGGTCCTGGGGCATTTTGGTCTGCGACCGTCGATAACGTTGCCCGATTTGCGTCGCGAATGATATGAGCATGCGCAAAACATGCTGTGCATGCGTGTTGCAGATCGAGCGGCCCCGCAAATCGGCCCGTGACGCCCCTGCCCGATACCTTGCACATAACAGGCTTAATTCTAGAGTTATGCATTTGCGCATTGTGTACATATGCTCCATACTGACAGATAATCTGGTTTAGTTGTCTGTGTACTCTGCACAAATGAGTATCTTGCATTTTGTGGCTTGTATAATGATTTGATATGGCTTAATTAGGTAAACTATAAAATAGCCATGCTTTTATCTTGGTTGATATCAGCGATGTCAACAAAAGAAGCCTTGATTTTTAAACATTAAACATCTCTAAACTAGTGATGGGTGTTCATGAACCCAGTTCCTTAAAGTTAAGTGTTGGCCAGTATCGGGCAGCCACAATTGTTGCCCGTCTGGCTCCACTGTAAAATGTTTATGATGGCACATGCGATGTGCAGGACGGACAGTGACAACTCCCCATGGAAATAGACTAATACGGATTTGCAAATTGGTCTGGTGATGTCAGATTATAACAAAGCAGTCTGCTTACATACCTTATTGTCGTGTCGTTTTCTAGTGTTACCTTTACATCTTATGCAATTAAGCAATTCCATTAAGCCTCCAATATCACAATTTGTTGCATTGATTGCATCCACATTTTATATTGATTTTAAAAACTGACAACATGTGTTGCATCGGATCAGCAGCAGAAAACGCTCATCATGTCTTGCGTGTTGTGATGTGTTGCCTGTGTAGAATGGCCGTAGATAGTGCACACAAGGATGGCGCTTGTGACTGGCATGGTCGATGGAGCCATGTGAGGAAGTTCCTGGAGAGACCTGGCCCATTTACCCACCCTGACTTTGAGCCAAGTACTGAGGTGACGAATACGTAAGACGTGGATGGCGTACGGCCATAGTGAGGAAGTTCTTGCCGTGGGGTTCATCCACTGTAGTTGCTATTTCGACTTAGCCACTTTGTTTACCTTAACCAAGTGGCTCTTGAGGGCATGCAATGTATTAGTGTTTTTACGGCACACACCAGAGCCATTTTATTTGGTCATTTACGGAGATGTTCCCGTTTCATGTTTATGTATATTTAACAGTTAATGTTGATAGTTCCAAATACATACAGTTGTATTTTACGCATTTATATTGCATTTCTACGCTCTTCCTAAATAAAAGCTTTTCATCTGATAGGAATTCCTTCTTTCTGGTGATGATGGTAATCAACCACAAATAAATAAGTATCATTTTGATGGTAAAAATGCAGCAAAAGATGCAGTGATAGAATGATAGAATTGAATAGAATACAGACTTGAGTTACAGCATCTTGACTTATAAAAGAAAAGTGTATGTTGTTAAATGATTTAACATTATCATGCCACATTTTACTCCTTTCACATCAGTCATTACAATTCCTGTTGGATACGTGCAAGATTCTGGTCATTGGAGCTGGTGGACTTGGTTGTGAACTTCTTAAAAATCTGGTAGGAATTGAATTTACTCTACTATACTTAATACACTTATATACACTTATGAATAGTCCACTTAAAACAATTACAAGCAAACTAGTTTCTTAATTTTGTTACATTCATGTTCTGTTTTGAAAATGTGCTTTGTTTTTTAGGCCTTGTCTGGGTTTCGCCTGATCCACGTTGTTGACATGGACACTATTGATATCTCAAACCTCAACCGGCAGTTTCTTTTCAGGTACCTTTCTCTTTGACCCCGTGAATAACCCTCGGCATTATCATGCCCACACTGAAGTTTCATGACAAATGTGTCGACGGCAAAAGAAACCGTATGTCAACAGAGTAGCACAAACTCATCACATGCACATAGTGCGAATGCTCTGCTAAGTTGTTTTGTTCACTTCGTTGGTTCAGGCCCAAAGATGTTGGACGGCCAAAGGCAAATGTGGCTGCTGACTTTGTCAACCAGCGTGTACCCGGATGCCAAGTCGTGCCGTATCCTTTGTCTGCGCTGTGTAAACAGATACAGTATGTGTGATGTGTCTGCCAATGCCCTGGCGATCGCTCAGTTGTCCTTAATAACGGTTGAAACAGACATTTCAACAAGATTCAAGATTTCGACATGTCATTTTATAAACGTAGGTGGATGTCTCTACCAAGAAGTTCTGTCCGCTGTCGCAACGAGACAGAAATCTGAAGTGTCTTCTGTTTGATTCCGCCCGTGTCTAGAATTCCACATCATTGTCTGTGGTCTGGATTCCATCATCGCCAGGCGCTGGATGAACGGCATGCTGGTACAGATGGCTTTGCTATCGACTTGTGTGTGTGTGTGTGTCTACACCAGATAGCGTAAATGTAGCCAACTAAACCTGCGCTCCCATTAGATTTCCATTCTGAGCTACGAAGACGGGGTCCTGGATCCCAGCTCCATCATCCCGCTCATCGACGGCGGCACGGAGGGCTTCAAGGGCAACGCCCGCGTCATTCTGCCGGGCATGACCGCCTGCATCGACTGCACTCTGGAGCTGTACCCGCCGCAGGTAACGCTCGCCCCCACCGCGGCGCCGCCCGTCCCCACGGTTTGCTAAGATGCCGCCGCATCATTGGCCGTGGTTGTGTATGGTGTCTCTCTGAGTTTTAATTGGACACATTCATCAAAGTCATGCCTTGGTGTTCTTTTTCTCACGGCGCGGAAATCCATTAAGTCATGCAGAATCTCAAAGTCTTCCGTGGCGGTGTGTTTTTGTTGTGCCGTCCACAGATAAATTTCCCCATGTGCACTATCGCTTCGATGCCACGGCTTCCGGAGCACTGCGTCGAATATGGCAGAATGATTCAGTGGCCTAAAGAAAAGCCATTTGGAGGTGGGGAATTATACCGTGTCCCGCCGTCATGTATCCGAGTGTGACACATCCACGCGCACTAATGACCGCGAGCCTCCCACATACTGTTGTCACAGATAACGCGTTGGATGGCGATAACCCAGAGCACATCCAGTGGGTGTTCGAGAAGGCCAGCGAGAGGGCGGCTCAGTTCAGCATCACAGGAGTGACGTACCGACTCACACAGGGTGAGAACCCTCCTGTTCATGGTCTCTTCTGGCACGCCGTTGACGACAGTTTAAGTGCTATTTTCACCCGAGTCCATTGCTGCACAATGTACTGTAATGATCGACGTTATGCGTTTAATGCATTTAAAATTGCCGGACTCTTAACTGTGCAAATACAAATGCAGATAAGTAGGCCAATGGGTTGAGAAGCCCCTTCACAACGACAGGTACAATAGATTATTTTCCGAGAGGCGTCATCTAAGAACAAACACAGGTGTCGCTCATGACACAAATGATGGCCATGCTCCTTTTATGTTCCCGGGGAGAGGCTTGGTAGACTAAACCAACCCTCTGCACATGAAAGCAACGTGCGACGAGCGACAGCTGTGTTTGTCCAACAATGGCACAGCTGTGTAAAGGGTCTATTGGGTTACAATTAGTTGCATTTTTTTTCTTCTTTTTAGCAGAGTGGATGATTAGCCAGTGGTCTCTTCAGCGTCTGTTAAGGGATGAACGGGTCGACAAGCCATTGACCGATTTCTGCTCCTAACACGAGACTGGTGACCGGCCGATTAGCTTAAGACTAATTCGCTCAAGACGTCAAGTGTGGACAAGATGTGGTGACATTGTGTTCACCGAGCCAATTAATGCTTGTCCTGCATTCAACAATATCCCTCTTTAAGTTGTGTCGAGTAGTCCTCCACTTGTCATTCTTCACACATCCCCGTGGTAGTGTAAACTATTGAAGTATCTATAACCGCATAGGACAGGGCTGCTCCCTGCTAATTCCTTCTGCATTATGTGAAACTAACCGGCTACTCCGTGCTTCAATGGAAGATGAGAGAGAGCGATTTAAAAAAAATAATGACATCTCTAAATGGCATGACCGAGGCGTTACGGAGGCTAACCACCGCAGCCACAGTGCTAACGTGTCAACTTGGTTCCCACAATGTGAAGCAAAACAAGGCTCTCTTGAAAGCCAGACGTTGACACAGGGCGGTCCAGAGCTGTAGCTGGACCCCCGTGCTTGGCGGGTGAAGCCGTTGACATTGTGTTCCCGTCATGGGCACAGATTTCACACACAGTTTGTGTGCTGTGAGAAAACAGTCCCGTTCTAATGTCAAAGTTCTGGCGTCGGCAGCCTGTATTAATCTGTCTGAAACAATACGGTTCCTTTTGCTTTGTAAAATGTTCTTGGCTATCTTCCTAAATATAGTACCAGGTTTTATTTAGGGTCTGTGCGGCAGCACTGGGTTTATAAACTTGGCTTTAAAGGAATTTGTGACAAACCCATAAAAAAAAAAAAATGTAATCGGTATCTGCCTTAAAAGAACTTGGAACAGTGCACCCCTGCACTATTCACTCTTGCAAATGTGTTTAATATTTGTAGCTAGCTACCAGCTAGTTCCTCTATTATGTAACGCTGTCTGGAGTTTGGGCAGCGTTCCCTGCTTTCAAATGCCACTAATAGTTTGTACCTCATGCCGCGTAACTCCCCCAGGCGTGGTGAAGAGGATCATCCCTGCCGTGGCCTCCACTAACGCTGTCATCGCCGGTATGCCGGCCTCCATCACCGCACAGTGCATTTCAGAACACGCTTTTTATTTCGCCATTTCTCAGTTGACAATCTGATGACTAAAGTGGATTTTACTGAAAGTAAGTTTTTTTTTTTCTCTCGTTTTTTTTTTTTTTTGTCTAGCTGCCTGTGCCACGGAAGTTTTTAAAATTGCATCAAGGTCTGTAGAACATTTATTCATAGTTATTCATCTTTTTGGGCCAAAACTCCCGTGTTAAATATTTCATTGTATTCGTCTTGTTCTCTTTTTTCGCAGCGCATATATTCCTTTGAATAATTACCTGGTGTTCAACGACGTGGACGGCCTGTACACCTACACGTTTGAGGCAGAGCGCAAGGTTGGTGGGCACCGGGGTCAGTGCCGCGCTGACGGGACGGAAGGCCTTCAGGCCGGTCGCCTCTGTTATTTCAATCCTGTGACGCATTTCCACGCGAAGCGGGAACCTCACACGGGCAGAATGTCAGCGCATCGCGCAGAAGTGACGCGGCGCGTTAGCCAAGCTGCGTGTTAAAGCCCGGGCGCAGGCTTCACACGGGGTGGGGGGGAATGGCAGGCCCGCCAGCTAGGTCACAGTAATGTCACCGACGTCCAAACGTTTGAACTTCCCCTTTTTTTTTGTGCCTTTTTTTGCTTTTTTCGGCCGCGCGTCGAATGACTCGATAAAGCCAAACGGTGCGTCTTCGTTTCTGGTTGTGATTGGCAGGACAACTGCTCGGCCTGCAGCCAGGTGCCGCAAGACCTCCAGTTTCCGCCCTCGGCAAAACTCCAGGAGGTGCTGGAGTACCTGACGGAGAGCTCCTCCCTGTGAGTAGCCCATGGTGCACAAGGTTCATCTGAAATGATTTGTGTAAAAAAAAAAAAAAAAAAAGTCAATGGTGAAATCAACCATGCCTTTTGTTTATCCAGACAGATGAAATCCCCAGCCATCACCACTACCCTCGAAGGGAAAAATAAGACGTTATATCTACAGGTAATGTAACAAAGCACGTTTTCCCTGAACGTATAATGGGGGGGCTTGTACATTAGAATGTACCATGTGATTCTTGGTAATATCCTAAATCAACATATATACCATATGGTATATTATACCATAACCAAGGCTAATGAAAACATTGTTTTGCCACATCTCGCATGAGGAAACTGCGTTTTCAATCACAAACTGGGGCGGCGGTGGATAGAGTGGGTGGACAGAGCGGGTCGTCCACCAACCGTAGGGTCGGCGGTTCGATCCCCTCGATTCCCCTCCT
>JAOPJK010000001.1:12063249-12082807 GCA_027123565.1 Phycis chesteri
GCGGCCGCGCAGCTGATAGTAATTTCCGGTAAGTGCACCATTTGGAACAACACTAACATCTGAAAATCTGCGTACTTGGTGAGTACAGATAGTATACTACGTTTAAGTGTACTCATGAAGTACGGATATCGGAACACAGCTCAGGTGTCGCCGTACGCGAGTAAGCTAGTCGTTTCGCGGCTTGGCTATCGCGCATAGACGTGTGATAGCTAAGCCATGGCGGGGGGGGGGAAAAAAACCACACCACCATCTGTTTGGAAAAGAACGTAGCGTACGTCTGTGGCTGCAGGACGGAGGCATCATCCTCAACAACCCCTGTGCGCTGGCCGTGCACGAGAGCCGCCTGCTGTGGCCCAGGCAGCCCTTCCAGTGCGTGCTGTCTCTCGGCACGGGGCGCTACGACAGCGTGAAGCGGGGCCCCGCCACCTCCACCAGCTGGAGGGCCAAAATCAGCAGCCTCATATGCAGCGCCACGGACACGGAGGGCGTCCACACCCTGCTGGACGACCTGCTGGCCCCCGACGTCTACTTCCGCTTCAACCCCATGCTGAGCGCCGGCGTGGCCCTGGACGAGAGCCGGCCGGGGGCTCTGGACCAACTGCGGAGGGACACCCACGTGTACCTGGACAGAAACCGCCTGAAGCTGGCCCGGCTGTGTCTGGTTCTGGGGGCGGAGCGGTCGGCCGCCAGCCACTCCAAGGACTGGGTCTGTGAGAGGGCCTGGGAGGCCAGGCAGAGATGGGTATGAGGTGTGACAAAGTGTGTGGAATTTAGGAGGTAAAGGCGCACACACACACACACACACACGCACGGACACACACACAGGCAACTACACACACACACACACGCACACACACACAGGCAACTACACACACACACACACACACACACACACACAGGAAGGATTGCATCCTAGTTGTGTCACTTTAGCAATTTAATGTCAATGGTCTATTTTTATTTGATGCAAGGCCTGCACAGAGAAAGCTTGATGTGAATGTAAGCAAATTAAATGCACCTTTGGTTGAACATTTCTGTACAGCTGAATTTTATGATATTGTTATGATATTGCAATTTCCCACGTGGCAGACGACACCAGACACTTTGCTGAAATGGACACACACACACACAACACACACACGTTATGATCTTGTGAATCAGATCACTTGAATTCTGAAAACTTAAAAAATGTTGACGTTGACTGTTCATGATCTCAAATGAGACAATAGTATTTCACTCTGATGGAAGTATAACGTATACAATGTAAAGCCGGCTTGCGAAATGTACTGTAATAAATATTTATTTTTGAAAACATTATATAAGTGCGTATTATTGATCATCAACATAATTCATCCTGAATACATTATCACATTATTAATGGGATCAACTTGAAAATATTATTTCATGTCTTTCTTGATTCTTAAGTCCCCAACCAAGTGACTCAGGCTGGCTGTGGGTATGACAGAAAGATTTAATTTATTAAGTAGTAGTAAATCCTATGTAGCATTAACCCAGGGCCACTTGAATGTGAGGGGTTAAATTCTCCATAAATCTGCTCCCTCTCCGTCGACAATAGAACGGCTTTGTCTGAGACACAAAGGCCTTGTGCGAGAGAGAGAGAGCTTGTGGTTGTGCCAGCCAGCGCAAAGACACAAGGTCAGTAACTATTGGCCACCCACATGCACACGCACATGCACACGCACGCACACACACACACACACACACACACACACACACTTCAGTCCATTGACAAATAAACACAGTGATAAACACGCCATACTTTCTCTTCATGAAGCCACTACTGATTACAGAAAATTGCTTGGTATTGAATGTCAGATCTAATAAACAGATATATCATCATGATTACGGTTTCAATTGTAACACACATCGAGTGTAATCTTACCCTAGCATCACAATGGAGATGACGTGATGCTAACGTGTGGATTTCACAAAGGATTTATTATCTGAGACACGGAGGCTGCGGTTAGCACTCGTGTGACCAGACCCTGTGATGACTGTCCTGACGTTGCACATGGGGGGGCCTCCGTTCCCTTCCTCCACTTATCGTTTCACCTACTCTGACGTGACAAGAGTGAGCGCTAACAGACAGCACCGCGAGGAGATAGACGCCGCGGGGCCACAGAGAAGCAAAAAAAGCGCGACCCGTGGTTTTGCTTAATGATGTGAGTAGCGGCCTCCTGAAGCTTAAGTGGAGGAGGTGGTCCGGGGAGCGGAGGAAACTCACCGGCGCAGCGCTTGAAGGTAGGAAGCCTTTGACATTCAGATCTGTTGTGGTTGTTTGTATAGTCAGTCAGCGAGCGCGTTTGTGGGTTAAATGTATTGACACAGCACCCTGACAGAGCGGGTTAGAAAATTAGACAATACAACAATACTACAATAGATGGCTATGTGAAAAGTTTTAAGTTTAAAGCACATCACGGCTCATGCATTTGGGAACGCCTGCCTATACTGTTAGAGGGTTCCTGTTAAAGGATCGCTGCAGCCTTTACATCAGTCAGGACAGTGTGGCACGTTTTAAATTGTGGCTGTAGGTGCCTCAGGTAATGTGACGCTAATATCCAGTGTGTTTACATTCACAATCATCACTAAAATCATTAGCATAGCATTACTTTTGAATGTCATGCAGAATATTGGGAGTATCTATATGAATACATATTTGTATATGAGAAAAGCGGAGAGGCCAACCAGGTGCTCAGCGGGAGGTAATCATGTGCAACCGGTAACCGGTGCTCTTGGATCAGGAGGAAAATATCAGATGCAAAAAGGAGGGTGAAGATTAAAAAGCCTTTTATTTACTCATGGCTTAAAAAATAGGATGCCAACATGTTTCGAAGCCAAACTTCTTCATTAGGACATCCAAATACAAACATATTTATATTTGTATATACTGTGTGTGTATATACACACAGTATCTAGAATACACTGAGGAAGGGGTGTTTGGTTTCATACAGGTTTCATCATTCTGCACTCAAGCGTGGGGACCTTGAGCCCAGAGAAGGTCATGGGTTCTGTACACATTGCACACATCCGGTCCGCCGCCACGCAACGTCCGTTCTCCTACGTCATCCTACGGGCCGTGCACGTCAGTGAGCGTGCCCCGGAGCCGACAAGAGCCGCTTTGTCGGTGTGAATTTAGTTGATTTCGAATCCATATCCAATCTCCCCACGTTGTTTTCCAACTTCACTCCACTCACAGGCGTTTCCACCCGTCCAGTCATAGTCCAGCCCGACCCCTTTTCCTCCGCACCCACCCTTGGCAAAAGTCGCTCCATCGGAAGTCCGGCCCTCTCTCGCCAAAACACACGCAATCCGAGGGCGTCTCTCCCCGCGCCGTTCCATCTGCTGCAGGTGGTCTTCGACAGGTGGTCCCTGAGGGGTGGTCTCCGACAGGTGGTCTCTGAGGGGTGGTCTCCGACAGGTGGTCTCTGAGGGGTGCGATCTGTTCCTCCTCGACCACATGGACCCGGGTCGTGAGTGGAGACCCCCCCCCCACCGTGGCATAGAGAGCCTCTTGTGGCCGCTGAGCCGGGCGCTGTGTTCACCCACTGTGCCTCTCCACTGAGCAAGATTGTGTGGTTGGCACGGATCCCTGCCCTGCTCAGTGTGCGAGGAGAAAGGCCCAGCGCGGGGAGCCAAGTGGTGCACATTGCTCTTTGGCTTTTGTTGTCCTGCGTTGGGTCATACAGAGGGCTGCTGGGGTGACGGGGGGCCGGGGGGGGGGTGGTCAGATGAGCGAGAGTGTAACACAGGGATATGTGTTTAACAGTTTACGTCACTCTGCGCTGTGAAAGAATGTTGCTGCCGGAGTGTGTCGGTAGCACTCAGCGGTTAAAAGAAACTACACAATCGGGCTTCCTGATAAAGTTGGGATTTAGTGTGTGTGTGTGTGCTGTGTGTAGCCCAGTTAAAAGGTCCATCTTTTATTTTCCGTTGGGTACGCGTGCCCATGTGAATGCCTCACCGCCTACGTAGGACAGAACTGTGGACAGAGACAGATTGTTTGCCTTGATGCCAACCACTCCTGGGTCTTTCTGGAGAAAAGATAACCTTATTCCTTCCTCCAGGGTCTCTCACGGCTGAATGCCAAAGACATTTTCCACTGGTGACAAATAAACAACATGCTAATGGTTTAAGCGTCACAGGAAGTGAGGTTTGAAATGATGAACAAATAGATTTATGAACTTTGTTGGTGAAAGAAAACAGCGTTGAGATTTTTACAAACCAGGTCAATTGTTTATATGTATAATTAATAAGCTAGAAGGCAGACAAATATGTCTTTCATCGGATCCCAGGTTCTTACCAGCCAACAATAAAGCCCACACTTTTGATGTCATGAGCAGATAGGAATGCACATTCTGAGTTCAATCAGTTGTTGGGCCAAAGTGCTTCTATCAGCGTAAACTAAATATCACATTTAACCACATTGGTTCAAACAAGTTCCATTGATATCCCAAACTTGTCTGCCGCCAACCTTCCAAGAATCATCTTTTTGATTCAACAATGACAATGCCTGAATGGCTTCATTCTTCTGGGAATAGTCCTTGATATCCATTGCCCTGCATGCCTGCTAGCAGCCTTTCATTTTGCTGTTGCCCCGAATATTGCCATTTTGCTGTGGCACGGCTGGTTGATTGAGACCAATGGGAGCTGGGACGTGTCCGCCGGGAGTGAGTGATGGTGTAGGTGGTTCCTGCAGCATCTCATTCATTATTCATCATGAGACGGGTGGGCAGAGTGCTGCTACTGGTAAAAGTCAGACAAGAACCTCCTTTCTTGAAGCCTGGCCACTCTCCTGGGCTTCTCGCCCGCCCCCAGCCATAATGAACGACAGTGAAATGAAACGCTACACAACACGGACTTCAGGATAGTTCCCCGGGGACATTTGTCCAAGTTGTCGATGGACTAGAGCAGCCGCCGCGGGGATGGGGAGGAGGGGTTCCTGACTCCACAGCCAGGTAGGCCACTAGGTAGGTTCACACACAGTTCCGGCGGTTGCGTGCCTGGAGTTTGACGCGGGGCATTGTTATTGTGACGTGGACGTTGCAATGTTGTTTATGGTTTGTTAGCGTCTTGTTTGTGTCGTCCACTTGAGGGATCTGAAAACAAACACTTTAACGAATGCCGTTGTGTTACACTGTGTCTTTGTCCGGGACGTCGATGTCAACATGAACACTAGTAATTAGTCCTCCAGACTGCGTTAGACCTGAGAAAGACATTAGAGTGGCGTGGATGCCGAGCATAAAGATACAATTGATTCCCAGCCCGTACTTATTATGCAGTTTGTGCTGCAGTGAGGTTTACTTTCATCACTGGATACAGTGGATTTAAGCTTGTTCTCATTCCTCGCTCGCTTCTACTCGCGGCCCTGTTACGTAGACAGGAAAAAACAAAACAATAAAAACACAAAAGAACCACTGTTAGAGTCTGATGGTGTCAGGCAATGGGGAGGAAGGGAACGTGGCATTGTGTGCTTTAAGAATACAGAAGTGTTCAAATGGTATCTATTTAAAGAGGTACATCGTCATTTCATCGTCTTTATCATTATTACTGCTATTATTATTACTACTGTTATCAGTACTACTACTATTTATTATTATTACTACTGTTATTCAAACTGTTCACTACTGTCTCCGCCGTGACTAGGTGCATGTGAGGAGTGAAACTACTGGTGGATTCCATGCACTGTAACGATGGGGACACTGGTTCCAGCAGCTCTCCTGCTACTGGCGTGGCACGGCGTACGTGCCTTGGACATCCCGCTGGAGAGTGAGTCCACAGCCCAACACAGCACAACATTTTGTACCAAGTGTTCCAGGCTCAGTGTTGCTCTTGGCGCGAACGGAAGAAAAATAAAGAACGCGCCGAAGTAAACAATTTGTTTTCCGCCTGCAGTCAGGCAGCCTCCAACCATCATCATGCAGTCGCCGAAGGACCACATTGTTGACCCCAAGGACACCATGGTCATAGAATGTGAAGCCAAAGGAAACCCTCAGCCCATGTGAGAAATACCGCCACAGCTCTGGAGGTCCTCCAGTGATACATCGCCCTCCGGCTGTGAACACATTGTCTGATGTTGTCTCTTCGCTCGCTCCTTGCAGCTTCTCGTGGAGGCGTAATGGGAAGTACTTCAATGTGGCGCGTGACCCCCAGACATCTATGCGCAGGCGCTCTGGGACGCTGGACATCTACGCCTGGAAGGACCCGGAGGAGTATGAGGCCGAGTACCAGTGCATCGCCTCCAACGAACACGGCTCCGCCTACTCCAACAAGATCCTGCTGCGGCTTTCAAGTGAGCCGCGTGTGTCGTAAAACGCCGGGTGTCCCCGCGCGCGGCCGCGTGTCACGCCGAGTCAACGCTCACTCTTCCTCCCGTGTTTCGTGTGTCAGGGCCCCCGCTGTGGCCCAACGAGATCCTGGAGCCGGTGGTGGTCAGCATTGGCCTCCCTCTGGTCCTCAGTTGTGACCCTCCGTCCGGGCCACCTAAACCCGAGGCCTACTGGATGTCCAGCTGTGAGTGCCCTCTCTCCCTTGCGGCGCCGTGATGATAAACCGCACACGGCGTGCAGGCCTAAACCCGTACCCGATGCCAACCTCGCGGAGTCGAATGCCTCGGGCTTTTTTATGACGCCGGCATTACTGTCTGGTGCCCCGTATCCTTTATGGGGACTGCGTTTAACAAGGTCGTATTTTACCGCAGGTTCGTTTGCCAGACCCTTCTCCTGGCCCATCCAGACGGCCTTCCCGACCATGCAGCCCGTGCGGCAGGACCGCAGGGTGTCCACCGGGGTGAACGGGGACCTCTACTTCTCCAATGTCCTCTTCAACGACTCCCAGACCGACTACTGCTGCAATGCCCGGCTTCCTCACAGAAACAGCATCCAGCAGAAGAGGCCCGTGGTTGTCAAGGTGATCACAAGTGAGTAAACACATGCCACCAAAAAAAAACGTACAGCATGCACTTTGTTGACATCCTGGATGTGTTGCATACACCCTATTTCTGAATAAATCATCACAAGCCAGTATTTCAGATTGTCTTTCTACATATTTGCTAACAGATTAATAGTCCATGATTTTATCAGTTTTCAGTGATCGCTATTTCTAACAACAGCCTGTATGATAAAACACTGGTGGCCCATGACGCTTGTGCTCTAACATGGTTTCTATACTCACAGGCCATGTGTTTGATTGCAGACAACCTCTAATGACTCGCAACCCCCTTCCCCCCCTCCCCCCCAATTACCTCATGTATGTTGTGGTGAGTGTGGGCTCTCTTCACTTTGCCTTGCTCTGCATTCCAGGCATGCTGTTGCTAATCAATACCACGCTAGCTAATCGCCAATGAATGTGCTCAGCGATAATCACACTCAATCACCGGCCGATACTCCTGGAAGGTGCACGCGGTATATAGTGTGTGTCGCGTCCACAGCTCGCACGGTGTCCGAGGCTGCCCCCACCTGGCTGTCCCCCATCAAGTCCTCCAGCACTGTCCTGGTCCTGCAGGGGGAGGAGCTGCTGCTGGAGTGTATCGCGGCAGGAGTGTGAGTAGAGGAGACGCTCAATAGCCCCAATTGTTTCCCCCGCCACCGCTGTCTGTCATGCTAAGGCACGGCACTAGTTGGGTGTAACACTGGTGAGATGGTTGAAGTGATACAGAGGTTTGACGCTGCTGGTGAATAGCGTCTTTTGTCGACGGGCCGAAGTCAATACTTCATTATTATGGGTTGGTTTTTTTCTACCTGTGACCCTTTCAGCCACAGTGGGCCGTGTCATTGCTACTCCAGCAGTCTCCAGAAATTGTTTGACTCGCTGAACATTGTGTTTGCGACAGGCCGACGCCTCACATCAGCTGGACAAAAGACGGGGACAAGCTGGCGGTGAAGCCAGGCATGAGAATAAAGAACTTCAACAAGATGATTCATATCCCCAAGGCCTCTTTTGATGACATTGGTGAATATGTCTGCGCGGCTACCAATAAGATTGGCTACACTGAGCGAAGGATAACGGTTCAAGTCAAAGGTGAGCGACATCGATTGTAGAAAAATACAGGGTTTTTTTTTTACTACAATGACTACAAGGATATTTGTGGTGTTTTATTTGGCAGCTTCTCCGTTTTGGTTGGAGAAGCCAGTGGATTTGGTGCTGGCCCCCGAGGAAAATGGACGCCTCGTGTGCCGCTCTGACGGGATTCCCCGGCCCACTGTTCGCTGGTTCATCAATGGCGAGGCATTAGAAAGTAGGTTTTACGTATCTCAGCACAGTAATGAGGCCTTGAAGTTAGAGAGTGCTGTCAAATAAGGGCCTGCAAAGCCCTTTGACTTTTTTAAAGGGCTATAGACACATCAACTCAACTTGACCTTACCGACTAATGCACTGAAGTTAAACCCCAAGTGTCCTATTTATTTAGCTGTCGACCGTATGAACTTTGCCGGTGTTGTTGTTGATCTTTTTCTCGGGTGTCTGTGTGCGTCTTCCCCAGCGGCGATTGCACACCCCAGCCGGCACTTGTCCGGGGACACGCTGAGCTTTCGTAGCGTGACAATGGAGAACACGGGCGTCTATCAGTGCAACGCCTCCAATCAGTTCGGTTACCTGCTGGCCAACGCCTACGTCAACGTGCTACGTGAGTTCCCCTTCTCCGTTCGCCTCGCGCCAAATTGTACGGTCAGCGCTCCACGGGTGATGACATCACACAGTCACCGCCGCGAGTGGGGCTGACAAAACGTGTGAGGTCGCTCTCTGGCTATAGCTGTGGATCACGGTCACGTATGCTCTTCCGTGTCCGCAGACGCCACGCCTCGGATCATGAAGCCACGGGAAGACCACCTCAAGGTGGTAGAGGGGAGCCGCGCCTTTCTAGAGTGCCGGTATTTTGGTTCTCCGGTGCCTGACCTGCGATGGTGAGAACATCAGAAAAAACCAACAGCACATACTCCACTCATTTGCTTGATCCGGTTTGCGTGTATAAAAGTATATTTCTCATTTTTTGGTTGTCCTTCACACAGGAGTAAGTATGGGCAGGGGAACCTGGAGGGGGCCCGTTTCAGGACCCACAGCAACGGAACCCTGGAGATCAAGCAGATCCGCGTCGAGGACACGGGAACCTACCTGTGCATCGTGACCAACATCGCGGGCCGGGACGAGAGCCAGATCCGGGTGGAAGTGAAAGGTGATCATCGCTCGGTCATGAAGAGCTTAGCAGTCGCTTAGCGTTCTGTCGTTTCTAAATCCTCTCACAGCCGTTCGAGTCGGTTGTCGTACACCGACGCAAGTTGTTTCACTGTGTTCAGAACCGACGCTGTTCGTGAGCAAACCACAGAACCTGAAGGTCATCCGGGGCAGCGACGTGACCTTCGAGTGTGGCGTGAAGGCGGACGCCTCCACCCCGGTCACCACCACCTGGTTGAAGAACAAGCGGCCGCTCTCCATGAGCTGGAGGTGGGCCTCGTGACCATCCACGTGAACTTAAAGGAGCAGTGCGTAGAGTTTAGTGACAGCTAGCGGAAAGGACTTGGCCATAATGGAATATAGCATTGATCGGTATGTTTTCATGAGTGTAAAGTTCCATGAAAATTAGGGAGCGCGTTCTCTTCCACGGAGCCTGTTATGTTTCACCGCCATGTTTCTACGGTAGCCCAGAACAGACAAACGGCTCTAGAGAGCATTTTTTAAGTTTGATCATAATCACTATTTCACTTGCAAGCTATGACCTACAATTTTCTAGACTTTGTATAAATAAATATAAATAAATACAATTTACACATCTATCAAGGAACCTTTATCACTTGACCCTTGGGTAATTCAGCAGATTGCTCACTGCTAGATGCAACAAAATCAGTTAACTGCACCTATTCTCATTTATTCTGATACTATACTGTGTGTAATAATAATCTTCATCGTTATTTTTAGCATGGCGATAATGTATCGGTGAAAAACAGTTACAATCAGTCCCACGTCCGCAGGATCTCCTTAGACGACTCCAATCTGGTGATCACGAGCGTGAACAACGCGGACGACGGCGAATACACCTGCACCATCAAGACCGAGATGGACGAGAAGTCGGCCTCCGCGCGCCTCATGGTGATGGGTACGGCGCGCTCGAAGGCACGCGGACCGCCACACCGCCAACTTCCTGTTGAACCAGTTTTTTTTAACCCGGCGTCCTCTCTGTCGCAGACCGGCCGGACCCCCCGACCAAACTCCTGCTGTCGGACCCCTTCGAGCGCAGCGTGCGGCTCAGCTGGGTCCCGGGGGACAGCAACCACAGTCCCATCACAGGTCACACACGATCACCTAATCCTGTCATCCACCACGTGGTCGTCGGTCAGCCATCTTGAGTTCTGAGCACGACCCGGAGGCGAGCGCGACCCATCGGTGGCTTTAAAACACGGTCGATGGGTCGGCGTGACGTTGCGCGGAACGCAACCCGCTCGCTCATCGCGGGTTTCGAGTCAATCCTCGGATACATTCAATCGTTCAATCCAATCCATGGGTTTCCTCTTTCGCGTTGCCCTCCTCAGAGTACCTCGTGCAGTACGACGAGGACGACTGGCTGCCCGGCAAGTGGAGGAACCTGTCCACCTACCCCGGCAACCTCAACTCGATCATCCTGCAGCTGGCGCCGTACACCTACTACGAGTTCCGGGTCATCGCCGTCAACGCCATCGGAGCGAGCCGGCCCAGCCGCGTGTCGGCGCGCCTGCAGACCGGCGGTGCACGTGAGTGTTGACCAAGAGAGAGAGAGAGGGAGAGAGAGAGAGAGAGGGAGAGAGAGAGGGAGAGGGGGAGAGAGAGGGAGAGAGAGAGGGAGAGAGAGAGGGAGAGAGAGAGAGAGAGGGAGAGAGAGAGAGAGAGGGAGAGAGAGAGGGAGAGAGAGAGGGAGAGGGGGAGTGAGAGGGAGAGAGAGAGGGAGAGAGAGAGAGAGAGCACGAGCAGAGCTTTGCCGGATCCCGAATCAATTCCTCGCTCCGTCTGTTTCGCTGACCCGCAGCCCCCGACGTCATTCCGAGGAACATCCGCGGCGTGGGCACGTGGAGGAACAACATGGAGATCAGCTGGGAGGTGTGTTCCCGCGGAATGACTCGGATGACAATTTGGGGGGGTCACGTTCCGTCCGCTGTGTATTTAACCCTGAGCTCCCCGCCCCGCCGTGGTCACGCCAGCCGCTGACGTACAGGGAGTGGAACGGGCCCCATCTGAAGTACCTGGTGTGGTGGCGGCGGAGGGACTCCCGGGAGGAGTGGAAGAACGCCACCACCAAGTGGCTGAGATACTACATCTACGACGCGGACACCTTCACCCCCTATGAGATCAAGGTGCAGGCGGTCAACGACTTCGGCCTGGGACCCGAGTCCAAGGTGATCATCGGATACTCTGGAGAGGACCGTGAGTATCTCCGTGGTTACCGCGCACTTAGCCGATAGCCTGTTTAGCTATTTACCATGGCTATTGACGAGTGGTGTATTGAATGCGGTGATACGGTATGGCAAAATAAAGGCACTGCGTCGTCATTAATCATTTGCCTGCTCCCTAGGTCCTGCCGCTGCGCCCCTGAACCTGCGGGTGACTGACATAGAGAGCACCCAGGTGACCGTACACTGGGACCCTGTGGCTCGCAACACCATCATGGGTGAACTCAAGGAGTACAAGGTGAGTCTACCGCTACATTTTTTATGTAGTGCAAGGACTCATAGACTGCCCATAGCCATTATATACATATATATTATATATTATATATTGAGGCCGTGACTTGAATGTCCCCCTCTCGCACTCGCAGTTTATATATGGCCAAAACCTATTCATTGTAATATAGCACTAATATCCAATAATAACTTTTGAAAATGAAATATAACTAGTAAACAGGACCTCGCAAAATACATAATATCAACATGTACTTGCCACTGAGCTCGTAACCAAACAAAGAAAAGCTGTATTGTCTTCGTATCAAGGAAGGAAATCACATCTCTTCTTTGTTCTTGTTCATAAAATGAAGTAATTGATGCAACTTAAAAAAAAAAAAAAAAAAGCCATTGACTGGAATTGACGTTCTCGGTCGATCCTTCAAAGTAAAAGTCCCCATTCTATGCTGCTATTGTCTGAGTGACTCGGCTCGGTGTCTCCCCAGGTGTACTTCTGGAGGGACAGCAGCCAGCTCCGGTCGCTCAGCGTCAGCAGGGCTATGAAGTCCAAAGCGTTCCCGGCCGTGGACATGGAGTTCACGGGGGTCCTGGACGAGCTTTACCCCTACAGCAACTACAAGATGCACATCGTGGTGGCCAACAACCGCTACGACGGCCCGCCCAGCAACACCATACAGTTCTCAACGCCCGAAGGAGGTAGGAAGGGCCGCAGACACTCTGAACAAGTACATCACAGAAACCACTATTCCTCGGCCTGAGAACTTCATCCAAACATAACGTGGGAATTTCCCACACACCGCATGCTACTTGTTTTTAGTTTTTTTTTTCCCCGCCACCATGTTTGTGTGTCTGTCTGCAGTGCCATCTGTTCCCAAGTCCTTCCGGATCCAACAGCGACATCTGGACACCATTTATGTGGACTGGGACTTGCCGGCTGAGCCCAACGGAATCATCACCGGCTACACTCTGAAGTACCAGACAGGCAAGCGGCTTCGCGATCCAAGCGGCGTACCCAGAGCAATAGAGCCCTGCGTCCGCACACGACCCTTCCTGACTTCCCTGCGTTGAGGCAAACGTGTCCCGATTTGTCGACGCCAGCCCCAGCTAAATACACATATATATATATATATATATGTATAAACATATATACATCTCAGGAGCCCCCGCAGGAACACTCCAGTACACACCCACTGCACAACGCACTGGAGCGCGTCTGACAAGGTTCTTCACAACATTACATATAAACGCACGCAAGTAGCCACTCCTGTAGGTAACGCACCGTCCCCTTGAGCAACCGCGTACGAGTACCGAGTCTCGAGTCTCCTCACCTCACCGCTCCAATGCTCCCCTCTGTCTCCCCACAGTGAACGCCACCAGAGGAGAGGAGATGCGAGTGGAAGAGTTCTTCTCCAACGTGACCAGTTTCTCCGTACGACGCTACGACCGGTACACCCGGTACAGATTCTCTCTGGCGGCGAAGACCCAGGTCGGCATCGGGGAGTGGCACACGGAGGAGTCCCTCCATTACACCACTGACGGTAGATGCTCTGCCCGCTACATCTATATGAGCACAATATGGCTTGCGCATCAGAATGCATCATGGGATTTTTTTTTTTTGTCCGCGATACTCGGCCGTATATGAGAGTTGTAGTGCTGTGAATGACTAAATCTACATCAATATACCTTAACCTGAGTCAATGAAAACACATCTCGCGAGGAGAAACGCTGCGGTAGCAATGTCATCCCATAATGACAAATTGCTTCACGATGAATGACCAAAAAAAAAACTACTACTACTAACATACCGACTAGCATTCCAATGCTCCTATGGTTCCAAATCTAAGGCGGTAATTGTGATGTGACATCACCATGTACAAGCCCTATAAGGCAGGATAGTGCTATGGCAAGTCCAAAATGAACTCCTGCCACCAGACAATGGCGGATCCCGGCTCCATCACACACACCCACACCCACACACACACACACCCACACCCACACACACACACACACACACACGCACACACACACACACACACGCCCATGACCACACCATGACGGCCTCTGTGTCCTGCCTCTGTCAGCCTATGCCCGGGACCAGGTGGACATCTCCACCAAGGGCTGGTTCATCGGCATCATGTGTGCGGTGGCTGTCATCGTGCTCATCCTCCTCACGGTGTGCTTCATCAAGAGGAGCAGGGGAGGAAAATACCCAGGTACTGTCGGTACGCCCGCCGGGACGTCTGGCACCTTCTGTCTCCCCCCACTGAACGCACGCGTTTTCAACAGTCAGCGTTGCCGTTGTGAGTGAAGCACGTCTGCTGAACATGGCGGTCCCTGTTGTTGATGTGTTTTAGTGCGGGAAAAAAAAGACATTTCGCTGGAGCCCGTAGAGGACAAAGATCAGGAGGGAACATTCGACTATCGGTAAGTTGTCGGTAACGCAAAGCTGATGACGATTAGCTCACCGTTTCACTTTGTAGTAGCAACTGACGCATCCATTGTAGCCGAAACTATGTGATATTGTTGACTGACAACATGGCATGGTAATACATACTGGACTTTAAATAATATATAATATATAATATATTATCACTGACTTCAACAATAAGTATGTTTCTACATTAAGTAACTCGACAGCTGTGTAGGAATAGCAAATGAGAGCTTGTCATTGATGAAGAAAAAAATACCGCACAGCTATCAGAGATGCTTAATGTGTTAAACAGTAATCATGTGTTAATTGTGTTACAAACGAAAGGTGTTACTACTTGAACTAAATACTTTTCTGATTTCTTCCCCTATTCACTCTACCTTATCCATTTAAATCTATGTTCTCCTTAAACTTCCCAAACTATTATTTTTCAAACTGGATTATTCAAGGTCTCTTGAAAGGTATGGACATACTAAACACTGACACAATGACACTGTTGATAGAATTGAAGTGTGAACCTATCTATTATTGTAACATCTTACAGAATATATATCGACTGTGTTCGAGCATCACCACTTGGGTTTCTATGTTTACAATTGGAGCGTGGTGGCTAGAGTGATTAATGGTTCAGTCCACAGTGTGTTTTTGCTTTGGGACAGGGACAATAAATTAAAGGAAATCCCATATTGTGCATTACCATACAATTGGTTTTGCTTTTTACGACAGGGACAATACATTAAAAGAATTCACATATTGTTTATTACCATACAATGGGTTGTGTTTTAGGACAGGGACAATACGTTAAAGGAATTCACATATTTTATATTACCATACAATCGGTTATGCCTGCTCTGTAAAACAATATCCATCATTTCAGGATCGCCCGTGTGGTCACCCTCCCCTACCCCCGACGGTATGTCACTTCCTCCTACTGCTTTAATTGTTACCCAATATCATAACAACACACAATTATGACGGCCGTTTGTTCCGCAACTGGCCGAACCCTCGGCCTCTCACCCCCCCCCCGGGTCGGCTCTGCCCGCAGGGAGGAGGAGAGGGGGCTGCAGCGAGGCCAGGCGTCGGTGGAGCCCATCATGAAGCGCACGGAGAGTGATGACAGCCTGGTGGACTACGGCGACGTGGAGATCCAGTTCAACGAGGACGGCTCCTTCATCGGCGAGTACACGGGCACCCGGAAGGACGCCGCCCGCGACGTCCGGGACGAGATGGACTTCGGCGGGAACATGGACCTGCACTCCACCATGAACGCCATCTACTCCATGGCGTGACGCGCCGTGACGCGCCGTGGCTTTTCGGGTGACAGGCGCGCGTGGGGGGGGGGGGGCTAGCGCGGTGGGGGCCTTCCGGGCCGCGCTCATGGCGTCCGCCCTGAGCCGGGAGGAGCCCGAGAAACCGGCCCCCACCGGTGGTGGCAGCGGGCCGCTCGGTTGACGGCGGGGAACTTGAGGGACGATAAGACACAGACGGACCCGGGAGGCGCCTCTCATCTTTATCAGAGCGCACTTTGCTTGGGTGGACCGTTTTGTTTTCAGCCAGAACAGCTTGTGACCGGTCAGAAGTCAAGCCAAGAGACGGGAATGGAAAGAAAAGGAAAAAAAGGAAAAAAAAAAAGGATTTGAAAGGGAGTTCCTTCCGCCAAGTGTCACGCGGTGTGTGTGTCTGTGTGTGTGTGTGTGTGTGTGTGTGTGTAGGTGTGTGTATGTGTGTGTGTAGGTGTGTGTGTGTGTGTGTGTGTGTGTGTGTAGGTGTGTGCGTGTGTGTGTGTGTGTAGGTGTGTGGGTGTGTTCATTTGTGCATGCGTGCCTTTGAGTTGTGTTTTTACTGTTTCCTATGTAAATGGCATACCATGCAGATCTTGCCCCCATTGTAACATAATTATTGGCTATTTTCAATCGACGTGCTGTCCGAGCAGTCTGTATGGATAACCCGACACTAACCTCTGCACGCTTCTCTCCCTCTGCAACCCACACGGAGAACAAACCAATATTTAGCTGGACGTTTTCAAGCAGTTTTGGTTGACCTAGCTGAACTATTTGTGCTTTTACAGTTGCAATTGCATATGTTGGAAAAAAAAAACCTTGTTTTTAAGATAAGCATATGTACAAATGTGTACAACTCAAAAATGACATTGTTTGGAACAAACAAGGGTTAAGCCAGGGGAAGATAGTCTTGTGAATAGGTCCCATCTCTAAACCGATCTATTAACACATGCTATCTTTAACTCAGTGAGAGGTGTTACGCATCGTTCCACCATCATAGCAATGAAGCTAACACAGTTGGTGTTCTATTTGAACTTTGACATTCCAATGATGTTTGCAATGAAGTTTCCACAGACAGTACTAATGTTTCATGTGCCGCAGGTTTATTATTTGCTGGCAAGCATTTTTGATTTTGATTACATTGAAGTTTATTTATTGGGAGCACAAGAGGTGAATGCAGGGATTGATTATAGCTCTCCTGTCCTTGCAACTATCATAAAATTGGCAGACAGGCTTTGTGCACAATTGTCTTTGTGGGTTTAATTGGTATTTAATTTAAGATCTATATGGGAGTAAACTGTATTTATTTTGCATACTATATCATTTGCTTTAATTGACTTGTAACATGATCAGTGTTTACCAACAACAGTAACTCAAGTACAAGTAAATCAATAAACATTCCACTGAAAATATTGATCTCTTTAAAGTGATGATCCGATGAAGTATTCCTATTTCTGGTCTTCTTGTTTCAGATTGTAACGAACTGTCGCTTGCTATCTATTCAAAACCACACTTAAAAACTACACTTACTTTGAGTGGACTATTTTACCAGTTGTATAGCATAATCTGAATCTCAGGATCCGAAACAAAATAATTGAACTTTTGAGCTTTTATTATCGTTGTTCAGGGATCCCAGGACAGAAACAAATTTTTCAGATCCACTTCAATTGATCTCAGATTTAACAATGGCGAAATATTGCTGTTTATGATATTTAAATAAGTACATGTCATCCATTTTGAATGCATGCGTAATGTGTTATTATCTTATCCACAGCAAGCCCTTTTATTAGTGTAACTGTAAAACAAATGCATGCTTTACATTACCTTCCTACCTGATTACCCTAATCAAGATGACTCAGATAGGGAAGTCATTATATGGAGCCTAAAAGTTGTTGTAATTTATTGACCCCATTGTGACACTACGCCATGTCTATTGCGTAGGAGGCCTGCAGACTTTGATCCTAACACCTCACTACAGTCAATAAATATGACCACATGTGAGGCCATTGTGGTCAGTCTCTCGCTTCAACATCAGTAAGTCTTTGCTCTGCTGAATATATGATATGTGATACATTTGATTGATATGATCTGGGATCTGTCATGTTAAAGAGTTGTCATATTTGTATTTTATATTTGTTGATTGCTGCTGCTAGCAAAAATGACAATTTAGATTTTGGATCAGTGCTTCATGCAGATTGTCTTCACCGCAGGTGGTCATCATAACGAGAGCTCCACGACAATCAGTCATGGCCAAGCAAACTATCCTGTATGGTAAGTTTCTCCTGTATCTTTTTTTTAAATCAATACAATACTATACCTGTTTGGAAATACTCATAAATGTTCATGTTCATAAATGTTCATGCTCTTGCAATATATGTATGTCTTGTTTGTTTTTAGGATTGGTTCTTTTGATGTCTCTGGAAATAGGTATGTGTCAAATTGAATCCTCTTTTTTTTCAGAATAATGTCATATCATTTGTATTTGTATATGTACAGTCAATGCTAAGGTGACCAGATTCTCAAAATGAAAAACAGAGACATTTGTACTACTGGTGGTCCATGTATAATGGGCAGTAGGGCGAGGGGGCCTGGGACAGCTCCAGCCAGGGCCACCAGAAACAGGGAAGACTCTCCCCAGAAAACCGGGACATCCGGTCAACCTACTGTAGCCTATGCAACACAGACAATCACGTGTCGTGCTTCCTTTCCAACAGTGGCGTCCACCAAACTGGTTTGCTACTTCACAAACTGGTCCCAGTACAGGCCGGGCGTGGGGAAATTCCTGCCTGCCAACGTGGACCCCAACCTGTGCACACATCTGATCTACGCCTTCTCGGTTCTCAACCACGCCAACGAGCTCGTCACCTACGAATGGAATGACGAAACCCTATACAAGTCCTTCAACGACCTCAAGAAAAGGTACACATAATATGTGTCTCATATGTTTGTGTTTCAACTTAATATTATTAAGTTGAAAACCTACCCAAGGTTAAAACAATTAAAACAAACTACACTTAAAAAAAACAACAACTACCATGCAAACCATAAAAAAAATTTCTTTCTATTGGTTTAGCTATTTTGAGTTATGTTGCTGACGTTAGATTGTAGGGATGGGGGGGGATAAATTCATGTGAGTATGGGGCTTCTTTGCTTCCACAATACTTATATCATGAGATTGAAAAAACAAAACATTTATGTCATTATCGTGGATAAGCAAATTAATTGTACCGTTCTACAGACGATACACGATACATACAGCACGATATTGTAAACGCTATGAGTTTGTTTGCATTACATAAAATGTGGTTCTTTTCCGTCACGTTCATTTAAAAAACACTGATGGACTCTGACGTGAAACCCACACCACACGAAAGTACAAAATCAGCCAAAACTATATTTATAGAATAGCGCTAATTAATGAATCACAATACACATGGTGATGGTACTGGACGATCGTGAGATGGCTGCCGGTTCCTGTCCCTGTTGGATTGGGTTTTACCACACGATCATGTTTGAGAAAGGTGCAAGCAGGGACATTAAGGGACCGTGTGACAATGACACTGAGGGTCTTGTAGTCATTTATTTTTAGGATTGTTTTTTAGGATGTTCACTGATGCAGGTCAAATTCCCCTTCGGTGCAAATAAAGATCTATTATTTTAGGCTTAGAGGAACATTATTAGAACAGTATTAAAAAACATCTTGTTTTCATTCAACAGCAACCCTAACCTGAAGACATTGCTAGCTGTTGGTGGTTGGAATTTTGGAACCTCACAGTAAGTAAAAAGTGACCAGATGAATGCAAATAAGAAGGATGCTGGGTTATTGACGATGAATACTTGACATGCCGCAGTGTGTTCCTCACACGTGTCCTGCCTGTCCCTGTAGGTTCACCATCATGGTTTCCAATGCTGACAACCGCCAGAGGTTTATCCAGTCTTCCATCCGTCTCTTGAGAACACATGGATTTGATGGGCTGGACATGGACTGGGAATACCCTGGCTCCCGGGGGAGCCCCCCACAGGACAAGCAAAGGTTCACTGTGCTCTGCCAGGTAAGTTCAGAAGTGAAAGTCCAACTCTTGATAAAGACAAGGACATCATTTATTACTCCATGATTGTTAATTGACCCAAATACACACATGACTGCACTGCAGTTTTATTATTATTATTATTATTATTATTATTATTATTGATAT
>JAOPJK010000001.1:12160202-12170974 GCA_027123565.1 Phycis chesteri
GAAGTGCTGCTAGAGCAGTAACAATGGATGCTGCTCTGTAGTAATGGTAATAAAATTACACAGGAATGGTGTGCACCAGAATTGTTACAGTTGGCCAAAAAGTGACTGGTGCCCAAGACTCACTGCTATTGAAACGGTGAAAGAAATGCTTATTGAAGTTCCAACTATTTCTGAAATGGAGTGCTGTTTGCAGGATTCCGTTTGTCACATTCACATTGTATTTTCCAGCTGTGCCAATATAGTATTATTAAGCAGGTCTCATGCACATATTTATTAAATGAATATACTTTTCTATGTGAAGAGACCTACTGGATGCTGGCAGAGCTTTAAATTACCTTCAAAAGACATGATTGTACACAAGGTACAACACAGTGTAATTAATCACCTTCCCTGCCGTCACAACTCGACTGTGATATCAATGCCAATGAATGTTTTCTTTGAACCTTTGGCTCTGCCTTGTTGTTGTACGATCTTTTGTGCATCTAGGCTTTTCAATTTTGCCTGAATGAGGCACCTGTGTTGTCCCAAGATCAAGTTTTTAAGTGTTCACACAATACAACAACAAGGGGGCATTTCCTGTGACCCTCTGTAGTGTCTGTTGGACTAATGCCACTCTAGCATGACCTTGTGCGCTACATTCAATACAACGCTTGAAAGATGAGGGCCGCCGGCTGCCTCACAAAGTGCTCCCCAACATGTTTGGCCAGGCATAAAATGAAGTACTGCCTTGATTCAGACGAGACAATCAACAGCAGAATATGCAGATGATCAGTAGTTATTAAGAAAGCACTACGGTGTAGCAGCAATTCTGTACTCCCTTAAATGTTACTGAGTGTTGAATGCCCCTGAACCATTTCACCCCTAAGAACAACCAAAAAACGAAAAATGTGTATTTCTAAAACGTGATGCATTTAAAGGGAAATTCTTATCTACTACCCATCTTGTTCCTGTTGACGTCATCCCATGCTCTCTCGTGTGTTTTTTGAAGCCCACTTTACACACTGGCTACAGGCTCTTAAAAACACACAGGCCAGGACCCAGAGCTGGTGCAGGTCAAATGCCAGTGGGAGGGGAAGATGGGATGACAATGTCAATGTCAATTTTCATTATGAATGTGATGCACTCAGCAGGTTGCTGCTGGCTGGGTTTTAGTTGTTATTCTTTAAAACATCAATCTTTATAACATGTCAAATGCGTACCTTTTAAGGCCCTTGAAGATCCAGAGTAGAATGATGCTGTCACTCTGATTCATAGTTTTAATAGTGGCCTCGTATAATTTGTGCTTAGGCTGGGCTTAGGCTTTCCTGTTGATTATGAAAGACTTCTATGGGGCAAGAATGAACCCTGATGTGCCATCTCTATGTCAACCACTCTCCCTCTACAGAACTAGCCCCCATGCCGTCTCATTCTCTCTGGTCTGGTTTATTTGTATAGCCCACTTTCACCGCAGAACTAAAGGGCCTGACGGGGCCAGTACCAACATGTACCAAACACCTAAGAGAGCAATAGCTGGTGGGTGGTCTTACAGGAATATGGCTGAATAACATTGAGACGATTGAAAAATGTAGGAAAAAGCAGAATATAAAAACCAGTCAATTTCCCCAAATCCGGTATAAAATCCTCGTGAATCATTATGCGGTTGGCTGTTGGCCCCTTCCTTACGTGTCTATTGGTAGATGGTATTGAGACAGGGCTCTGTTTAGAATCAGCGTCATATTGCGGGAAGTGCAGTAGTCTGGAGTGCACACTGAAATTCCTAAATATTACACAATGGGGAAAGGCCTGTTGTTGCTTTCTCGTGTCACCGGGCTGAAGGCCACGGTTGGATGTCCCTCATGGTTTGTATGCCCAGACACATCCCAATTTTTTTGGGATCGGGAACTCAGTGTTAACCTTCTCTTTCCATTCCTCCAGCGATGGCACTGTTGTGTTGAATGTGGCCATGTGTTTACAATGTTTTGCATTTGCAAAGTATCTGCTTCCCATCTGCAAATGATACAATTTGGTCTTCATTAAACTAAGATGATACGGAATTATTAAATCGTGGATTGTTGTTGAGTATGCTGTTTTGTTTATTTTTTTCAGACGGTTTGAAACTCGGCGAGTTAATCCTGAATGTGATAAACATTTGTCATTGATTTCTGATTGAACCAATGAATTTAACCGGTGTCTTTTGAAAATGTTGCTGGCAAGTGGCCACATGAGTATCTGGCCACATAAGTGTACCCCTGGCTGCATTAAAGCTGACAGGGCACATATGGTTTACATTTCTGAACATACAAATGCCAATGTTTTGATGACCTCATGCATTGCCTTCCTGGAAGTTTTGTCTTGCATTCCCAGGGCATTTTTGTGACATTAAATGGATGCTATTGGTCAGTATTACACATTCAGACCTGTGTTTTCTAGTCTTCACTTAATCTTTTTTTTCCATTTTTTGACATTTTTATGCTTTATTCTGACAGCTATAGTGAGCTTTAGACAGGACGGTATGGGAGCGAGAGGGGAAGACATGCAGCAAACGAGCGCGGGCGGGACTCGAACCCGGGTCGCTGCCCTAAGGACTGAGCCGTTATGGTGCGCGCTCTACTCGGTGACTCCTACACTTTAGCACAAGCGAAACTCTACAAATATACCATCTTGGTGGTGTTCAGTTCATCGCAGACAGAGGTGACTGATCTCTTTGCTCCCTAAACTAACTGTGTATTACTTATTTCACAAACTGTGTGTGGATACATATTAGTATACAATATTGCCAGTCTGAAGGAAATTGCCAACTGACCACAGTAAAAATGAAAAACAAATGTGAGTCAGTGAATCTTACAAAAACGCCAACATTCAGCTCTGGCTGATGACAGCAATAACGTTAGCATTTTGAGCGCCACTCAGCGTCACCTATCATCCTTTCCAGTAATGATGCATAAAACGGCCACTTCCAACGTGCTATGTATGCGTCAGGCGACACCGCGGTGCTTCCCAACTTTATAGCCTTAATAACACGTCCAGGAAGGCCGTCTCCTTATACCTGCGTGGGGAATGTGTACCTAACTGAGCGGTGGCTAGGTTACCTCTTGGGGAATGTGCTCCTCGCTGTGCGGGCGCTAGCTGCGCCCCCTGCCTGCTGAGATCCATCACTCCCGAGACTCGAGTCAGGGGAATGAGTCAGCACTACGAAGGGGATGAAATGTGTCTTCCTGGGTATTCTCACTTCCTTGAAATGCCGTTGCTCTGTGAGTCACCTCTCTGCAACGGGTCCCCCCGGCCCGGCGTGGGCCGGTCAGCGCCCAGGTGCCTGCCGCTTTTAACACGCTTGGTGTCACTGACCCGTGAAGACCCCCGGGGGTCGGAGGTCTGTTGATCTTGTTGCTCACTTCCCCACATGAAATGGACTTAAAAAGCCTCATTGTTTTACTCCCACATTCGCAAGTATCCTCTTTCTGGGGATTGGAATCGGGACGTTTAGCTTTGGTGCTTCTATTTTTATTTGGTGACAGATGGCCGCCCAGTTGCCGCGGTCCCCAGAAAGTACATTGCTCGCAGATTTCTCACTTGATGAAGTGATGCAGAGGAAATATGCCGGCTCATCGAGCTGTCCTCGCAGGCAAACGCACTTTGTGACCACTGACACATGACAGAAGACAGAGGTTTGGGTAAAAGACGAAGAAGTCTTGTGAGAAGTCAATAATAGGAAAAACATGGAATTTTGCTCTTAAGATCCTGTCCTTATGCCTTTTCTGTAGCGGACACATTTTTTTAGTGGATGGAGTGAATCATTCTAATATTCTAGCAGAATCATGGCTCACCTAGTCAAGGTCATGAGCTACTCTGGGCTGGAGAAGGCCAAAGGGTTAGGATCGCATGAACGCCCGTCTCAGAGGAATCCAGAGGTGGTTTTATAATCTTTCCTAAAAACAACTTCTTCCACCTGTCAGTTATCTCTGTGTAATTCCCCATGAATTAAACATGGCATGCTTGGTGCCAGAACATTTTATAGCTGTTCTTTTGGGTTGCTTTTTCTGAGTGATGCAAATTGTATTTATATAACCAAATGCTGCAGCTGCAATGCCACAAAGTACCTTTTTTGCTGTCTATGATGAGGTTTTTCGAAAGAATTGCAGTTTTACTCGAGGGTTTTCTTTGGCTTATTTGTTCATCACAAACAGATGATGTTGAAATGTGGTCCTGTTTTTCAACAAAAACAATTTCGACAACCAAATATTCATTTAAACTATTGTCTTTGAAGTATGCAGGGCGTTCCCTAAACACTCAAAGTTTATATAAATGTACTGACTAGAATCAATTGGATTTGAATGTGAAGAAATGTCTCCATCTCCATCCAATGGTCCTCATGCTCGGCTGAATCCCTGATGAAATCAGATGTAGTTATCATACAACTATTACATAATTCAGCACAACATAACAAGTTAACCTTTCATGTTTCTGTTCAAAATATTTGCACAAAAAGCCATCCACGTAGTTATTAAAATGGAATATGCAGCAGAGATTTGTGGTAAACGTAATATATCATGAATAGCTAAAACACATTTATATGTGATTATTTAACTGTACTTTTTTTGTTAATACTACGTAAAAAAGTGTTTGCTTCCCAAAACACTAAGGGAAACAAAATGACTCGTACTGACAACGATAACGTGAAAATTCACCACCAAAATCCACTGCTGCCAAGTTATAACTAGTCACGCCTGGAGGTTACACACACTGTTTGGTATTCCTGCTAATGAGGAAGCGCATATGTGCCCGAGTGTCCACCATCTAGTCTGACTGGCAGGCCTTCACCCTGGCATGCCACCAAGGGCCTCTCGCTGCCGGGCCCGCTGATGGTTCCCAGCTGCCTTCTGTTATGGCATCAGGAACAAGAACCAGGTTCTGGACTCTCACTCATCACCCCGAGAAGCAGTAGCCAGATTCCAGAGCCCAGGATAGATGGATTACCCACAGTCCCCGTGGAGTTGCCCCTACTTTACCTCATGGGAGCACCGTTGTCTTTGTGGCTCTGCTTCAGAGACACATGACATCACGTGACAAGTATGTCCTAGTGGACAGAAGGGAAAACGCAGAGCCAACTTGTTTAGTATTTAGGTTTTTTGTTTGCAACAGTTTTGTTGATGTTTCATTCAAACAAAGCTTTAAAGTCAGCTAAATTAATCTGAATATGTCAAGGATTAGCTTACTTTGCTGTCTGGGGGATTCTCTTTGGTGATGTTTGTAATGAATTCAGGATGGACAGAGTTGGTAGTGGGGGGAAAATTATCAGCTGTTTAAGGTACTTCACAGTTAATGTTCGTTTTGTTTAAAGCCTCATACAGCAGAGACGGATGTTAAAGGATCATCTACTAATCACATTGCTATGTTAGAAACGTGAGGCTGTTTTCAACGTTCTGCATCGGTCCCAGCCTTTGTCTCGTCAAAATAGCCACAGCAGCATTCCAGTGACCCCCTTCATTTGGTTGACCTGTTGACCTGGAGGTGACGGTCTCCATAGGCATGTTCTGAGGGTGTCTCAACGGCGAGGTATAACACAGGGCTTCGATAGTTTCTCCAGCTGTCTCAAAGGCTCTACAACATGCCTAACGAGCAGAAACAATCTTATGCCAAATTATATGAGTGATGACAACTGGATAGAAAACGTTTGAGCATGTTCGGTTCGTTTCAACTTGGCCCTACCCCCCAACAAATGGGGGTTTCTGTTAAGGCCATTAGACCTAGATTAGATTCTGAACACAAGTAATCCCCATAAACAAGACCTGCTCATGTCACTGCTTAACTTATCCCACTATATATCCCACTAGGTATCTGATTACCTTTTTAACAGCCCGATGCTTTTAAAAGTATTTCTACAAATCTGTAGTTTTAGGTATTGTAATTTGGTTATTTTTATCTTCTAGGGCAAATGTTAAAGATTCATTTTTTAAAGTGTGCCGGTCATGAATTCATTAGAATATAGTAGAATAAATCTCTTATGTATTAACATTCTTTCCTTTGGAGTGTAGCTGCTGAGAGCAGGACACATGGCTTGTCTTAGAACAACCCCTCCGCTTGATGATGTTTGCTAGGAAACGAGAAACAAAGACCCAGTCAAACCGTCTTGGGGATGAAGCCCCACACCCCATCTCACCACCACAGATCCCAGCAGCTCCATCTGGGATCACAGCCGAGAGAGACGGAGCTGACCCCTGTCATTGCCACCACCCGGGGAAGGAACTTCTTCCTCTGAAGTGTGTGGTGGTCAAAGCAGAGATCTTTATCGAGAATCTGCCTTTAGTTAACTCGGATGAGATCTGCTCCTGATAAAGAGGGGTCAGTCTCTTTCTAAGGTTGTGTTTGTGTCTTTCAAAGTGGAGATTAGCTGCTACGCTGTCATTCAATTGGTGTATGGTTGGGCTACACGTCATCATATCCTACGCTTCAAGTGGCCTGGTTGATGAATGTTGTCCCAGTTACTGTTCCTTCCAGCCAGGAAGTATCTTTTGAAATGAGAGCTTTAGGTCACATCCTGGAGTCAAAACAGCTGTTCGGATTCCACCAAATTGGTCGAATATTCACTAGAGGTGTTCACGAACGTCACTGGAACCATTGAGGAACAATACGCCTCATTCAGCCCTTCCTGACACACATGTCAATAATCGGTCGAACTGTATCATTTTCGTTCAGTCACGCTTCAGTGGAAATATCCAGCTGAGAAAATATCGGGACCGTTGTGGGTCTTCTTGGCCTCGGTCACTCATCTTCTGAAGGGCCCGGTCCCTGCAGGTCTTTATCAATAGAGACATCATCGCCAGCATGGGCTTCTCCACAATTCATCTGCCTTTCGCAGTGTTCATCTGATACTGATCATCTCCCCAAACGAGGAGAGGGGTTTTTTTTTATGCAGGATGAAAAAAAAAAGAATTGGCCTTTGCACCAGAGCTGTCTTTTTGCTCCTATCCATTTTCATGTACTTTGAAATCCAGCTGCCAGTCTCTGGAAATTGAGTATTTAATGGTTTAATAGTTAGTGCCCAGAGCCAATCAAAGCTGTCGTGTTTTGATTCGGTTCAAATATATAATTTCACAGTGGTTTAATTTTCTTTCTACAAGTCACAGAATACCCTGTAGGGTTGTCTGGTACCACCGAATAAAAATCTCCCCCTGTCTAACTGCATTACCACCCATTCCATCTGATGTATATTTGCAATGAACAACTCTGAAGTTGCAAACAGAGAGCCTCCTCACATGCTATCACAAGAGGAACTGACGGCGTGAAAAAAAGCGTTTTGTTTTTTTTCTTCTTCGCTTTTGGATCTTCGAGCTCGGCCCTCTTCGAGCAACTCATCTGTAATCTATTGGGGCGAGTGGTGCAAACCCCCAGCACATCCTGTCCCGCCGTTATAGCCCGGCGGTTGATTGCGTTCTGGCTGTTCCCCCCACAAGACAAGACAAGACGGAAGATCCCATAGAGACTGTCGGCGTGACGGGCCTGTCCTGCCGCGGCTGCGTCTCCTCTTTCACTGTTAGCTGTTAAAGCTGCCGCCACCAGGGACCGCTGCAGGGAGGCCGGCGTGTCAGGGCCGGGCCTCACGTGCCAGCAGTTAGATGCAGGCGTTGTAAATCTCTCCCCGCCCGAAGAGGCTGCTCTGCCCAGCCTGCCTCGCCTGTCTGACGCTAATTTACGTTTCCTCCAGCTATAAGAGCGCGGTTGAGAAACAGGGAGGAGGAAGTTCATTTACATTTTTGTTTCGATTGTCTGTCTCTCCATTGATCTATCGCCCATCAATCTATCTCTATCCATCAAGAGCTCTAAAGCTCTTTTGAAACATTTTCATATATGTGTCAAACCGTGCACTCCTGTGTTCCTGGGACACACTGCGAAGTAAAGCAGGATCAAAATAGCATGACGTCTGCCTCACCACTGCTTGGAGTCCCTGCCCTCCTTCTCCCCTTTCCTTGCAGTAAATTAAAGGCCATATGGGGCCCGGCCATGGGGGTCCTTGGTGAATATGCAAAGGTCAAAGGTCACCCCAAGTTGGACGTTTTGGAAAGCTTTTTTTTCCACCGTGATCTCGGTATGACCCTGTTTGTGTTGTATGACGGCACCAACATAAAGGCACAGGTGTATGGTAATGTATTCTATTCACCGCAGGTCAAGAGTACACAAACAGCTCAGGGATTTTGGCTGGATCATATCAGCCAGTGCAAGAACTTTGCGAGAACATTCCTTGTGTTGAAACGACGAGCTTCTGCCATTTGTCTGTATGGCTTCTATCAAGAGTATGTGGTGCTCATTGATGATATGTTCAGCGTTTGACACATTTGTGAAAAAAGACATGCTTCAAAGTCATGGCCCTTGATTCATACTTTCCTTTAAAACCCATTCCTAGATGTTCTTTGAAGTTGTTCTAATTGGATCAGATCAAGTGTTTTTCCACTCTGTTCTCTGTACACCCTGGGCGTTATGGAGGTATTCCTTCTAAAAGAGCTACAGGTCGACATTTCACAATCCAAGCCATAGCTGGAAGATTATTAACATGACCTGGATACATTGGCACTTTGTGTTTTAGTAGCTGAGGTTTCAGTGTCAGTTTAGATGTTAAACTTTCAAATGTTTCCACCCTTATTGAACCTTACAAGCCAATTGGTGTCAGTCTGAGGCCCTTAAGAGAAGGTTGTTAGACTGGTATTAAAATGTGACCCTGTTTTAAGCGGAAGGCCCTGAGAGCAGCCCTTGTGTGTCATAAAGAAACCCAATAGAAGCTGATATAACGGACATTAACGGGCCCGGCTTGGGCCCATCTTTGGGTTTTCTTTTATTGCCCATCGACTCCCTAGGAAGCAGCTGATGAATGGCCTTGCTTGGTGCTGTGGGCTTGGATTAACGCCCATCACACATAGAGTCACCTTGTTGCTTTGGTTCGCCAAATCCATCTTCGAGATTAACTCAGGCATCATAGTTTTCCTGGAACGTCTTTGTTGTTAAGTGGCAAGGAAAATCTGAAGAGAAGAATTCCCAGAGCGTGCAGTACTGACACAAACATGGCTCGCGCTCAGGTAACATAGGACAAGGCCATAGTGAAGTCCTATATTTTCCTGAGGATTTGCTCCAGCCTTGCCTCTTTTTAAGTAGAGGGTTATTCTGACATGTCTTTCCAAAATGTGTCATACCACGAGATACCAGCTATTCAGTCATTGTGCGCATTCCATGATCTATTGTTCAACAAAAAATCACCACACTGCAGTTTTTTACATTTATACACATTACTCATATTATGAATACTGCAATGATTCTTATCACAACATCAATATTAACGCGGTAGGCTGTCTGGCTCTCTACCACAGCTCAAACTGTGGTTTCCAATCTGCCCCAGACACTTCTCATGTTCAAATCACTCTCTACTGTCCCGTGATGGATATTTATTTTTAGGTCTACATGCAGTATTTTCTCTTCTATTTCGCAAGACGATGGGCCCCCAGATTATGACCAATAAAGGTCCACGACGCCTGCTTCCATAGTAAGTTACCAGGGCGAGAATGGAGCCGAAGACAGGCTCTGAAATGCAGTTCTTCCGTCGTTTCCTATGGGAACCCTCAACAAAGTTTTGTTCGCGTTTGAGGCGTCTCAGGGATTTATGCATGCATATAAACGTAAGCCCTTCGGTGTTACCCTTCGGTGCCTGTTAGTTGTATTATTCCAACGTTACCTTTGCTCTTGGTGTCACACCACAGGCAGCGCTGTAGCTGTGCAGATAGTGGCGTGTGGGTGCAGCTGTTAACATACTATCTAATTGTCAACATACACAAAGCAGTAGCCCGGCCGCGCCTCATAAACATCTTGGTTCTCTTCAGTTTCTGCATTTCTCCAGGGTATCGCATAGTGCCGTCATCTGGAGTGGGTTTGTGTGTTTTGAGATGGCAGCCAGATGGTGGAGGGACAGTGAACTCCCTGGGCAACACAGGAGAAGGAGTGGGCTGGATTTAGTGGTTCCAGAGGATAGGGTAGGTACGGGGCCCGTCTCTGGCAGGCTTCCTCTGCAGCATTTGTGCTCTGGGACTCTGGGAGATCCAGCAGCAGATAAACACGACTGTCCTCCAAAAACAACTGGAGGACGCTGCGTTGATGGCATCAGGGTTTGTCATCCGGTGCAATATGGTGATTTGGTTGATTGAAGGCGACCAATTATAACCGATTACAAATTAGCTTGCTGACACTTTGAATGACACAGGCTTTGATGGGCACCAGATAGATGTTGGTGGGGAGAAGTTCTGCTCCATGTTCGTTATTGCGCTGAACATCTTCGGCGCCTTTTGCTGTGAGATTGCTCTCTTTGATTTTTACTGATCATTTGTTGTTCATTTTGGGGTTTGTTCAATGTCATTATTGCTTCAAAGGAAGTCTTGTATAGCAATATGTTTATTTGACATCATAATGTTTTTTTTTATTAAAGTAAGTCTTCCCATACTCTTAATTTAGCTGTGGTGCTACAAGAAGACCCAGTCCAGTCTTAATGCTTGTAGAAAACTACAACACATATGCCATTTTGCCATTTGACTGCCTGCTATGGTCACACCAATGGCTTTTTTTTTTTCTGCGTGTGCCCTAATAGTGGACGAAACGGAGACGCACGAGGCCCAGTGGCTTCACTCAGCCCAGTCTGCTGCCCTATTAGTGGAGGAAACAGAGACACACTCAGCCCAGTGGCTCTCACTCAGCCCAGTCTGCTGCCCTATTAGTGGAGGAAACAGAGACACACTCAGCCCAGTGGCTCTCACTCAGCCCAG